>CABFPE010000002.1:3304628-3366061 GCA_900660155.1 Hofstenia miamia
GGAGTTGAGTGGAGTTTTTTTTTATTCTTATTAATAAAAGACAAAAAGAAAAGAAAATTTATAAAATATAATATTATTTTTTTTTTTTCTCTGCTTTTGATTTTTAGTGTATATTTACTCTTATTTTAAAGTACAAATATACCTGATAAATAAAACTAGCAATCTAATAATATCCATAAATTAAATTAATGTATCATTTGCAGGGTTATTTCCTCTTACATCTGGGAAACATCCGTTATTTGGAACATTATAGTTTTTTCTTTTATATTAGGTTGTCAGATAAGTTCGTGCGGGTTTTATGAACGTTATTTTTATCAACACAAAACGTTTATTCGCCTTAATGCTAAAAGCTTTTCAAGTGTACTATGTTATATGCACTTAAATTAGTTTGCTGTGTTACGAGAGAGCTTGTTCGACGTTTGAATTTTGAATTCAGAGGAAGCGACCTAACCTAATGTGGCATGGTGTTCTTTTGCAACATGACAATGCTCGTCCGCACACCTCAAAATTGACGAAAGCCGCAATTCAGGAAATCGGTTGGGAAATTTTACCACATCCGCCTATTCTCCTCATCTTGCGCCTATAGATTTTCTTCTGTTCCGCTATCTTTCCAACAATCTTCGAGGCGTTTCCTTCTACACCAAAGAGGAGATAAAAACACGGCTCGGTAATTTTTTTTTCTCCCAGTCCACTGTTTTTTACCGCAGCGGTATTATGTAACTTTTAGAAAGATGGGGTAAAGATTTAAAAAGAGAAAGAGAAAACATCTTTTATTAAAAAAAAAATTTTTTTTATTTTTAATATGGTTTTATATTCACTTCAATTTTGTGTGATAAAAACCGCACAAACTTATCTGACAACCCAATATATATATCAAAAATCATCGCAATTTTTGAAAGACATGATTTTATTTTGCATAAATTGCAAATTATACTTTTGTAAAAATATAAAAACTAATTGAACCACAACTCATTGAAAACATTCTAGGACTGCACATGCCTTAGCCTTAAAAATCACGAAATCACAAACTAGGTGTATAACTGTTGAAAGACCATTAAATTAAATTGTAAATTTCTTTCAACCACACATATTATTGGTATATTTAAACTAGGTGTATAACTCTTGAAAGACCATTAAATTAAATTGAAAATTTCTTTCAACCACATATTATTGGTAGATTCTTATCTTAATGGGGATAAAAAATATAATACACTGTATTTTGTTTTTTATTAAATTAATTTCATTTTCAAAAAAAAATAAAATAATGAAATATTATTGTAAAAGTAAAAAAAAAATACACAAAAAAAAATTGGTTTTGTTTTTTAAAATATCCTTTTTTGGAGTGTACAGCCGCAGTGTATTTTAAACCCCAAAAAAAAATTTGCCAGCAAAACTTTTAAAATAAAAAAAAGCTAAGATTCAAAACAAAGAGTATTTTTATAGTTACTATTAGTAATAAAATTTTACATTACCGGATAATTGTCCTCTTCTTCAGAAAATTTTTAATTAATCGCCAATATTGGGCCTCTGGTTGGGTTTAAATCAAAGTTTTGATACTAGCATCTATCTAGAGCTTCTTCTAGAGCTAAAGAATACTTAAAATGTTATTAGAGCTTAGAACTTGTGGGTATTTGGAAATTTCTACGTAAAATCAAACAGCCTAGAAGGCTATTACGCTCATGGAAAATATAGTAAAGTCAGCATCAAAACAATAATACACTTTAAATAAATAGTACATTTGCTGCAATTTCACATTTAAAACTGCCATTATTTCTTTTTTTATAAAATACACCTGCATAGAATTACTATAAAATTCGAAAATAGAAAGGGCATGGTGTTTTTACGTTTGGTATTTTTCTCTATTATTCTTTAAGCATTTTTGTAATTTCTCCACGTTTGGGACCTCAAGCTTTTGGCAAATTTACTAAAACCTCTTATATATATATATATATATATATAAAAGTTCATCTCTCGTTTATAGATGTATAGACTATATTCAAAATCATATTTGCTTTACTTTTATCAAAAATAAAGACTTTTGTCAAAACAATTGGCGACCCTGCCAAACTCATTATGGTTACTGTATATTCAAGAAAAGTATTATAAGAAATCAACTTTCTTATTTTATTGAGTCAAAGATTTTTCTGTGCAGTAGCATGGTCCTGCAGTCGGCGATAGGTAGGAGAAGCATTCAACCTAGTCGACCTAAATCGACGTAATCTACTTAAATTCCTTATGTGTCAAAGTTAGCCGCCCTCTTATTCCGTCCGAAATTCGACAAAAATTCACAGACGTTTTCGCGAAAAGCGAAGTGTTCAAACTCTTGCTTTTTTTAATGGGGAAAATGTTTCTCCTCCAGAACGCTTATCACCCTCTGACATGGCCGATTTAAAATTTGCACCGATTACCTCTATGCATGTTGAAAGATGTTTCAGTCAACTGGATTTGGTTCTACAATAAATTTATCACAATTGAATCGGTGAAACATAGATGTTCTGATGATTTCGTATAATAGTGCGCAAATTTGAAATTTTAATTAAGATTTTTGCCTTTCTCAAGTTTTTTTAAAATCGACCTAATTCGACCTAAATCAGCAATTGTTATTGCAAATCATGAAATACGCCATCAAATTGAGGGCAGAAATCAGACCCTACTTGTACATTTTTATGACTTATTCAAGTGTGATTGTTATGTTACTTATTAATTTTATATATTTGGCATGTAATGATTGCTCTTTTTATCTAAGCGTTGAGGTTATTCGTCGTTTGCAGTAAATATGAAAATGGTTTGTTTGTAGAGATAAACGAGGTTCAAAAATACGTGAGCCTATATAATTTTGATAGACAATTTTGTTATAAGCCAAAATGTGACAGTTTTTGAAAAAAAATTGAGTGCTTATCACTCATGAACTAGTAGTGATATTCATAATCTGAGAGGAACGCAGGGAGGCGTGTCTCCTCTTTCATTTTCGTTCTATTGTCGCGGAGAAATTTGCTTGAAAATATGTAAAAAACGGTTTGTTCTTTTGAATGGAAATAGATAGTTAAAGTGTGTGCGACTTCCGTTTATTTTTATTCTACAATTGAATTAAACTGGTTTGCAATAACTTCAATAATTTTCTATTGGACAAAAATACGATCGTTTCTGCATTGGAAGAGGATAATTACTGATGTCAAGCCGTATTATTCGACGCAGCCCTCCCTCTAACTCAAACTAACTCTACCACTGATACTTCAAAATAAGTATCATCCAATCCATGTACATTACATAAATGACTTTTTTATGGGTCTTATATGTAAAATTGAAATTAATGTGTATCTAGAAAAACGACTCCCAAATGATTTTAGGCTATGTGAAATTTTACGATCATTTCCCAAGGGCACCGCATGTGGTCCCTCTGGTCTTCGTACAGAAAATCTTTTCGAAGCAACAGAGGCTACTCTTCCAGTGTCCTTCACCACTACTCTAAGGCGCTTTCTTAGTGTCCTCATTGCTGGTGATGTACCAGAAGAAGTAGCTCCTTTCCTAGCAAGCGTAACCTTGGTTGTTCTCAGGAAGACAGAACTTGACTCTCCACTTGACATCAGACCAATAGCAGTGGGAGAAATATATCAAGTCTCAGCCCCTCCTTTGGCATGCTACTGTTGTTTTCTGCTCTGCTGCTGGAGTGAATCAAGGCGACCCATTAGGGCCCCTCATATTTGCCCTAGCTCTTGATCGTCTGGTAGTCAAGCTTAGTAAAATTGAGGGCCTACTTCACAATAACTGGTACCTTGATGATGGTATTCTGTGTGGTTCAAATAAAGCAATTCATGCCTGTCTGCAAGAGATTGTTTCTGCTACATCATGGTCTGGCTTGGAGATTAACCCGAAAAAATGTGAATTATTCAGTCGACAAGACCTTAGTGACTTTCTGAAGGAAATATAGAAATCTAATATTCCTAATCTTGAGGTCCTTGGCCCACCCATCTGGAACGACGAATAGTGCCAACAATATGTAAATAGGAAATCAACTTTATCTGAGAAGATACTGAAACAGATATCGTCATTACAAGATCCCCAGATTGCAATAACCCTGTTAAGATATTGCAGTGGATTGTGTAAAATGGTACACATTGCTCGATTTTGTTCTCCAAAGCCAACAATTGAACCTTTAAAAGCCTTTGATCAATCCGTCATGAAGTGCTTTGAAGAATCAGCATGCATTGAGTTGACTGAAAAAGCCCGACAGCAAGCAGTAATGAGCCTTATTTCTGGAGGTATGCGACTCAGATCAATTGAAGCTGATGCCCCAGTTGCGTACATTGCTTCTATTGTGTCCTCCACTGACACTTTTAAGACATAACCCCTTGTATCGGCAATTCAAGTATACAATGGAAGGGTGTCTGAAGACGTAGCCCTTTTATATGACTCTCTTCCAAGCTTTTGCAAGAGTCAAAAGCCTCTTTCAGAAGCTATTGGGAAAAAAGTTCAGGCAGATTTCATGAATAATTTCTCCACCATCAGTTACTCTGTACATTGGCATGCTGTTTCTGTACCTAACACGTGAGATTGGTTATCAGCTGTTCCTTCTCAAGGCCATGGAATGAGGTTGGAACCATCGATGGAACCGGTCGACATTTTTAACAACCCAACCCAAGTGGTTTTATTTCCAAACCAGTTGGGTTACGGGTTGAACCGGTTATTGAAGCTAAAAATTTTACCAGTACCGGTCGAGCAAAAATAAAGCAGGAATGCCAAAAAAACTAACAATTTTTTCTACTGAAATTTTTTTAAGTCCATATTTAACTAGCAGAACAGTTACAACGAACCAGGGGCGTTTTCAAAGAAGGGGGGGTCTGGGGTCCAGACCGGCATAGCCCCCTTGCTAGAAAATGTGGAACCACATTCAAGCGCAATCAACAAGAGTGAATCTGTATTAAGAAGAGTGGGATTGATTTATCTTACCTAGTAGATGAGGATGGGTTTCCTTTTCCACACTCTACACGAGCACACCCCAACTCAGAGATTTAATATGTGTTCATTTTCTAAATGTTATCGTTTTCTCCTTTTGTTTTTATGTTTTTAAACGTTTCATATGCGAAATGAATGTATTAGACGACTTCGTCGTGACAATTTTTTTTCTTATAATATATTAGTAAAAATCCTTTTTACTTTCTTGAAACGGAGATATAAATCCTGTCCTACAGACAACCACGGTTTGTGGAGGACTTAAAAACCGGTCAACCGGTTTCACGAAATTTTCGACCCAACCCAACCGGTAACTGATACCGGTTAATACCGGTCTACCCAACCTGCTTCCATCTATGGTTGGAACCAGCAGAAGTTCAGGCTCTTGTTAAGCTACGCCTTGGCCTTCAACTGGGAAATGAAGGCTTGATGTGCCCATATTGTCCTGACAAGTGCTTAGACCCCTTTGGACATCATGCACTAACCTGCTATCGTGGACCAGATGTAGTCAGTTGCCACAACATCATTTGGAATGCTATTCACGAATTATGCCAGAGAGCTGCACTGAACTCCATCCTTGAACAGGGAGCTGGACTTGACAAGGAAGGCACACCCTAACAAGACCAGCAGATGTGCTTGTTCCTACATGGAGTCTGGGCATGTCCACAGCATTTGATATCACCGTCCGCTCAACAATAATTTCATTTCAGGAACGAGCTTGTCGGCATATCAATGTTTGGAAAAGGCTGAAGAACGAAAGCATTAACAAAATGATATGAAATGCACGGCATTAAACTGGCGATGTGTGTACATATTCCGTGACACGTTTTTCGAGAATATATTTGGCGATGTGTGCTTTTGAAATATAGTGTAAAAAATTAGTGCTGTGTATACTTGATATTTTCAAAAGTAATATTTGTGGCAGTAATCAATCTTAGAGCTGCAAGATGATTGTAAGTATCTTTTTTTTTCAAAGGCTTTCACCGCTACTGATTTCATTTAAACAAAATGAGTAATAAAAATGCAATGGTTGCGCAAATAAATTCGAGGTTATATAATAAAATATTGACTCTGACTACAAAGTGCAATCATGCAAACCGTTGAGCAAGCTTGATGGAATGGTATCTTAAAACATGTTTTTCAGTAATATTTATAACAGACTGCAACTTGAAATATTCAATATTTGCGGTAAGTGAGTCTCTCGAAGTATAGAAATATAATATCTTTCGCTCAATGTAAGTTATAACAAGTCATTAATCAAATTTTGATGGTATGTGTACACAGCTCCAATATTCTAATTAGAGTGTACACAGCGCAAAAACATAAAAAAATTTTCTTAGATTTTAAAGTTTTTTAAAATCCTAGAGAATACTTCTTTCCTCTGCAAGATGAAATCTTACTTTGAACAATTTAGATTGATTGGATCTAGGCAGTGCAAAATGGCTTTGGCGCTGTGTACTATGGAATTTCGTAGCTTTTGGCGCTGTGTACGCTTCTCCATAGTACATAGCGCCAGATATATATATATATATATATATAATATATATAATAAATTCATAAATATATATATATATATATATACATATATATTATATATATACATTACGGGTCTAGAGATACTATTCGATTTTGTATCCACCCTCCGCACTTTCCGATTTTCCATATAGTATACAAAGCTATTTTTGATGGAAAGCCAGAATAATTCATTTTATCCCAAAAAATTGACATTGCGCATTTGGAATAGGGGTCTAGTTTCTTGTGTATGAGTTTCTGGTTTTTTCAAAAAATTTTTTTTTTGACCAGTATACAGCGCTCTCCGNTGTGATTCAAAAACGCAATGATTTAATTTCATGAATTTTCAGTAACGATGTATATAATAGTAAAATATAGGCCTAGGCTAAAAACATAACTATTTGAAATTTATATGTATATATTATAATTAGAAAGTTCGGGTACCCAACATTGATATGTTGATTTCACAAATTATTTAGTGGAAATGGTAATAATAGCCAATTAGTTTTAGATCAGACTCATTATGTGGAATAAGAGTATACTATCCACAATTTTTATTATTTATCTAACCCATACATTCCCACCTCTTAGTAACAACCCAAGTAAACTACTAAATTCGAAATGTAGATTTCTAAAACAATATTTGAGCAGACAATAAATTAAAAATAAAGAAAAATTAGAACAAGTTATTAAGTAAATTTACTAGTATGATGTTACCCGCAAATAGTAAAATTGTATTAGAAAAATGGGGAGCGTACTATAGTTGAAGAGCTTATGAAACTACACACGAATTGCCCAATCATCCATTTATCAAGCATCACATTATTAAAAATTAGTTTTTAAGGAAATAGTACGGTATTCCCTAAATAATCTTGTTTATTGCAAAGATGTCTATCCTGTGTCAATCTTCCTCTGTAATGCTCCAAAGCTCATCAATGAAATTGGGTTTGTGACGTTTGCACGGGTTTTTAATTTCTTCCTTAGGTTCTCAATTATAAATAAATCTGTTAATTTATTATTCATCCGAGAAGATCACCCTTTTCCAATCCGAAACTGACAACTTTAGTTATGTACAACTGAGTGAAAGCCTTTTTTGAATATGAATTGGCATAAATTTCGTTTTTGATAAGCATTTTTCCATGCAATCAATTGCAGGTTAAACACCGTTTGATTGATCCATTGGATAAATTTGAGACTCTGGGGGTCATAAACTTTTGTTTATGAGTGCACGTATTTCAAAAATAAGAAACAATAAATGCTAAAAGTCGACAATCATTTCAAAACTCATGCAGTAAGTGTTGTAGTACGAAGGAAATTGGTGCAGGTTTTTCAGATGTGGTTCGGTCCTGCTTAAAACAAACTTGTGTGTATATATTCCTGACTTATCAGGTCTTTTTGTTATGAATATAAATATTTGAAATTACTGTTTGCCAAGACAAATGACTTTACATTTTTGGTTTATTGGTTCTTTCCTGGATAGCTGTTGCAGATGATTTTGCATTATCAAGAATATTTTTGATAAACAATAAAAATTATTTAATTATTATAGTTTGAGTATAAAACTGGCACTAGTATAAATTTTTTTCGACTCTAGGTAAAACTTTTCGTCGAAGTGTGGCTATGGGTGTGGGTTAGGGTAAAATTCGCATATAGGAATTACAGATTTGCAACTCTGTGTTGTAGAAAGCTCCACCTTAGAGATTCGTATGTTATATTGTTTTTTTAGGATTTGGTAATTCACAGATCTACTTAAGTTTAGTTTTTTTATTTGCTACAATTTTTTGGGTTTGAATCACAGTTCAACTAAGTGACCGCCAATCTCTAAAGTTTCAGCTGTGTTGTTAGGAGGTTAACTAAACTTTAGATTTGACTATTATTTCTGGTTTCAATCGCTCTATGCAAAATTGCTTTTGAATAATAACAACCTGCAACGAGGTAGCTCGCACAGATTTCATGACCTGACCTACCATGGCACGGTCGAGTATGTTCTATGTATTAATAATAATAATTATTATATTTATTTTTAAAATCATCTGTATATAAAATCACTATACAAATAGTGTTAAGCACTTATAAGATTTTAAAAATAGTTTTTTCTGCTTCAATGACTAAGATTGGTTGTTGGAATTGATTGAGTTATTTGGTAACTTAAATAGTTGATTTTTCTTGGTTTCAAATAAGTTTTTTCATTTCTTTTATAGTCTTTAATGAATTTTTTTCTTTAAATTGAGGTGGTAATTCATTCCATAAGTCAATACAAAAATTCGTAAACGAGTTCTTCATCATATTTTTCTTTAATTAAAATTTTCTGTAAGAATTGTTCTTAAATGTGTTTTAGTTAATATTTTGTCGCTTACCTTCAATTTGAAAAATACTTCTAGAGATCTTAGTTTTTGTAAATATACTAATGAAAATAAGTAGTAATCTTTTTCATTATAGCTTGCTTTCTTCTTTCATAGATGGTATTGATACTCCAATGGAATATTCTTTCTAGTTTGATTTTCATTCTATTATTGAGAGTTGTTTATAACTAATGAGGCAATATATATGATTTTTCAGTTTTGTTAGAATTATTTAACACCATAATTCTAGTCTTGTCAAGATTTAATTTCATTTTATTTTTTCAATATAATATTGCAGTTTGTAGTGCGCTTAATAAAATAAAATGGTTGGTTGAATATAGCAGGATGTCGTCGGCACATCAAAATTGATGTCTTTAATATAAAGTTTGAATATTAATAGCCCTAGAACTGAGCCTTGAGGTATTCCTTTATTAATTATTAGTTTATTAGAAATTTCATTGTTTACTTTTATGCATTGTTGTGTATTAGTTAAATATGAGGTTAATAACTTAGTTGCATGTTCATTAAAGTTGTGTATACACTTTAATTTTTTAAGTAGTATTTCATGATCTATTGATTTAAATGCTATAGATCTAATGATAAGGTGTAAATACTATCTCCTTTATCTATATAATTTCTCCAATCGTCTAAAACAAAAATGAATAGATTATTCGTAGATATATTCTTTCTAAATACAAATTGTAAAGATCTTATTATTTGATAATTTGCGAAATATTCATTAATTTGGTTATATAAATTTTTTTCAAATATTTTACTTATAATTGATAGAACTGAGATTGATCTGTAATCAGTAGCTTCATCAGTATCACCTTTTTTGTATATAGGTATTATTTCTCCAATATTTAATTCCTCTGGATAAACACCTTCATTAATGCATTGATTTAATATGTCGCATAATGGTATATTTATGATTTTCATTGCTTCTTTTATAAACGATGCTGGTGCTTTGCTTGGTCCCTGAGACTTGTTAACCTTAAATGTCTTGATGTTTCCTGAACTTGATGTGTTACAAAAGTAAGATAAAAAAATTTTTTCTTGTCTCCTAAACTCTTGATAGTGAATATTTCTTCACAATTATTAAATTTCATAATTTTATAAATGATTCATTGAATATGGTTACTATTAATTTTATGTTTTTAATAATTTCGTTATTTTCACTTCTTATAGTTGAACTTCCAACAATTTTTTCTTTTGAAAAAATCTAGAAATGAATTTCTATTTTTGTGAATTATTTTTGTTTTCAAAAGACTGTTTCAAAAAAATTTAAATTTTGTTTATATTTATTAGCTACTTTGTTTCTTAAGTTCTTATATTCAATAAAGTTTGCTATATTCTTATCCTTACAGTATTTTATATATACACAGTATGTTTCATTTTAATTAAAAGCTTAGTTTCATTTGTTATCCATAGTTTCCATTTTGGTGTTTTCTTATCATATTTAGTTTGCTTTATCTTTATAAGTGGGCAGTGTTTATTGTAAAGATAATATCTAATTGTTCTTAAAAAATTGGACAATTTTATTAAATGCATTATGAGTAGATGATTGGTTCTTAATTTTTTCTGACTTAACGCAATTTAAGCAACATTGTTTTTCTTTGTTGTTTTTAAATGGGTAATCTTTATAAGAATGTTCACTTGTACAATACATGCAGTTAAATGTTTCATTTAAACAAGTCTTTAGTGTATGTCCATATTTCCCACATTTCGAACACCTTTTTATATAATGATGATCATTGATTTTTAGTATTGTTAAACCTAACTTAATTTTATTTGTAATAAATAGTGTTTTTAATTGTGGGGTTGCTTTTATAATTATGTTTTTGGAGTTAAACTTGTTTGTTTTACTAAAATCAACTGATAAATCCCCTTCCTTAAAATTCTTAAGCAGTGTCCTGTTGCTATCAAACAATCTTTTGATAAACAAATAACAAACTTCAGTGTCTTCGTATAAAGGAATTTTTGACAATTTTAATTTGGGTAAAAACTTTGTAGATGTTTTAATAGTTATATTTTTTATTTTTGTAAGTTATTTTTCGATTACATTAATTTTTTTTCAGATTCACAGAATAACATTATGTCATTATTGCTAGTGAAACTAAGTTGCTGAAAAAAAATTTTCGTTTTCATTGTCAATATTTTTAATGGTTTTTTTCAATATTACCAATACGTTTATTACATTCCTCATTGCTTAATGACCCATCTTTTTGATGTAGTAATTTGCTTTATAATATAATTTTGTTTATAAGCTTTTTTGTGCTTGTTTCGGGCTTTTTGAGGATTCCACTATTGCTGAATTTGATTTATTAGTTTTAACATAAATATAAGCTAAGAAAATCTTCTTAATCTATTACAGTCCAATTTGTTTTACTGTAAATATTCATACTATTTATGTAATATTCGAGGTCAGTAAATGAAATTAAAAGATTTGTATTTTTCTATTCTTGATCGATATTGAGCTTAAAATCATCTGAATACAACATTGACATCATTCAGATGTATTTCCAATTTATTAACTATAGAAATTCAAAAATTTCGATACTTAAAAAGCTATGAACTACTTACGTGGGAACTTATATATTTATTTCAGTATGCTGGCCCACATTGGAAAATCAAAATATTGAGACTAAAATTTCTCCTTTATTCTATTACTTCCACATTGATTTTGAACATTTTTCCTTCTTTCAAAATGATTTTCTTCCATATCTGAATAATAGTCTATATTTTGTTTATTTCTTCTCAATTATCTCCTATTACTATTTCCAGTGGTTTCTTGTCTGTGTAAATGAATGACATGAATTACTATCAATGCAAATGATATTATACCACAATAAAGAAATCACTGAGTATAACGGTATTTCGATATTTGCAATCATCTGGAAGGTAATCTTAATTCTTAGAAACGTTGAAATATTTAAAAATATATATCTAATTATATTTTGTCATCATATTCCCAATCAACACTCTTTGATTGGATGCAGTCCAATTTTGATTTCAAACGAGCTTATATCCTTTGTATCATATATGTAACTGAAATTCATAACAGGGTCTATAATTCGACGTTACAACAATATCTTGTTTGCATTTGTGGAATTTATATTAATTTATATAAACTATTTACTAAATAAACAGTGGAAACCTAAATAAACTTTTTATAATGATTAAATTTTTCATGTAATATATTTGCAGACCAAATGTACTGAAATTTGGTGGGCGTGATTCTTTCACCCAAGTAAGAATTGAAAAAAATTACCCACGCTTTAGCTCTCTTCTTGGGACTTGTTTTATTACTTTTCCCTTTTTGAGAATATGTGCAATATTTCAAGTTGATAAAAACTAGTTAATGTCTTTGTTTTTTATTGCAATATATCTTGAATGTTCTTAGTGACGTTCCTGAATTTAAATGTTGATTTTTAGAAAAAAATTATCTTACAACTAAATTTTGAAAATAATTACAATAATAATATAATCATTCCATTTAAGATTATTTAACAAATATTTATTTTATGAAACCATTGAAACTCATCATCTTTTGCCATTCTTTTGAATTAGGCTTCTTGTTAATAAATATGTGACCATTAACAAATACTCCAATAGTAATGAAATTTATAATTTTAGTGATTCATCAATCCAATTTCTAAAATCATATATATTTGATCGTTCACAATACGTGAAAGTAAACAATCGATCGTCAAAGCAAATATTGGTAAATAATGGAGTGCCACAAGGATCAGTTTTAGGACCACTATTATTCAATCTATATGTAAATGATATTCCTAACTTTATTGAAGGCAAATGCATTCAATTTGCAGATGATACTTATTATATACATCCAAAATAAAGATTTTACAAGAACATATAATTAAAGTAAAGAAATTTTTTGAACAGAATATGATGAAATTAAATATTGAGAAAACTACATTTATGATTATAAAGAATAAAAATGGAAAAAGTGAACCATTAGAATCAATATATATTGAAAAAAATATCATTTATGAAACTAAGAAAATTAAATATCTTGGTATTGAAATTGACAATGAACTTAAATTTACAGATCAGATCAATGCAACTACGAAGAAAATGGCCCATGGAGTTAAATTGCTAACTAAGATTCAACATATATTACCAATGAATTGGAGAATTGTACTACTAAGATCTCTTATACTGTCGCATTTTTCATATTCTTCTTTTTTATTTACCAATGTTACCAAGAAAATATTTAAAAAACTTAAGAAAGTTTTTAATTGGGCAATTAATACAATCTGTAGTAAAAACGATCAAAGTAAAATATTAGAAAAACATAATATCGAATCATTAGAATACCTATTAAAATTAAATTGCCTCTTACTATTTTGGAAAATACCTTCAGTAGAATTACAGAAAAATATACACAAGCGAACTAAGACTTATCACAAAACCAAATTTAAAAAGAAAATCTTTGAAAAATCATTTACCAATTTTAAAATTGATTTATGGAACAAACTCCCTCCAGATATTAAAGAACGAAATTTCAATAAATTTAAAAAATCATTAAAAATTTCACTAAAACAAAAAAAATATGCTACAATCAAATCATCCATTATAACGTAATCAATGAAAATTAAGAATTCTCAATGAATATACAGGCGACCAAACATTTTTGGGCGGCAACATTTTCTAGATGGTAGTGCTATTTAAATAAAAACTGAGTGATAAAAAATGCTCATTCAATTTGTTTACTCTCCTATCTCATCAAATTCAAAGAACATAAAATAGTGCATTGCAATATGAAGAGTTGCAATTTGCTTTCTATCCTTTAACTAAAATATATACATTAGTACTTCAAAAAATAAAGGTTATTTTAACTGCTTAAAAATGGAGAACAGTTATGTATGTACTTTTGAGTAAAGGGAATAAAATCTACAAATGCTTCTGTTGATGTAAAGCAAGCCCAAAGTATCTTCACGAAAATATAAAGAAATAGTAGTATTACTGACATATAATTAACTTTGATACTCAAGCAAACTCCCTAAATTCAAAGCTATGACATTTTTTGGGTATGCAATTCAAAAATTTAATTTGTGTCACTGAAAATCAAATTAATAATATTTATTTCAACTTCAAGGATTTCAAGTCATTTAATAAGTTTCTCTTCAGAATTCTTTGTGAGCATAGCAAACCACTGGCTAAAGCGCTTGACATTCCGCAAGTAAATGTATCCTGCCCAGCCATAAATAGATTAGGAATGTTGGTATCACATCGTAAACTCATAGTAACTTCAGGACTAAATCTATTGACATCGTGATTTAATCCATACATTTCTCCTTTGGTTGTGTTGAGATATGCATTAGGGGTTACAGCAGTAGAAAGATTTGTGAATACAATCTTATCTTTCACCTAAATTATAAATATAATTTATTTTTAAATGAACGAAGTACAATATCACTCATGGATTTTGTATTCTTCTGCAAACATTGATAAAGTATATATGCTAAAAAATTTTTGATGGTCAAACTTGAATGTTTTCAAGGCCCAAATGAAGAGTTGAACATATATATACATACTGAGCAAATGTATTGCACCACTAACAAGGGAATTGCGTTAATTACCATAGCATGCAGTGCGCACTTTATAGTAATGGGGCGGGCTCTAATTTGCGGAATAAATAATTTAATGTGTTTGATCGCCTAATGGACTGTGTAACTTTACTAAATCACCTTTGTCGCCTTTTTGTCATCTCAGCTTAGGTACAAATGTATTGCACCACTCTGGGAAAGTGACAATATCATTAATGAGAGCTGTGACAAGGCATCATTTTGCATTTATTGCCACAGAGTGCACATCTACCTTGCGCTTAATACCTGCTACAATGCCTCCCAAGGATGGTTACACTCCAAATGCGATTCGAACACTTATTGTTCAAAAACGTGCAGAAGGGCTTGGTGTTCGCGAAATTGCTCAACTAGTAAACAAGAGCCATTCAACTGTTTCCTGTTTATTAAAGCGGTATGGGCAAGAGGGCACTACAGCTGTCCGTCCTAAGTCAGGAAGACTCCGAAAAACAAATCCATCAGACGATAGGGCTCTCACACGATTATCAAAGGCAAACCCCAAGCATACTGCACGCAGCTAAAATCGGCCTGGAGTACTGGAGATCGCGTTTCAACCTCTACCGTTCGGAGAATCTGACATCGCTATGGCCTGTTTTCGAGGATCGCCGCCAACGAGCCACGATTAACAAGAATTCAGGAAGCTAATCTACTGGCATTCTGCAACAAGATGCAACATCTTCAAAAAGAGAATTGGGCGCACGTCATCTTCAGAGATGAAGTGAAATTTGAGTTGTTTCCCAGGAGAAAACGACTGGTACGAAGACCAAGAGGCAACAATGAGCGAAACAAGCCCAAATATATGTGTTCTACGGTGACATTTAGTGGAGGCAGCATAATGACATAGGGGTTCATCCGGAGCGATGAAATGCGCAAAATTGTTAAGGTTGATGGCAACATCAATAGTACCAGATACCAAGAAATTTTGCGCGAACACTTCCTGCCATACATGGGTGAGAGTGAACTGCTACATCACGACGGCGCACCATGCCAAAACCTCGAAGACACCGGAGGTGCAGTACTGGAAGATGGCCGAGTTAAACAACTCTGGGAAAAGGTAGAAGAATACGTTCTATGAGATTAAAGATGATAAAGTCAAAGAACTGTTTTGTCTATTCCCGACGTCTTCAATGGGTGAAAAAAGCGGCTGGTGGTCCAACAAACTATTAAAACGGCAAATTAAGACTTTTTGAACACTGCAAAATGTTTATTTTTTCATATTTCCAATTTCAATGAATAATTCAATGTTTGTCAATGTATTTCCTTTAAAAAAGTCGTGAATTTATTAGTTTTGAAGGTGGCGCAATACATTTGCTCAGTACTGTATATATATATATATATATATATATTATTGCTATTAACTGAAAATCTAGAACTCTTTAAATTACAAATACAAAAATGGCTGACAACCACAATCTCGCTAATCTCAGCTGCTAACCTGGGGGAATATCTTCAAGACGTTGTTAATCATCTTTTCCTTAAACATTTCTTTTAAAGAACCGTATTCAACACCACGTTTCTTAACTTTAAGATGTTCCCAGTTTTCAAACCACTCATATTTAGCTAAAGTGATTGCGACACATGTAGATTTGCCACCTGGAAATCTAAATAAAACATGAAAATATGATATCAAGCAAAAATATTATTAAAATACTTTAAAATCGTGGTTGATCAACTAAGAGATAAGGTGCATATTAGACAAGCAAATTTATCCGAATAATATACGAGTTTATGTACTGTATACGAAAAATTCACATTAGAAAATCAATAGCTTCCTAAACATTTTAAACATGCAGACGATACATACCTACAACATACAACTAGAGATGGAAGGAAATTAAATGAAATTGCCACTCCACACTTGGTTTAATGATTTTATTTCTCCGATGAATGGCAACAAAATATTTTCATTAACACCTGCTTGCTACGGTTAGGGAATTCAATCTCATGGTGAAATAATAATTACTCTTTCAAAAATGCTATTTAAGCGTGATCACTAGTATACAACATTTCTCAATGTGTAAATCTTGAAACTAAAAGACATGAATTTTTAATCGCAGTTGCTTAACCATGCACATAAACTTGAGAGGTGCAATCTCTGTAAACAGATCGGAGTCAATCAAAATGTTGATGATTTTAATCGATAAACAGAATAAGCCTTTCATCATGCAGAACATTGTCTGTACCTTGTGATTGTTGTATGGGCTAAAAATGTATATCATCATTTTGCTATTTTTGAAGAATATACTGGGGTTTCCAAGCATTAGTTTCAAGTTGTTGACCAATTTATATGTAGGAACAGTGAAATTTGGCTTGCTATGAGCGCGTTTAGAGTGAATATCTAAGCGAGACCACTCGGTTTAAAGAACCAAAGACAGTTTTTAAGGGGGCCAGCGGAAAATGTGCAAGGCCTCCAGGGTTGTGAATTTTCAAGAAGCTACTTGTCCACAAAATATTTTTTCATGACTTATTGTATCTAATAGCGGGCTTAAGATTGAATTGTGATCATGAATACCGTGCAAAACACTTTCTGGTACATAAAGTTTCTGGCCATGTCTTAACAATTTATGAAAAATAATTAATTTTAGATAACATTGTGTACATTGTATGTACACAATGTTATCTAAAATTATTATTGTGTACATACAATGTACACAATATAACGAAGTCATGACAAATTTTTGTAATGACAATCGAAAATTTGGTGGAAGTGAGCATGCTCCATTTGCCTAACGACTTGGTTCTTCTGTTAATTTGTATTCCCATTATTCCCATTAACCCAGTCATTCATTTCAATTCATTATGATATCTCTTCATTCATCATCAATCAGTTATTAGCTAATTCATAATAGATTCATACAAATGTAATTATTTTCTTAATTACTAAAATTATTAAAGAAATTTTGTACATAAAAATGGAGTAAGCATAACAAGTACAGATTATATTTACAGCATTAAAAACTACAATAAAAAACTAAAAAAAATATTTCTTTCACATGAGATAAGCATATTTTGGCACATTTATATGTTGAAAAATTGTTTCCATTTATCCAATGATTTTGAAAACAAAATTTAAGTTTCTTTAATTGATTTAGTTGCTTTTTTAAATAATCAATATCAGGATTACATGTTCTTACATTTTTCCAATTTATATATGCCATATATGCCAAGAATCTACTATTTTATTGCAGGCATCAAAGGGATTTCATCTTCAGGTTTTAACTAAATATAAGCCAAAAGAACGTATTTTGTTCTTGATTTCAATCGTAATTCCCAGATACTTGGAGCCTTAATCAATAACAATAATAATAATAATGCTCCGTAATATATTCGTCACTCCGAAAAATTTCACCCCCCCCCGAATTAGTTTTTCTAAAAAATAATAGCAGTCAGGAAATGTTGAAATATTTTCATTTTCCTCTGGTTCAATCACGTTTTCCACTTCGAAACATAACTAATATTTTATAATAATTATCTCGGCTTTAATCAATAATGTAATAATTTATGTTTGGACTTCTTTTATCACTTTCGAATCCCTTATCAAACCCCAATCTTAGCACTCTATCTAGAACAGGCGTTTGACTCACAAGATATTCGGAACCAGGTATTATTCAATCTTTTTGCAGAAGATGCCATACTTACGACTGTTGTGTCACGAACGACTCTCTAAATTTTAGTGCTGTCATTGATGACACTATTTCTTTAAATACAATGTGTGAAGTTATCTTTTTAATATATTCACTAATTCAGCACATAGTACGAATTTGAAAAGCTGGTGTATTCTTTTTCCATCGAGATGCAGTGTGAGTCTATTCGTAAATTGAATCACAAAGAGACTCAATATGTTTGAAAAATTTTGACACCTTTTACTGCCTGAGAAGGCGTTGGAACATTATATCCCTTATCTTTCATCAATCCAAGTATAATTTTAATTTTAGATTTGGGCCTGTTTATCTGCAACAAAAAATTTTAGAACATCGTTATCTTTGAATACAGTTGGGGGATATGTTTTGCACAATAGGAATATTTGCTATCATCAGATTGATTTATACTAAATAAATTGCCTTCTTTTACCTCATATTTTGAATGTGTTTTGGGATGCAAATGTACCAGACGCATTATATTACAACCTCTTTGAATATAAAAAATAAATATGATCTTCTAATTCATCGCCAGGGCGGATATATATATATATATATATATATATATATATGGGTATAGTAATAAAAGCAAACCTTTTATCCCAAGAAGGATCCTTTGCAGAGGGGAATGAAACATACATTAAAGGCACATTGTGTTTTTCAATAGCATCAATGGGATTATCTTCTCCCATGTACGAGTTGTATATTTCCTCATAATCATTTGATTGATAATTCCAAAAGTTTCGAGCAGGTAGTCCCAATTTATGTGTATAATCGTCAAAGCCAAGAAACAAGATTATGTATGAAATGCTAAGCGTTGGTTTCTAAGGAAAACATTTAGCTTCAAATATAAAGTCATTTAATGAACACATTTCAGATCAAAATATTGTATTTGGTTATTGAACTAACACAGAATATTGTGCTAGTTTAGAAAAAATATTGCTTTTTTCACACTGAAACGGACAGTTTCCAAATAAGTCCATTTATATAGATAGCAAACATTTCCCAGACTATTTCAAAGCTGACAAATCTGTATTTTAAAAATTAATAATGTAAACAAGAATCGTCTAGGTGTCACAAAATTTTAAAATATTAATAATTTTACCAACTATGCAGAAACAGTGTCAGATGTAGAATGGAGAAGAATTTTTTAAAAATCTAAAGGCACTAGCGCTTTCAGAGATGCAATTACATTAGTTACTACGCCAGGAGTTAAGAAAGCTAGAAAACAAATTAACTATAAAATAATAAAGTCTTTATACAGTCTGTCCCATAAGTTACAGCGACTTCTATAAAAAGAAAACAAGGTAAAGAAAATATGTATTTCAAAACTTTATTGTAACGATTACGTAATTTCTAACAATTATTCTAAGGAACATGTAAAAAATTAATCATAAGGATCAACTTGAAGACCTCCTAGTTCAATCTTGGGGTTTTATTTAAGAATATTTCCAAGAAATGGAATATCTGTTTTATAACAATTTCAATTACTTCTATATTTCTACTATGTATCTTTAGATAGCCATTACTCTGCCAATTCTTATCCAATTCCTTAGCTCTTTTCACCATTCTTTAGAGCTCCTTTAGTTATATATCCCAATGTTTCTATTATATTTATACTTACTATTCCCTTCCTTTATTAATTTATTATAACTATATTTATAGGGTTTTTCGACTATATCAACTAACCGATTTCGGAATGCTATCGCACTGCTAGGTTTTACCTTATGGATTAGGTTTATGTATCAAATTGTAGACAATCTCTAGCTCCATGTAAAAATACTTTTTAACTGAAAGATATTATTTATTATTATTCGACATAGACATAGAATTATCATTAATAAAAAGTCGTCGTAACTTATGGGACATACTGTATAATATATCAAAAGTTGACAGTTCTAAATACGCACTTTAAAGAAATATGTTAAAACTTTAATCTATGATTTACCTTAGATAACGCAAAGTAGCTTGCAAATACATTCTTCGCAATTTCTTCTGGAATTAAGCGATCACATGTATTAAAAAATCCAGCTCCCGATACAACCATTTTGGCTTTTATGTGGATTTTATTATCAGTTTGCTTGCGACGATGAACAATAACCTAAATTTGGAAAATGTTATTATTCCTTCTATTGTCAAACTGCGTTGACATGGATTGGCATTTGTATTGAAGAGATTTAAATCATATCTGTCTGATATTAATTCGATTCTAAGTCAATAAAGTAAGACATACCCCAGTGGCCTTTTTGCCATCGTCACTAAAAGTAATTTCGTCTACTACTGACTTGACAAGAACTGTCCCACCATGACGATTAATTGTTTTAATTATGTTGTATGGAATCATTGCTGTGCCTCCAATGGGATAGTATCCACCTTTGATATAATGCTGTTGAATAGCAGCACAGATGGCGAAGGGACTGTGTGAAGGAAGTGTACCAAAATCTCCCCAGAAGTATGACATTACAGCCTAAGATTTAGTTAAGCTCTGCAGTTAAACAGATCAAAATATCTACAAGGTAAACACAGCATTGAACAAGCATTTGATTTAGCCCAAAATGATATGGGAGAAAAAACCAAGAAACATTGACAAAGGAAGCTGAAACTATCAAAAATCAACAAAAAACACAAGAAAAACTTAGCACCCATTTGTAGAGTACCGTTTAAATTGAGTTATGGTTAATATTTCATATTTGAATTATTTTTTGTATAATAGACTAGGACCACGCGCAGTGTAGAAATGGACTAAGAGTTGTGAAACAATTCCCATATCAAAGAAATTACAAATTTTGTATTAAAAGTAAAATTAACTAATAGCAGAGAACATACCTGAAGTTCTTTATTCTTAGTTAAAGATAAAATGACGTCCTTAGTAGTAGAAGATGCAAACTTTACATAGTTATTAATAAACTTAAACAATCCAAGTTTAATCAGGATGCGAGAGACAAACGGTGGTAAAACCTTTAGAACAAACATCGTTTCCATTGAGCGATATGATTGTCGACACATTTGCAAATAAGCATCAATGGCAGCCTTCTCCTAAATTGCAAGTGCCCTTCAATTTTGGAGTTTATAATAAAATTGGACAAAATAAAATTAGGGTTGACAAACGTCGTGATATAGCATAAATTTTATCCAGGGTCCTCAAGCAACCCTTTCAGAACTTTTAAATATCCTGACTGTGTAAGTATCAATTAATGTAATAAAAATTTACATTTCTAGTGTATCATAAATGTATTTCCATATTTTGCAACCCTATGTAAATTTGGAATTATTAATTCCAGAAGCAAATGCTAGGCTGGTTGGTTAGAGGAAAAATAATGCCATATAAATGGTAGTTTATATATTATTGGGACAAATCGGCTATTTTGCATTCGATGTACTCTTTGATTTTGCGCCACTGCGAAAGTTTTATTACGCCTTCTCTTATAACATACTAATAAAGCGTCCTGATTTTTAAATATATTTTGAGATATACATTTGGCAACCCTAACTAAGTTAGAACTAAGCAAAAATTCTACATTTTGCACACTGCAAGGTGGCTGCCAGTGAGAAATATATTTCTTTTGCACAATATAATGCAACCCCAAAACCTATTAATTGAGCACTGTATAGAATTACAAATATGATATCAATCACATATTTATACAATATTTTGTACTTTGACAAGAAAGCTGGCCATTTCAATGACGTAATTCATTGATCTTAATAAGAAAAGTATTATTTTGCTAAGCTGACAATAAAAATTATCATTAGTTGTTTAATATTGCTAATCCGAACATTTGACTAAAAACTTTTTGCAATAATAACCTCTGGGAAGTATGAATAAAGTTGTTGGCAATAGCCCTCCACTCCTTCCTTCATTTTGTAATGACGATGTTCATTAAATCCAAAGATAACTTCATCATAGTACTCATCCATCTTAGCCCAGAACTTTTCACCTGCACCCAACTGAGAAAGAACATTAGCAGTTATACCCTTTCCTAAGAATTTCTAAAGTCATTGAATAAAATTAGTTAAACGCTCTATCATCATATTTTCAAACTAAATACACAAAAATATTCCGAAGTATAATTTATCGTTGAGATAATTTAGAAAAAATAATTACTTCCAGTTGATGAACATTCAAACAGGCAAGCAAAGAAAATCATTGATAAATATAAGTAATAAAAAAATTATTATGAAGAGAAAATGCGTAATCATTAGTAGACTAATTTTTTAGTTTGTAAGTCAATAATATTCTCTTCAAATTGGAAAAAAACTATTCTTAAATTTGCAATACATTAGACTTCGAGCAAACATTTGTGCAACGAGCACTTAAATAATTCCTCTGAGCATTTTAAGAAATACACCAGTTAATTACGAATTTTTTGTAGATAGAGGGCGTTAATTGGCTCATTCTATTGACTTAGCATTATAGCCTTTCAAATGGCTAAATACACTTTTTAGAATTAATTGGCATTAAACGACAAATTTCAGTTATACAAACTCTACTTTAATAGAAGATTAAATAACTGTGGACATAATCATAACATAGCAATGTTTAAATATCGATATTTTTCGAAAAATCCAAATATTTTGGAAAAACTCGATTTTTAACTTACGAATAAAGAAAAATTTGATAATATCCTAAACATAGTTCTTCACCAAAATACTGTGCAAATATATTATAAACATTTAACCTACCTACTACATTTCCAACATAGTGGATGCCTGTGTCGAACTCAAAACCATTCATTGAAAACGTATGACAACATCCGCCAGCAATGGTGTGCTGTTCTAGAACCAGAACATTTTTTCCTAAAGAGTGAAATTTCAAAATTTTTAATAAAAGGATGCTATAAAGTATAAATCATCGTTTCTATAACCCTAACCCTATTTTGCTAGAGGTAGGAGGATAAAGCAATCAAATGAGTGGTTCGGGCAATTCACAACAAATAATATATTACCAGAGACATTTTTCAAATCATAGGAAAGACGAAAAATATGTAAAACCTCAGGACACACAATTGTTTCCTCTTTTTTGACTTTAACTCAGGATTAGTCACAAACCGTGTAAGGGCACCTTTGCGCCAAGTCAAAGGACGTTGCGCCTTAACGGGTGTCAGAAAGTTTAGTTTCAGAAACCAAAATGCTTAATGGTAATTTTTGTTCACATTAGTATTTCACCGCTTCATTATCAATACATTAGAAATGGAAAGAATTTGAATGTTTTTTTACAAGAATCGGATTTCTCATTTGAAAAAAAATTTTTTTTGTTATTCTGCCAAGGAAATAATTTTTAGAACAAATCGTAATCATTACAAGAGCGGGTACATTTCCTTGAAATCAAACAGTTCCAACATTGTGCCTAATTGTATAAATAAAATAATATTTTTGCGTTCTCTTCTTTGTTGACATTCATTTTAAATAATTCCTCTCTTACTGTTTTGAAATGTCCAAATGCTTAGCCAGTGAAAATTGGGAATAGTGACAAAACCGCGGTTAACTATCATACTCATATATAACACATATTCGAGCAATTTTTTATAAAAGTCTCTACAAGCAAATGCATAAATGATTAAACAATAATGAATATATTAGTAAGCACACAACATAAATCTATTTAATCAATGTAAATCTATTAAAATATTTAATTAATGCTCCCAACTACAGCGAATAAATAACGGAATACTCCTGTAAGTATATATATCATACATCAATCGCGATAAGTATTTTTTCAAAATGTATTGAGTATATTTTTGATATTAAAATAATTAATTTTATAAATAATTCATACAGTGATCTATCCTGGAACTATGTTAAACATAATACAACTAACTTTGATGAAAAATTCCATGTTTATATATATATATATATATATATTTGGTTTAGCTAAAAATAATGTATTAAGAATTTTTCAAAATATCAATTCACAGTACTGGAAATATGTATTCGACCACCTTGCTATTTTAAAAATAAATAATGAACGTTCACTGGATAGAGTGTGCCTAAGATTATAACTAAGTGATATTTTGATTAAGAAAGGCAATTTGTATGTCTAATACCATAAAATATGTAGAATAACAATTGGTTATTAATTTTTAATCAAAATTAGAAAACTTGTATAGCAAAAATGCATTCGGCCACCTGAAAAAATTTTAACAAATAAGTAAATCTGAAAAAAGTAAATTCAAAATAAGATACATAAATTAATAATTGATGCAATATAAGCACTTAGCAACAAAACTTTCTCTTCTAATATTTTGTAGAGTGTCCCTTTGAGCGAGTAACAGCTTCTATGCGATCAGGGATTGAAGCAAAAAGTCTTTTAATAAAGCTGTTGGGAATGGCATAATTTTTTTCTTTATTGCGCTCCACAGCTCATTTTCAGTGTGAAGAGTATGCTGTCCAATTCGAGATTTGACCTCTTTCCACATATTTTTGATAATGTTAAGGTCTGGAGATTGACAAGGCCGGTCAGCAAGGACAGCAACCCCATTATTGTGGAAGAAGTTTTTCATTTCTTTTGAGGTTTGACATGGAGCACCATCCTGCTGATATATTGAATCACTAGTATGAAGTTGTATGAAGCTTCGGACAGCATCAGTGATGTGAACAATTTGAGAAAGCCACACTTCCATATTGCACCTCATGCCATTACAGATTTCCCTCCATAATTCAGGTCCCCCGAGTAAGTTAACGCAAGAATCTGAACTTCTTCTCAGTTGGTCTCTTTATCAACATTTTTTNTTTGATTAAGAAAGGCAATTTGTATGTCTAATACCATAAAATATGTAGAATAACAATTGGTTATTAATTTTTAATCAAAATTAGAAAACTTGTATAGCAAAAATGCATTCGGCCACCTGAAAAAATTTTAACAAATAAGTAAATCTGAAAAAAGTAAATTCAAAATAAGATACATAAATTAATAATTGATGCAATATAAGCACTTAGCAACAAAACTTTCTCTTCTAATATTTTGTAGAGTGTCCCTTTGAGCGAGTAACAGCTTCTATGCGATCAGGGATTGAAGCAAAAAGTCTTTTAATAAAGCTGTTGGGAATGGCATAATTTTTTTCTTTATTGCGCTCCACAGCTCATTTTCAGTGTGAAGAGTATGCTGTCCAATTCGAGATTTGACCTCTTTCCACATATTTTTGATAATGTTAAGGTCTGGAGATTGACAAGGCCGGTCAGCAAGGACAGCAACCCCATTATTGTGGAAGAAGTTTTTCATTTCTTTTGAGGTTTGACATGGAGCACCATCCTGCTGATATATTGAATCACTAGTATGAAGTTGTATGAAGCTTCGGACAGCATCAGTGATGTGAACAATTTGAGAAAGCCACACTTCCATATTGCACCTCATGCCATTACAGATTTCCCTCCATAATTCAGGTCCCCCGAGTAAGTTAACGCAAGAATCTGAACTTCTTCTCAGTTGGTCTCTTTATCAACATTTTTTTCAATGAGTATAGCTCAAATCTTGACTCATCTGAACATATAACATTACACCAATGTTCAAATTAATTGTCTCATTAAATTGGCCCATCTCACCCTTCGTAGTCTTTGCTTTGAGGTTAAGAATGGGTTTCTGGGTGCCACGAAAGTCCCAATTGAGTACTTCTTCAGGATGTTTCGCACAGTTCTTGCTGTCACAAAGTGACCATCAGTCCATTCCTTGCGAAATTCTTCTGAAGTCTTCCTAGGATTTTGCTTTGAAAGACACATAAAAGCTGATTGAGAGGTTTGGAGGTCTTCTTTGTTCTTCTGGACTTTGTCTTGAGGCAATGATGTTTTCAAAAGTGAAACGTCTGATGATATCCCCGACAGTACTTCGAGGTCAATCTACAAGTCGGGCCTACATTACGTTGACTCATCCCTTCCAAATGTTTGGAGACATTCAACTCACGGATGGCAAGAGGTACATAACCTGGCATCATATATGGCGAAGAAAGACTGTTATTAGATATTTTCAATATAAATAGACTTAAAAAAGCTGAACCAATGAAATTTTTATAGATTCTCTGATTTGGTCTGAAGTGGCCGAATAAATTTTTCCAAGAAAAGATTAGCTAACTACTAGCATTATAGCATTTCTCCTTGAGATTTAAAGTAAACAGTGATAATTATGTTTCAACATTCATGAATTCCTCTTTCTGCAACCCCAAATCTAATAATAAATAACTGACATTTTTGGCGGCCATTTCTTAGAAATATTTATGACAAATCTTGGGTGGCCGAATCCTTTTTATTTACTTGTACATTGCACCCCATGCCATTACAGATTTCCCTCCATAATTCAGGTCCCCCGAGTAAGTTAACGCAAGAATCTGAACTTCCTCTCAGTTGGTCTCTTTATCAACATTTTTTCAATGAGTATAGCTCAAATCTTGACTCATCTGAACATATAACATTAGACCAATGTTCAAATTAATTGTCTCATTAAATTGGCCCATCTCACCCGTCGTAGTCTTTGCTTTGAGGTTAAGAATGGGTAAATAAATAAATAAATAAATAATATTAATAAGCCTTAACGGAAGTGTGCGAAGGTATTTCTTAAGTAAAACAGGCAACGCACTTTTTCGATCGAGTTAAAGGGAATTACCGTCACACACTGCCGTTTAGGCCTAAGCTACGGTAATTGTATGGGCAGAGTGCGACGGTATTAGCTGAACCGTAACTTAGAAGTTAAATTAACCCAGTGCGCGATGTTTTTTTATTTGTTACAAAGTTCAAACCAAAGCAAATTAAATAAATAAGAGTATGAATGTCCATTGAAAAGAACTTAGTTAACCATCTTTAAGAGGGAGATTTTGCTTGACCAATCAAGGTTTTAAATGATTCTCTAAACAATGTTCCCGAAATGCAGTAACAGAAGAAATTCATTGAATTGCTCACAATTAGCAAAATATTCTTTAGACCCATAAAAGTCTGTTTATAGCAAATGCTTGATCTTGCTTTAGTCACACATAATACAATTAAGCATTGCGCACTGACATAAACCAACGTCACTGAGTATAATGTGTTCACGGCTCTGTTATGAACAAACCCCTTAGACTGTACATCTCTGATTTGAAGAGTAGACAAAACATTAAAAATCACAACCGCCAAAATAGATGCCGTTAATAAGGCATATGTTACCACGAATTCTGGAGTATTGCTATCTAGGTCAGAACATTCCCCACTTACACTGACTTCCCTTCTAAAAAAAAGAATAGCAACAAATTCAACAAAAAATATTAGCAGGTACGAAAAAAAAATAATGACTTCGAATAAACCATGTTGCCTAAATGTATACACGTAGAATCTATTTAGGGAGATTTGCATGTAACGATCAAAAGAAATTAAAGTAATTAAATGTGCAGAAACATAAGTAGTTGTGTGATCATATGAAGTAAACATATGGCAAAACAATTTTACTGCGTTACTGTCTTTGATAGGAAGCAATGTTGTAGAATCAAACGGTAACACATCTCCTAGTATCGCCAAGGAATCCGCCAAAGCTAGCAGTTTGATAAAAAAGGCAGTGTGTTTAATAGCAATTGAGTCCATCTTCTGATGTCGAACAGTAAGATAGGAGAGAAAATTCAGAAATAGCCCAATGATACTAATAAATATTGACACTATAAATATGTATCTCGACAGTTCTTCGTTCAAATTTCCTTTGCAATCCATTTTTTGGTAATGCTATGTTATCTGTATTAAACTTAATTATGATCTTCAAACAAATTATGGCGGCAATCGTTTCATAACATTATAGTTTTAAGAAGAAATTATGTCAAACTAGTAATTGTTTTGGTGTTGAATTGGTTGATATTTTTATAGACGGAAAAACCATGTTAAAATTGCTATTTTAATTAACTCAAGTAAATAAAAATATATTGAATTAACTACCACAATTATCTAATGGAAAGCCCTGAACATTTCTCGGAAGAAACAGCCCTACGATACTCATGAATATTGTTACTATAAACAGACGAGACTTGTCAACGAGCCGAGCCGACCGAGCCGAGCTTGAACAGAATATTGGATATACAACGAGCCCAAAACGAGCCGTTTTTTAAATTTGATTATGCAGATTTTTCTTATTTTTTCATTCAATATTCCTTACTTATAATCGTATTTTAGAAATGTTTATTAAATAATAGGAAGCGCAATTGAAAAAATTCTGAGAGCACAATATTTTTAAAAAATACCGAGCTGATACGAGTCTCATTGAAAGATTTTCTGTGGCGAGCCGAGCCGAAATTACTCAAAATTTAAACGAGGCGAGCTGAGCCGAGCCGAGCCGAGCTTAGAAATTACGGCTCTGACTATAAATATGTATCTCGCCAGCTCTTCATTCCTTTGAAATCCATTTTTTGTCAAAGAAAAAATCGAAATGCAATTTAGTTTTGCTTTAAGTCCTCTGTGTTAAATATAGATGCAATTGACTGTTATAAATATCAACAAAATACATTGATGGCGGCAATCGTTTCATAACATTATAGTTTTAAGAAGAAATTATGACAAACTAGTAATTGTTTTGGTGTTGAATTGGTTGATATTTTTATAGACGGAAAAACCATGGTAAAATTGCTATTTTACAAAATACATTGATGGCGGCAATTGTTTCATTAAACTATAGTTTTAAAAAGATATGTGAAATGAGTCATTATTGGTTTACTTTGGTGCTTAATCCGATATCATTTTTGATGAGATAAAAAGAATGATAAAAATGCGAATTTAATATTTTATAGAAAATTAAAATGACTAACATAAAATTTTGTCCCTAGAGCAATGCATCTATTATATAAAGGGCAAAATTTGTGTGTTTGTCGGCTTAAAGCTCAGAAACTTTTAGACCTAGGTACCAACATCATATATTTTTGTAACCCCCATGACCTCCTGAAGGTTTTAGGCACATTTAATCAATGACTTAATTAGTGAATGATTGACTTAAATGTTCCCATATTTCATTTCTATTTTTAAGTGGCATTTCATAGTTCCTATTATTTCCCAAGCGAAGCACGCGTCAAACAGCTAGTGTTTTATAAATTGTTTAAAAACTTCTTTTTGAAAGCACCCAACATATAATTTGCAACAACGCTACATATAAATAAAACTTGAACTATTTTACATTAACTAAGAGAATCATATTGCAATACACTATTCTTTCACATTTTGTTAAACGAACCTTAAAATATAGCCATTAAAACAAAGAAGTAATCCTTATAAACAAGTAGTTTAGGTTGGAAACTTCATATACACTACATCCACCGATTGATCTATCTTAATCCCTGAAGAAGTGAGGCAGAGATTTACTATTCTGCAAACGCATTTCCCACATTTTATCAAAAGCATCACACTTTAGTAATTCCATTTCCTATGTTTGTTGCTTTTCCAACATAGAAACACACACTCCAATCTCTCAATTACTTATAAATAAAAACTGGTGCTTAAAAAATATTATATATATATATATATATAATATATATATAATATATTATATATACTGACGCTGGAATACACGACTGCTCATATAAGGTCTTAAACAAATTAATTCTAATAAAATAAAAGGCTTAAATCTTAAAAAGTAAGCCCTTGCATATAGTGTGTATAGTAAGCGACAGACGATACTAACAAAGTACATGAAATTTATCCTCATAGTAAATACCCGTACATAGCTTTTTGGATACATACACGATACACGAAAAAACTAGTTAGTTTGAATTTAAATACATGCAAGCTACACCAAACTGATATTATGAAAATCTAAATTCAAATTGTGTTGATGATACCATTTCAACACCTGAATTATAGAGCATTTTGAGAGAAGGTGCAGATAATTTAAAAAGACCCTTGATTGCTTCAACAAAATGATAACATTATCATGGAGAACATTTGTTTACGCGGTTTTCACTGTTGCTTTGCATTTAAATGCTATTATTAGCTCAGTAGCAGTAAAAGATAGCAATTTGTAAAACGTGACGAATTAAATAACCAGCTCAATTGAGTATCATTATAATTGGGCGTGGACCTAAAGTATTGCCTGCAAAAAAGTAATGCTACCGCTATTTAATTTCTTAACGCATAAAAATTTAATTATTTTTGTGAACTGAAAATAATGAAAAATCACCTGCTTTTGCTAAAATAGCTGCTGTTGTCAAAGAGCCAACTCCGCTTCCAATTATAATAACATCAATATTTTCTGGTATTTTCTCAGGTTTGAACTCGTTTTTCAGAACAGCTCTTTTATCAGAAGGTACTTGCATTGGATCAACATCTTGAATGAATGTTCTTTCATCTACTGCAAAAGGATTTTTTTCTTGTGTTCGACGCTTCTGTAGATAAAGCAAACCAACACTGGCACTAGCCACACCGGACAAAGAAAGGAGCACAGCTAACAGAAATATTAGATAAAATCAGGAAATGCGAACTCTTAACAAATTTTCTAAAACTTAGGTAATATATAAAGTAATTTCAGCACATATTACAAAAATATTTTAAGGAACATGTTTATCAGCATATTTCTTATTCTTATTGTGTTAAAGAAAGTAGGCCTATTTATAACACAAATTTAGGGCATTTAATAAGAAAAAGTCAGCCAATTGTAATTGTGGATTAATTACCAGGTTCATTTCAAAAGTAGTCGGGTAATCTGGTGATCCCTAAACCATTCAAAGAAAATGGTGTACATTAAATTTAAAAGCACAATTCGATTTTGTACAAGCACATGCATTGATGGATTTGTTATATGTTTATATACACTAGAGTCTAAAAAAGTCAAAGAATTTAGTGAATTTATAATTTGAGGTAATCCATTAACTATTTAATTGTTTTACTACTGGAATGTTCACCCATGTGCTTGATGTATGGATTTGTGGTTTGACTTTTTTGATTACCTAAACCAAAAAAGGCTACCAACAATTTCTGAAATAATTTATATAATTATTAAATTTAAGACATAGATAATGTTAAGATATTTCTAAATATCCCTTATTCGTTTGCTAATGTTGAACATTTTTTCTAAAACGTGGAGGGTATACTTAGAAATACATTTTATGTATACTATTCTATATTACTTTTGGAAAGAATACAAAGCAAACTCATTTGATTTTACATTGTGGTACCGTTTAGCTAAATGTAAGTCAGGTGACGTAATTCTTGGCATCGGTAGTGTTTGCATCTAGCAAATAGGTAACATAACAATCGATAACATTTAAATAGCAGTTGGAATTGACAGTTCTTAAACTATTGATATTCAGTACAGCAATTTGGACTCGGTTTCAATTTCAGCATCATGCATTCATGGATTTAGTAATGGTTTTGCATCTTGCTGGAGTCTGACTCGCGTATATTCGGCCCGGGTAATAAAACTGCTGTTGTTAATTTCACTGAGAATCAGGGTTGAAAAAAACTACTTTTATTCAAAAAAAACCTTTTAAACGTTTAAAACATCTTAAAAATAGCAAATTACCAGAAGACAAAACACATTTGAGGAAAGCTAGTTTCTAAGTTTATTCAATCACAGGAACTTTCGAAACTCATCTTGGATGTAACACATTGTACTGAACACTATTTCAACCGGTGTGCATGGATAGGGCATGATGCAAAAGCAAATACAAAAGTAATACGCAATTCATGTACTGGCAAATTGACTCTTATTTACATGTACATTGCTACCCCCGATAGGCAAAACAACATATTTCGAGATACATTGTCTTGTCAGTCAATGTAAAAAGTGCATCTTATTTTCAGAAATATAATAAAGGTAAACTTGTAAAGGAGATCTGAATAAGATAGACACCTTAACACTAGAAAGCGACAATAGGACAAAATGACCTTTAAGCATTTTATGTTAGCTTCACACTAGCAGGTACACATACTTCCAATTATGTTGATAATCTAACTAAATTAGTTGTTTGTAGAACATTTGTCTCTATTACATAATTTTCGCATTTAAAACATCAGATGAAAAGTTATTCAGAAGGAGTAGTCGCATTTCTAGTGCTAAGAACAACTCTCGACTTTTTCTCCTTAATTCTGCCAAAACAGCGTTGTTCTGGCTGAGCACAGTTGCATAGATTTTTTATTCGATTGGACTTTTATCATCGTTGACTTATCAAATTGAGGGACGTTTTTCCTATCCTAGGTTTGTAATTTTTTTATAATTTTTGTACCGATAACCAGTATCAAAGAAATTGAACTAAGGTGCATGGCAACTATGATTAATGTTTGTAAGAGTGTCAATTCCGTTTCCATCGGTCATTATTGATGACATACACGGCAGTATATGATACTAAAGACTAAAGAACGTTGTTTTGCTTTTTTTATATAATAAAATTGTCTGAATTGTAAGAAAACATTACCATATCGGGTAAAAATAATAGATTTCTGATTGAATAGCAGAAAAAACCGAGATAGATTTAAACACGACATTTTTAAAATATTGCAACAAATGATGTCATAATTAAGTCCCATTTCAAATAGCTTTATAAACTCATTAGCAACTATAATTGATAACCATAAACTTGACGAGATTGCAGTAAGCACAGCAACCGTTGGGTGATGTTTCTGCATTCAAACCAAAATCATATCCTTACTCCACCATAGCCTTTTTGATTTTTGAATTTGCCAATGATTTACTTATCTTACGTTACAATTTATGTCATATAAGTAAGATATTTTTATCAATGCAAAATCAGAAGATGACCTTGAAACTGATTTCTCTGGTATTGATAAAGAAAATTAATTAAATGCTGCTTAGTGTAATATATTATTGCTAAGTGTTAATTTCTATTATAAATCTACATCAAGGTTAGTGTTTCATGAAATATATATATATATATATATACATAGATATCAGATTTGTACATGGATCTAGAGTGGATATGGATCTGAAAATGCGATCCATGATCTCGCGGATACTTCGTGGATCCAAAATTTTAACTCACTATCAGTAATTATAGGCATTTGCTGCTGAATTGGATATAACAGTCGTAAGTATTGATAGCAATAGCATCAAAATTATTATTGCATGTGAAGATGAGTTGTAAATCTCTAAAGTTTAATCAAAATTTCTGCATTTTACTATTGAAATTAATAATAAAGTGGTATAGGAGAATACCACAGTACTGAATTTGGTACGGCATACTGCCAAGCCTTATTCATTTTTTGCAATTTTCATTTTACTCATGTCGCTGTTAAAGTACGACTGGTTTTTTTGACGACTTTTACTAATCCGTGGATTGGTGGAATTCTCATATAGAATAGATAGACCATTCTTATATATCAATAATAAGGGTTAAACTCTTTATTGTAATATATAAAGATTCAATTTACAAATAAAAATAAAAAATAGTCAAGTAACAAATTTTAAACAAAGTTATCGAAAGCATGTGCTCTTTTGGAGCCTCTTATTATTGCTTGATGGCTTAACAAGTTATGTTTTAATTTGCGCTTAAACGTTGCTAACGTTTTGATTTTCATTATTTCAAGAGGGAGGTCATTCCAAATACGCATAGTATTAAATGTGAAAGAATTTTCCCAGAGGTTACATTTGCATTTGGTGTCAACTTTGCAGCAAAAGTTACGCTTGTTTATTACAACATGTTTCAGAAAATGCAAACCCTTGCTAGTGTTATTAATATGCTTCTACTAGGGCGCTGTATTTGATCAAGTATTTTGGTTGGAGCAAGTTATGTTTTTGTAAACATGAGCTGGTTTCTTGTTTTTTGCAATTAAACAACACGCGCACTGCACGACTATATGTGCAGTTTATTCGTTCCTGCTCCCTAATGCTTAATCCATTCAATAATGTGCATGCATAAAGAAAATGGCTTGTTATGAGTACGTAAATTAAGGCGCTGCGCGCACTAGTGATTTTTAATTTACGTAAAAACGATACTATTTAGTTTACAAAATAGAACAGACAGCTTTCTTTACGTCAACGCGCACTAGCAATTTAATGATCACAGAAATTAAAAAATTCCTGCGTGATCTATTTTCGCGTGTATTAAACTGTTCACGCATAAAATAGAACATAGTGTTCTCAATAGACTACAATTAATTAATTGATCAATTCGTCAAAATTAGAGACATTGATTCATTCAGAAGCAAGCCGCGAATTATAATTTATAGTTAAAAGATTATTCTTACAAGCAGTTTAAGGAAAAATTATTGCAATAGCTTTATGAAGAGGAGTTTTTTGAAAATTGGACTGAATTAATTGACTTGGAAAGATGGATCAAGCTATTATTTCGCTCACTACATGTATTAAGTAAAAGAACTTTATATGTCTGATAATCAATGCTCATATTTAGAATTTAGAATTTGACATTGTTTAGCCTAAATATTCATGTGTAATCTATTTTCTTAAAATACAAAAAACAGATATTTTTTCATGTTACTATCAGTGGCATCACGATAAATTTGGGAGCCTGGTGGGAGATGTTAATTCGGGGCTCCCATCCCACAACTCTCAAATTTACGCATTAAATTTTCAGTAACCGTTTTGGTGTATACTACATACTTACCAAATATTTTGTCCCTGCGTAACTATTAGACCTCCAAAATAGTTTAAAATTGTTTTTTAAATTTTTTTTCAAATGTTGAGCCTCCATTTTTTGTTATATTTATATAATTACTTTGTTATTTTGCTGTGGTGGGACCCCAAAGGCTCCAAATTCCCAACTTGGGTCCCAGCTTGTTTAAAACTGCTTATAATAAATTTTATTTCTATTTTTGGAGAATTAAAATTTTTATTGGTCATGCGGTCGCTACCACTAAGTGACGCCACTTATTACTATGGCACGGCTCTAACCAATGAAACCGAAAAATTTCTTTACGAAAATTTCTATTTGCATAATGTTATTTTTAGTCTAACTAATTGCAGTATTGAGCAAAACATTGCGCATTCATTCGAAAGTAATTAAAAAAATTCATAGGGTATTCACAAACTTTAGAATAGTCTTTTTGGTTATTCAATTATTACCGTAAGACATGCTGTGGATTAATGAAATCCATTCTAAATGATCAATTCCGCAGATTAATAATCACTAGTGCGCGCTTGACAAAATTTTGATAAAATATTTAATTTGTAAATTATTTAGTTTGTAAATTAAAAGATCAACAGTGCGCGCTTAGCCTAATTTGATATTTTTGGAACATTTTCGTATTTCAAAAAAATAATGAATGCCAGTATTCATTGCTCTTAATTTCTTCGAAATGAACTGATGATAATTTAGATCTCTATTTATTTCAACGCCTAAATAATAATAATTATTATTATAATAATTATTACTGTATACATATATTGCGCAATAAACTTGCTCTGACTCTTATTATTATAATTACTTCAAATAAATTTAGGAATTACAATCGTCGAAAAACGACAAACCCGTGAGCTCGTGCGGATACGGGCCCAAATAACAAAATTTTTTAGAATCTTTAACCCTCTAACGGCTGTAGTTGCAAATTTGCAACTTCAGTGAAACCAAGTGTAATTACTATATTGGGCTTATTTTGAGCAAAATCTTAATGCCTTATTTGCCTCGTTGGCAAAATTAACATATACTATTTAGAAAAAGCTTTCTATCCATTGAAAATGAATAAAAAGGTTTTGATAAGGTCTCATTCAGTAGTTTTAACATTTTCAAACATTTGCTACTCTACTGCCCGTAGTTGCAATATGCAACTAAAGCAGAAAAACTACTGACATATTTACTGGTCAATTCAATGATGTAATCTCATTTCTCTGGCCCCTTGATGTATAAAAACAAATTTTTTGTGAATATCTTCTGTGCTTGAACACTACCGGGTTAAAGTTGATTATTTTGATTACTCCTTCAAATTATTTTGCAGAAAAAAAATGAGGCATTACATTTTGTCCCAAAACATTACATTTTCCGTTTTTTGAAATTTCAATTTTATTTACTGTGAAACAACACTCTAAAGGATAATGAATTGTTTTACCTCGATTCCTAACAATGGAATCTCATAAAACTACATGTAGATATCATCAACCATGCTTTGCAATGTTTGATCGTTTGTTTACTCAAAAGCTGTAGGAACAATTTTCTTAGGGTTTGAAATTCTTTGAATTATTAAACTCCAGTGAACTCTATAAGTACACAATTAATATTCTTCACGAGCCATTTTATTAACATATCATTCTATTTCCCTCAGCAAATTTTGTTTAACTAAAAAAGGAAATTGGTGTTTGCTATAAAAGTTTGGACATGAACTATTTGAATGATGTGATGCGGAATGATTCCTTGTTTAAGTATTCCATTGTCATTTTTTTTATTGAAAAAATTTCTCCTAGTTGTAAATTAAATTTTGGAATAATACTTGTCAAGAACGAGGCTTTCCATTTCAACCTTGGCAATGCTTTCCTTTGAAAACCAATTGTTTTTTATTAAAGGGCAAACAATTTTACGAGGCTATAGACAACGTTTATAAAAATGCGCGTTGTTAAATTTAGTATAAATGGATTTATCACAAGGGCTGAAAGGAAATTAAAATTTTCTTAACGCGTGTGTTAAGGCATTAAATTTTTACACATTAACGCGATAATCATTCGTTAATTTCCATATAATTGTGAATTCAGCCAAATAGATCACCTATTGTGTAGATAACGTTATACAGGTATGTTTGCATTTGTCGATATTACAATCAGTTCATTGTAAGGTTCATTTTGATGCTAATTTTTCATAAATCATATCGTTTAGTATTTATCCTAATAAGAGAAACGGTACTCGCAATAAATATTGTATTATTTGCTTTAAAATATCAATAGTAAAGAATCAGTTTCGAAATCAATGCAAGAAAAATATCTCCTAATGTTGATATTGAATTCATATCCCCTAGCGACAATGTATCGAACTAAACTACCACGTTAGTTTTAACTCATGTTAATTTTAATAAACACGTTAACGCGTTAACGAAGCGCTGCTTATAACTGAATTATATTAAATTGTATGTATTGGCTCGTACTATTACATTTTGTGCTATATTTAAATACTTGCAATCGCTTTCCGCTAAGTCATGGGCGCAGAACGCTACCACGTATGCAGAAACTGCTTGGAAATTTTGACAGAGCCTAATTTTTATCTGCATTTAAGGTGAGTGAAAACCGCTTGGGAGATTATCAAGGTGTACATAATATGTACACCTTGGAGCTTATGCCAATGCAGAGTGTGATTACGGGCTATTTTAATTTTTTGAACATTATTTGTCTGAAATGGCTTAGGCATAGCATTTTCATATTCATCCGTTTTGCCTCTGCTTGATTCACTTATGTTTTTCAATTTTGTGCACATGAGAAAGTTTTTGTTTTTAAACAACTAAAATGTTTTCTTTAAAAAGTTAATCATTCTACCTCAATTTACCTTATATGTATTATAAACCTAACAGTTCGTCGTCGTTTGGGGTGTATTTTGCACCCCATAAGGATTTAAGCTTCTATAAAAAGCGTGTCGATTATGTAATTGTGTCGAAACCTCATGACTTAAAGTTTGTCAAAAGCGGTCAATATTATATATGAATGATTATTTTTAAATATATTTATTTGTAGATCATTAAATATTCATGTTTCGAGAGTTTATGGTGAATTTTGCACCCCAGCGTAATAGTAACACTGAAAATTTTCTGTTTATATAACATCCAATTTCTATATTATGATGATGTATGAATACAACAGCATCTGGATTTCTTGTGAATGTATTTACAAATTCTCACAATTTTGAGTTTTTGATGCAATATGAATTATGCATACCTTTGAACATTTATTACATGATTGTCTAATGAATCATTAATGTGTCGTATACTACATCTTTTGTAGAATCCTGACAATCAAAATCCACATTATGTATTAAAATGAGAATAGTATCTTAAAAGTGTTACATACATGCAATCAACAAAAATATACACACTTGTTTCTGTGATTCAGCATCAAAACTGCAATTGAAAGGCTTCGATATTCCAAACCTATGCGTCATTTTTCACCCCCAGCCCATAGTTTAGTGAAAGAGAGCTGCTTCATGCTTTCTGGATAATAAGATCGAAAAGCAAAAAAGGAAAAGTTTCCTTAGCAGTTAATTTCTGGGTACATTACATAGACAAGCACTAGCAATTTGGATTAACTGTCCCAAAATACCCAACACTTTTGATACTATAGCAGGACATGTCTCAATAAGAAACAAAGGAACACATTCTTTGCAAATTCTGTATAGTGTACAATTCTAAAATGGATCAATAAAGAGATAGACTACCCTTTTTCGAAAATATTAAGCTCCATCAAAAATTATATTGTTTTTAAACACTACGCTCGAAATAAATGGAAAAGTTATGTAAATAGGGACCTGCGTTCTTCGCGGATTCAGTGCTAGGAAACGTTTAAACACCTCAACCGGTGAAATCTCAACACATGGTCAGATAGTCAGTTTGCCCCCATGTTTGTGCACAACCAATTGTGAATTCGTCGAAGACATGAGAATGATCACTCGGCCTCACAGCTACTTATAGGGAGCATAGCCAATATAAAATGAAGTTCTCGTATATTAGGAAAGAATAAATCATATGTGTCTGTAGCAATGAAGAAATGTTTGTATCTTTGATTTTCAAACAATGCCTTTTCCATCTCTATAGTTCGCTATAAAAATTGCTTGCCAGGGGCAAAAACGCTTCCCATTTAGCCACCAACACCTGCTCTAGCTCGACCAAATCCTCTTCAAGCTTTCGCCCAGCGTTTAAATGGTACCTAAGAACAAGATTGTGGTCTTCGAGAAGTCTAACCAGGGCGATAAAATTCCTAAAATAAATTTTGTCATCACGATGTCCTCGGAAGGCGACTTGTTGTTTTGCACAGTAGAGAGCGGCGTTGACTGATATTAGGTAACACNGAAACAGAGTTCCAATCACAATGTAAGTAAAGCATGCAATTAATGTGTGTGCAAACCACAGAATTAGTAAGCATATAACTTTAAACAGCCGAGCAGTTTGGGGTAAGTTATTATGAATACTTACTTTAAAGTTTAACAGTCTTTATATACTTACTTAAGCAATTTACTTTTAACTGAAGGATGTTTCCTGTTTTGTACACCCCTCTACCAAGCATTAATTCGATCAACTCTAAAATTTCAAAGATACACGAAGAAATATCAATAGTAGAAATTTCTTCATTTCATGAAAATTTTATCATTATTTTAATTCATTGAATAAAATTATTATGTGCTGGGAACAGAATTTTTTTNCATTCGGGTCGGGTTCAAGAAGAAGCCCGTTTCCAGACCTGCTTAAGATTGTATGATCATGTGAGAAACTCTCGTGATATCATAATAAAGCCTTAAAAAAATAGTCGNTAGCCACCAACACCTGCTCTAGCTCGACCAAATCCTCTTCAAGCTTTCGCCCAGCGTTTAAATGGTACCTAAGAACAAGATTGTGGTCTTCGAGAAGTCTAACCAGGGCGATAAAATTCCTAAAATAAATTTTGTCATCACGATGTCCTCGGAAGGCGACTTGTTGTTTTGCACAGTAGAGAGCGGCGTTGACTGATATTAGGTAACACTAGCTTATTTCGCTTATAATGCTCGTTAGCGAATGATACCATTTCGGTGTCAATTTTCCTAACGGTACTGCATTAATATTCATTGAAGTTGAAATAGTTGACATCGCTGTGGGTGAGGTTGTAACACAAGAGGATGCCGAAGCCAGTTGTGCTTGGTCAATGTAATTGAGTAATTATTAAAAATATATGCTTCAAAATTTAACATTGAAAATCCTCAGATAAAAAGTTACTTGATTGAAATTATAAAGTAAAATACTAAAGTTGAAACATGTGTTGTTATTTTTAGATGTTGAGTTATGTTTTAATAAAATATACAACCAATATAACAGTAAAAAAAGATTTTAAGTGTAAAAGTTGTTACGGACACAGAAAATCTTTTTTTAGCATTAGTTGCCCATTTATTGATAATACGATGCTAAATAGTAAATATTAAGAACGCAAAAAACGATGTTATTTCGTATATTTATTGTGATTTAACGGCAAACAAAACACTTATGGCAAAATATTGGATAAAATCTACTGTTTTTATTGAAAAAAATGCGTTGAAATGTTACTAATTTAAAAATGCTGACTATCAAAAATACACGGTAACATAACACCAAAAGCGAAAAAATGAGGTAGCGGTAGGCCTGGAGGAAAGGTGGCTAGCCACCCTTTCCACCCCCTAAATCCACCCTACCTTACTAAAATGCTTGTCTTTATAACACAATATTATTAACTTCAATTTTGACAATGATTCTTTTATGGTTGATTGAAATACAATACAGCATGTACGGTTTGTGTCTAAAAAGACTCATATGTCGTTCTTGATAATTCTAACTTATTGTCCAGCGATGAAGTGGAAAAAATCCTTGGGGCGCAAAATGCACAGCAGTCACCTTCCAACTAGTAAAAAGGTAAATGGCAACGAACTGTTAACTAGGTCATATAACATTTAATGTTCACTATATTCATTAATAGAAGTTGAAATTGTTTCAGTTTGAACATCATTTTAACTAGAGAAAATGGTTACTATAATATACTATAAAAAGAATGCAATATGCACTGTTTTGAAAACATTTGTATTAATAAAAATGTTATAGAGAGAGGGAATATATTTTAAACCGCTTCAAATGTTATTTAAAACAGCACAATTGTACATAGCATAAGAATAGACACAACATAAAAATTACCTCTTTTCAAAGTTAAATTGGAGTAAAAACCTAATAACGAACTTTTCGTTATATCACTCATAGACGTCATTGTCCTTTCTCGTTTACATGCAAAACCAGGCTAAAGTCAACAGTTGTAATTCATTCAATGCAAGCTTTGCACGGACTAGTGAAGAAAACCAATTAGATCAATAGATGGCGTAGTAGATTTATAAATGGAATTGAGTACAAGATCTATTCAAAAAAATACATTAATCACGGAAAGTTTTGGCAAACAATTTGTCCTAAAGTTTTTCCGCCAAAATTTTTCAAAACTACATATTGCCCGAAACTTATTGGCGTCAAAACTTTTAGAAACGTGTTTTTTCAGAAAAGCTGAAAAAATATTTCTAATCAATACAACAACGAGAAAATCTTCCACTTCTTCATCTTCAGACGCAGCTTGAGCTTGAAATTTATTAAGTTGATTTATGACCAACCCTTGCTCATAGTCACCATTGCTTATATGATAATTTGTATTTATGTTAATATATTTGAATCTTTCTTGAAATTCCAATTTTTAACTCTACAGATAACATAATCTCCAAACTACCCTTTGGTATTGGATATAAAAGTGCTTTTAAAACCTTTTATAATTATGGCATTACATGCAGGGTGACTCTTAGGATTAGGAGGGGAAACGGGTCATGTCGAGTCATTAAAACGTTGGCATTCGAGATTACATGCATAGGTTTTATCGCTGCATTGAAATATTGAACAGTGTGTCATATGTAACTGTTTTGGATGCTTGGCAACTAAAGCATAGCAAAGCAATTAATTTTCCCACCACAAGTTTGCTAGAAATGTGTGAAAGCACATATATTTTTGTTTGTTTTGTTGACATGTTGCCGTTTTCAATCCGAATCTCCCATTAAAAATAATCTGACTTAACACTAGTTTGCACTCCATACAACAGTTTTTTTTCAGATTTTATCCTTCTATCAATCTTTTTGTCATGGTAAAAAAATCAATATCTGTTTGATTGCAAGCTAGTTTTATAAATGATTAGGGAACAATCTGGAGATATTCGGTTTCTTACTATTGTATTAGGCTCTAATATTTTACATTGTCTAGTTTTTGATTTTTTCTTTGGGAGGCATATCAAATATGTTTAAAGAGGCAATTCTTTTGATGGACCCAAATGAGAAATCGGATACTAACGGGTGAAATTTAGGAAGACGAGTCATGTCTAACATCATTCGGGTCGGGTTCAAGAAGAAGCCCGTTTCCAGACCTGCTTAAGATTGTATGATCATGTGAGAAACTCTCGTGATATCATAATAAAGCCTTAAAAAAATAGTCGTCCAAGCAATGCAATACAAAATCATTTGTTTAAGATTGTTACAATTTTTTTGTCTTTGTAATTTGCATTGATGTTAATGACATTATCATAAAATTCCCTAAAAATATTATATATATATATATATATATATATATATTCAATACAACTACATATACCTGCATATACCAGGTGGCCAATTCAATTCCGTTTTTCATTTTCATTTTGATCATTTGGAAAGATTAAATCAAAATTGAAATTGAAAAACGGAAATTACCATTTTTCATTTTCGCTTTAGAAATTTCATTTTCTCAATTTACATTTTTAAAATTTTTCAAAAGAAAGCCAAAAATTGAAAAATGAAACCTTAAAATCGAAAATAAAAAAATGAAAAACTAAAACGAAACAAAAAAATGAAAATAAAAAAAGGAAACAATTCAATTCCGTTTATCGTTTTTTAAATTTTCGTTTTGGTTGTTATAATTCTTGTGTAATTGCTATCCCATTGATTGTTTAATAAATAAACGGTAACCGCAAATGTAATTGAAAGAAATTGTTGTCCATATTAGGTAAAAAACCACTCTTTGTATTATTGAGAAAAGCTATAGTAGTTCAAAAACAACTACATAGCCATTACAAAAGAATGATAACTACCAAAATGAAAATCAAAAAACGAAAAACGTAATTGAAATGTTTCATTTTTCCTTTTAGTTTTTCATTTTTCAATTCAATTTGTAATTAAGACTTTATAAAATATTAAAAATGAGAAATGAAAAAGAAAATTGAAATGTTTTATTTTTCCTTTTCGTTTTTAGCTTTTCATTATTCAATTTTTTGTTTTTCATTTGAAAAATTTAAAAAATGGAAATTGAGAAAATGAAATTTGAAAAGTGAAATGGAAAATTGTCATTTCCGTTTTTCAATTTCAACTTTCATTTAATCTTTCCAAATGATCAAAATGAAAAATGAAATTGAATTGGCCAACTGTTACCTGCGGGTAGTAGGCATTTTAAATTCTGACTACATCGGAATTCATTATTTGCCGCGTATGGTGTACAAATGGTGAATTGATGTTTGGATATTAGAAGTTCACATTCTTGCCTGAAATTAAACTCTTATGTGCTCTTAAAGAAAACTGTATTTACATTAGAATTTTTGAATTTCTAATAAACCGAAGAATTATCACTATAAATTATAGTGATAGTCATATATATTCAGTGCCGTATTAACCTATGGACCAAATGAGCCATGGCCCAGGGCCCCGCGCTTTAGGGGTCCCGTCCGTAAATGAAAAATTAAATATAAATATTTTTTTGCAATTGTTAAAACTTAAATACAACTTTATAGTAAAATTTGCTCTAGAGTTATTCCTTGAGAATTATTTGAAAAACCAATGCTCCTGTTATATCATATAATTCATTTAAATTATCAACAAATATTAAGGCTAAAGTATAAGACTTGGTTTTTGGTCAATGAAGAATTAACCAAAGAAAATTTGTGTTTTGGTTGAAAAGCGCATACATGCTTTACTAAAACTTGTAGCTGTATTATTTTTTGCACAAAGTGAACTATTTTTAGAGTTAAAAATGAAATAAGCACAATTAAATCCAAAGTAATCTTTTCACGGTATATTGAATGTTTGGTACATTTTTATTAATACAGCTTGGGGAATATTGCAAAGGCAGTGCTTCATATTTATCTTGTACAATATATTAATTTATTCACTTATTAAATTGCACAGTATTAGAAGTAAGAACAGCGAAATTCTATAGTATAAGCGCAAGATTCAAACCAAGATTTCTCTTTGTGATAAATGAATATTTGTTTAGGACTATCCAAAAAGCAATGGTGAACCGGTTATAAAAATTTTAAGCTTTTTAAAATTGATTGTTATGATAGGACAAAACATATTTTAAATTCAAACATGATTACAATTTCTGACTGTAGGGGATATTATTATAGCAATGTCAAATAAGTCAGGAAAGTACTGTGGTTTTTAAGCTAGAATTAAAAAACAGAATTGTGCTGTCGAATTTACTCGCTGTTCCACACATTCTTCGAATTTTGTTTAAAAAATAGTTAATAATATTTAGTGTCCTCCATTACTCAGGATAGTTTTTTGAGTAAAAAATTCATATTATTAAATGCAACTAATAATTGGAAATCAGTTGCAATCTTTATTGGTAGTTTCATATACATTAATGTAGTATATGAAATTAATTTATCTAATGCCATACTTATATATTTATATTCTATGATTATGTGGATAGTACTAAGCAATCATTGCATTTATTATGGAGGCACCCCATATTTTTCAATGACCCAATCTAGTAATTTTTCATGGGCAGGATCGCGCGTTATTGTTATGCTGGCCAGGTAGGTTACGAGTGAAAAAAAGTTGCCCGTTTCCACCATGTAGTAACCAGAGTTGGAACAGGTCACGTTTTTGCTGACCCGATTGAACCGGCTAAGCTTTTTCTCATATGGCTGTAACTGCCCGGTCAACCGGTTTAGTTTTCCAGAATTTTGACAGGCGCCCAGATTTTGATATTTGCGATCCGATGGGAACACTTTCTTAAGGTTGAGGGAAAACACAACAATTTAATGGCTAAGAAAGTTGTATTCTGAAATTGGAATGTTTCTCAATTTTGCAAAATATGCAACACATCAGCACAGATTAAGAGATAAGTTTGTTATGTCCTGCTCCTTTCAAGACTACAAATGCCGAGGAGACGTTTAGCTCACACTTGGTCTTTGAGGTTGGTATCACGAATAATTTGCGAGGATTTGGGCAGAGATGCGGAAGCTGGAATGATTTTGATTTCTAGAATTGGACGGACTGTACGTATCTATATTACAACGCATTCAATGTAAAACCAATGTGATATGCATTTTACAAGACTATCAGGGTTGCTGTGGGAATCGGAATTCCCATGGGATGGGACCAATAACTTTTTGTGGGAATTCCCATGGGAATGATTGGGTGTTTAGATAAAAAGAACATTAAAAAATATAATAATTGAATAAAGTAGTTGTGGAATGCGGCTTCGCCCGATTATAAAATCTAAAATTCTGATACGATGAAAACAATTATTTATTAGTCAAATTATCCGACTCAATTCGACAGTTTTCTCAGAGTAAAATGGCCTTACAAAACTAATTTGCCAACCAATCGAATATAACGGTCACAAGCTACTTGCATAAAATATTGTTTCACTACTGCATTTCGACAAGGAAAGTCAAAATAATATTAAAGCCGTTTCAAGCACACCTTCAAATTCTATGATGGATGGTGAGAGCCTCCTCAATAAAATCTTTACGACCCAGACCGAGGCACCAACACAGGCGAAGAAAATGTGATTTGGTGACCAGCTGGAATCAGAAATGCGTCATTCCGAAAATATTTCTCTCCTTACACGCAAACCAGGCCAATTTTTTAGAGCAAATTCCAAGGAAATTCCATTGCTTAGTTTTTGTGGTAAGCTTATACTTTCTATACTAGTATCTTAGGCGGGTGTTGAGCGGTTGTTTAGTCTTGCCTGATTACTTCTTTCTAAGCTGCACAAGAAGATGCGACAATCACTTCTAATTGCGAATATTTACATTGATTTCGGCAAACGATTTTCAATCTATTGTCTGACACAGTGGTGACAGAGGAGGAAGTTGCAAATTAACTTGCACTTCATTCCGTTTGGCGCGGTCGAGGATGACGACAGCGACTAACATTGAACTATTTGTATGTTTAGATTTAGATTTGTTTAGAGCGAATTGCTTATATAATCATGTTCATATATCTTTGCTCTTTTCTTCAAATATGGGAGATCTAGAGGTAATTCTTTTCTCTTTCAGTCCCCATGGGAATTTCCACGGAAAAGCTGTGGGATAGGAATGGGATGGGAATTTAAAAAAACAATTCCCACGGCAACCCTGAGGAATATACATCAAAATATTACCGATATGAAGAAATCCCTAACTGGTTGGTAGGATTACTTTATTGGCTATGCCTTTTGGCAGCCAATAAACTTCAAACTTAAGCCGGTGAAGACATTTTACAATTTTGCTGTTACCAAATTTGGCATCAAAATTTAGACAATAAAAAAACTTATAACTCGCAAAATGCCACTAAAAATAGAAAATCATGTTTTTACCGACCAATATTGGCCGGTGAGCGGACCAAGTCAGTATGCAATTCTGTCTTCCCATTTTAATATGAAAAAACTTTCAAAATGATATCAACACTTTATGTCAACAATTTTGGAATTATGTACATGTATAGTCTGAAGACTTTATGATCTCACTCCTTTGCACGTGAAATATATGGCTTTCTCCTTCACGTCTGAGGAAAGTAACCTAACCCAAAACCTTTATGGTTGTCATGCGTTCTTGATCATTTTTACTAAACTTTCTTATAAAATAGCTGTCACCGGGAGAGAGAGAGAGAGAGAGAGAGAGAGAGAGAGAGAGTGAGAGCGAGTGCATCAGAAGCAAAGGTCACTTTATGCAAATAAAAACACGGGATTAATCACTGGTGGTTTGCAACATATATTTTATCACAATCAACCACCACAATAGTCTTAGGAGTACTGCACTGAGATAATAATCGTGGGCTTCAGATCTACTCGCAGTTCTTATTAGTGGGCCAAGTAAATTCCGTCAACCGGCATGACAAATATTCCTGACCCGCCCGGTACCGATCGACCGGCTTCCAACTCTGGTAGTTACCAATATCAAACTTATTATTAATTTGAATAAAAACATAATCAGTAATATATTTCGCTAAGCATTTAGCATCATCAGACATGAACATTTTACCGCACTAATTTTTTACAAAATTCGATCTAATGAAATTTATAAATTCAATGAAAATAATGTTTTATATATATAGTCTTCTTTTTTATTTAAAGTTGGTTTTAAATATATTATATAATATGATTCAGCTGCTTTCAGTGTAAATTGATCTTGATCTTGCGTCTTGTATAATATTTTATAACTAATTTGATAATCACAGATCTTTAAATGATTCGATATTTCTGTTGATGTTCTATGTTCTTGAATTGTTCTACATAATTGTCTTGAAGTTTGTCCAACATAAGTTTCGCCAAAGCCGCATGTAATTTTGTCATTCGACAAATCTTCAAAATTAGTAGGTGCTTTTAAATTCAGAACAGATCTTATTTTATATGTTTTTTATATTATTCTCATAGATTTAATGTTTTTAAGATTTCTTATTTGGCAGCTTGTATGGATTCCTCTGTATTCGATTTTACATATATGTATAAATGACTTCTTGTTTAAATTGTTATTCTTTTTGATGATTTCTTTAATATTGCGATCTATGAACTCTTGGATATTTATTTTTTTCGTAGAATGTTTTTAACTGATAAAAGTTCTCGATGAATTTCTTCATAATTTGAATAAATATCAAAGATCCTATTGATGGAACCGTGGATGAATGATCGTTTATAGCTTATTGGGGGACATTGCCTTGAAATTCAAACAAGATTAGTGTCTTCTGTTTTCTAAAAATTAATTAATTCCTTGTAAAGAGCAATATTCAAATACTTTTCACTACCGTAACCTTTGTAAATTATTCGAAACATATTTTAAATAGTAATTATTTTGTTTCAAGTTATGATGATGTAGCATTTTAATAGCGCTGTTTAAGATTGAAGCCTTAAAATTTAACCATTCTGACTTTTCTCATGTTAACCATCAACTCTGTGAACTAAACGTAATAAAAAAAATAATATGGAAAAAAATTCACATTATATGGGGTACATTTTATCGAAATCAGCCACATAGGTACGCAGATATAAGCGTGTATAGACAAATCGCTTGTAAGTGTGACACACAAAATATATAGATTAACACTTTTTTTACATTCAACTTTAGTATGAAAATTACGTGTAAATATTGACTATTGCTGGCTAGAAGCAAGCTTTGACCAAAGTTAAAGATGTACTGTGCAAGCGTGGGGTGACTAGTGCTTTGTTGTAAGTGATAATTAAATTATTGCAACGTTTGGCAGTTCGACATGATTTCGAATTAATTATTTTCAATTAGGTGGTTAAGAGATAAGAGACAATCTGTAAGTACCTTTTCGCAATCAATGCCCAATTTGCTCTTATATGTATACCCAAAAATTGCATAGGCCTAAAATATTCAAAATAGTTTTCATTTTTAATTAAAAATCTATGTATTCTGAAAAATATATTAAATAGATTTTATATCAAAACTCCAGCGTAAATTCATTGAAATTCAAGATATACATTTTAGTTTAAATGATCAGATTCTACGTTAACCTTTTTTCAATTGGATTGCTATAATTATGTTAAATATGATAAAAAATAAAGATAGGAAAATACTTTTATTATTATTATAACTCGGGTCGGGTTTTGTCAGAAACTGTTTGTGCGGGGTAGGAGATGACCCACTTCCATGTTTGGATATTATTTAATTGGCGATATAAATTAGAGTTGAAAACCTTACTCTGCATGTACCCCATACTAGTCGCATTTGAAGCAGAGCTGGAACCGGCTGCCCTAACCCTAATAGGGGCCGTAATTTACCCTCGTGCAGCCGATTTTAAATTCCATGAAGGCCTGGTAAAAATACCGGGGAAGATGATTTAAAAAAATTCTTGTTATATTCTATAAAGAGAGAATATTGTACTTAGTTTTAGAGGAATTTCGATGAAAATCTGAATTCAAAAAAATTCTATAGTTTCAGCAATTTACAGTATTGCAATTAAAATGATAATTAAGTTTACTTGTGGAATCTCTCAATAATTTACTATAATTTGAGTTGTTCTGTTTTTTAAAAAGTATTTTGACGTCAGTTTTTTATGCAACTTAGTAAGAAATTTTTACAGAAGCTGTTAATAATAATGAATGTGTAATCTATGGGATTTACACTTGAAATTTGAGATGCCTCAAACAAATAAGGCAACTTGAATGCTTGTACTTTTCTAATATTGGAAGAGAAGCTCAAAATTAATTTGAAAAATTTTCGGTTGCAAAGACATTCAAACGCAAATGTCAGAGGACACATCCTAATAAAGGAGTAATTATGTTTAGTTTGTGAACTGAAAAATTATTCAATGCTAACTGAGCTCAAATGCCACAGCAATATGAGGCATAATGAATGTTAATTCTAGGCGCCTAGCTTTATATAATTTAAATATGATAAAAAATATACTAACTAAGCAACCTGAAGTATTCCCAATTTATATTCATGGAAAAGTGAAAGCTGATTAAAGTTATACAAAGATATATAGTTATAATAGTTTGACATTTGTGTATATACAATATCAAGTTTTGGCATCACCATGTGTAATTTTCTAGATTAAAACAGATTATAGATAAAGAGATGTATATATATACATAAATATATATATATATATATATATATATATATGGAGAAACTTAGAATATATATATATATATATATATATATATATATTTAGAATATATATATATATACATGTGCATATGTAAAAGAATATGTACACGTAAAAAAACAGAAGAAGTGTAGAGCTATAATTAATGCATAATACATACATATTACAAAACACAGCCAATTGAATGTTCTTCTTTTCTTTAAAAATTGTCATTTTTATTTTAAACTGAGTCATTTGAAAAGCAGTGGACTTTTGAAAGCATTGAAAATTATTTATAAGGTAGTTTATCCACTATATTTTATTTCTCTATTTTATTTGTGTGCCTATAGTTATAGATATTGTAATTTCTAATATTCACCAATTTCTTCATCACAAGGAAGCCAATATGTTGTTCCCAAATATTGAAATAATATTTCGAATATATTTGTCAATGATAATCACACATTGTAGTACAGAGCGCACATTTCGTAGGCTTAAGTTTGTTAAAAATGATCTGAGAAGCTCTATGTCAAAAGACAGGTTAAACATCTTAACTATAATGTTTATTGAAAACGATATCTTGGAAAAAATAGACTTCTCTGAGACGATAAGAGATTTCGCAATTTCCCAAAGAAGAAAGAAATTTTTTAATTAGAAAACTTATAAACTTCATTTGTTTCATTATGGTTTTACTAAATTGTTAGTGTTATGAGTCTTTTATTAAAACCTTAAATGTCCATTTTTGAAAAGTAGTTAAAAGGGCCCTTAATAAATGAAATGCCCAGGGGCCCAGAGATATTTTACACGGCCCTGGTACCACTCAAACTGAATAAAGACTTGTTTACTTAGTGTAGTGATATTCTTAATAATATAAGGGATGTTCATTCATCCAAAATTGGACACTAAGCTTAAAAACATTACATTCTGCAAAATATACTACCACCAAAATATAAACAAATATTTTCAAATTTGCAAATGAAAATAAATAAAATATCATCCTAGTAAAACGGCAATCATGGTACGTACACGTAAAGTAAAGTTGTAAGGGCAATGTGTACATACCCATTATACAAGTACGAATTAAGAAAATATATACTGCGATCAAGTGGTATATATACATTAAACATTGCCCAATTAGACATTTTTGAACTCATAAAATAGATCAATCTAATATTGTTAATAAATAAAAAATGCAATCAGTGTCACACACTCCAATATAGTTCTCGGATCTTTTATAGGAGCTAGCAGGTGTTCTCTTAGTTACCTCCGTTAGTAGCCTTTGTTGACCAAAGCGGAAGAGGCGCAACCCTCTCAAGTGAAGTTCTGCCTTCGTCTTCATTCTGCTGATCAGACTCAACACAGATCAGCACTCTGCGGGACAGGGGTCGCCAGAGGCTTGTCACGATCAAATCGCCCTTAGTGTTAGTGGTAAGGGGTTAAGGTCTGGAACCGAATCGTGGATTCACCCACTCATCAATCTGTCGATTGTTTCAGGAGCCCCGACCCATGTCCAATTCTTTACAAGAACCAGATTTATGTCTCAAGAATTTTGTGGTCATGCTACCCTAATAACTTTTCGAACAGATGGTCATTTTTCCAAATTGACCTGAGATACTTATTTTTAGCTCAATTTTGATCTCATCTGACACAACACTTTGATCCAATAGTATTTTTTCTTTGCCCAATATGTTGACCACCTGAGTTAAATAGCCATTGTGACGTTGTAGTGTGGAATAGTTATTTGAGAACCACACAGAATGTCTCTCAGAAAATTTCTTGCTATTATTTGGCCGCCGGAATTTTGAGAATCGAACTACCATTCTCATCTATTTGCTTAGGTATTTTTAGGGCAAAACATGCACGTAAACCATTTAAATTAAACTGCAAATTTACCTATTTTCTCCGAATCAATGGCCAAGCTAAGATTTACAACCATAGAGTGGAGTTAGTCAACTGAGATTACGGACAGATTGATCCTTTGATCAATCTCATTGTCAAGTGTAATTTTCGAGGCAGGACAACTGCTGTTAATTAAGTAATTCTTAAAATGTTGATGTCTTTTCTTTACTTTTTTCCGGCTGAATACCTTGAGGCATTATTAATTGTTAAGTAGAGAAGTAAAAAGAAATTTTTAATAAACTTAATATCAAAAATGCATTAAAAATTCATCTATTTTTCATATATCTACTTTATTTCCTTGAATGCTTTGAGAAATAATAATTACAGTATATTTTAATTTAATTTTAATATTTATTCAATTGTCTCTTCTAAAAGTAGTTTTCTTTATTGTTTTGAATTTCATTAAATAATCATGTTTTCAAATTAATATGAAGTTCTTGGGATTAATAAAGGCGTGAAAGTTGTATTTTATAGTAAAACTAGTTTACAAAATTTCATAGAAAAATAAAAATCTATTGACAGTATAAAAATGATAAAAAAGATTCAAGCACTAAGTAAAAGATTTATCAGAGCATTAGGATTGCTAGAGATAGTTATCTCTAGAAATATCGAAAATAACTTCAAAATTGTATTTGGAAATCAACTCTGGATGGATTATACATGAGCCATATACAAAAGATAATTAATACAAATTTTTCCATTTATGTTTATAACAAAGTTTTTCAGTACACTGTCGAACATGGTTGCAAATAGGACGAAGCAATTTTACTCAACATCTAGGTCGTGTCAAATCACATATTTCGAAAATTAATGAACCAGAGGATTTCATTTACATATTAAAAAATTTCTTTGTTGACATCATCTACGACTATTTAGTGATTCATGTGCACATTCAGTTACCGGCATACAATAGGCATTGAATCGTTACTGATAGTTATTTTAAATTTTTATGGTATGTACATATTTTGTATATTTCGTCACTATGCCATTTTTCAACTATTGGTAAACTCATCACATCAATTTATTAGCGATTTCGACTCGTCAACAAGGTCAATATTATAATTTAATTAGTGTGATGTTTAACGTTAAACTGCCTATGTACTTTGAGTAGAGTAAACCATTTTCCCATGTTTTCAAACAGTTTTCCATATATATTAGGAAATTTGGAAATTATGGGATATTGAGACTTCTATTTGTGAACGTACTGGCAAGTAGTATTGAAAATTTGTCGGACGCAGTAGAAAAGATTAAATATTTTTTCAATGAAAATTCGAATGTTTTGACAAAGTTTCACGCTTTCTCCTTGCCTAATGCTCAAGTAATCAAGAGGTCTGAATTCATGGGAGCAATTACTGATCTAAGCTGTTGCTTTTTTGAAGGTAGATCACTCAAGTCCCATTGAATGAAAGTGAAATCACTTTTCTACTACCTGATGCTTTCAACATTCGAATATCTTTTAATTATTAAAATATTAAAAATTAAAAAACTTCTGATGCAGTGCATTCTATCCTATTTTTACATGGGGGTACACGGTCGACGACACGCCAGTGTGCTATTAGTGTTTTGCGTGCACGCCCGATGTCTTCTTCGTCCGATGCTCACCAGCCTGTTGTCTTCTTTGTTCGATACCCACCCATTCTCCACAGTGTCCGAAATCCACCCGTCGATTAAATATAGACGAGTGGCCTAAATTGAGTCTGATTTTTAAAAAAGCCCTAGAAAACCCATCAGGCTTTCAAAAAAAATAGATTAAAATTTTCAAGCTATCTTATATTTGTAATTAAACGTAAACACATGCCTTCATGCTCGTTGCCCACGTGCCCACAAACACTATGTACCGCGACATTGTTATTCATCAAAATTGGACACTAAGATTAAAGATATTACATTCTGCAAAATATACTACCACCAAAATACACGACTGGAAATTGAAGTTGGGGCAGCTTCAACTGGCATAACAAAATTGCATTTGCGCCTATACATAATATTTAAAATATGTTGAATCATCTAAAGAATATTCTTAGCACTTCTTTTCTCATTATAACTTATTTCGAGTTCACTTTTTAACAGATTTTATGCATTCTACGTTCATCATTAGAGGAAATTGATGTTGGGGCACTCATTTTAATGCCTCATATAGATGGAAATATTTTGTCGAAGTGTGAAATACAACAGAAGCGTAAAATATGTATTATGAAATATAAGTAATTACATAAAAGATTGTCTCTAAAATTTTATAGGGAATCCACGGGCTGCCAAAATTCGTTGAACTCTTCCAGGTAGTGACTCTTACAAAGCCAAAGTTTTATGAAGCAAGAATTGCATAAGATTCATTTTCTATAATAGTCCAAAGGTTTGAAACATTGTTCGGCTGTGTATCATTGTCTTTTTTCGATAAAATTCCCACACATTTTCAATAATATTTGTGTCAGGTGATTGTCCTGAACATTCTAGAAAAACTGCTACTTCATTATCAGCAAGAAATTATATATATATATATATATATATATATATATTGCTTCGCAATATGACGATTGTCTTAATATTATTTATGCTGTTTCATGTTTGGTAATTAGGACATTTGACTCATGCTCAAAGAATCGAGGCTTAACAGAAAGTTTAGATACAATCACCAAGGATCTGAAAAATGATTTTCAAACGAAAATCCCCTCATATTAAAGCAACAACCAAGAACAAACTAAAGTAAACTGGCAATTGTAATTCATATAACTATGACAAGAACACGTTAAGAAAAATATCCAAATATGTAACAAAAAACTTACAGCTTCAAAAAATGCTTCCAATTTCTTGCAGCTGTGACCTAATAATTTATTAGTAATAAGGATCATTTAGCTCTTTGTTTTCTTCTAAAATCGTATATTATTCCTATAACTGTGATGAATTTTTGAGTTCATACATTGGAAAACTTGAAGAAAACTGGAAACCCGCGCAAAAGCACACATAAGAAATCATTTGCAGTCATATACTTTGTAAATAGTTGAGCGAAAATTTCAGTTATATATGACATAAATTTATTTTTTGATAGTTTTGCGAAACTCTTGCGATGTTATGAAGAAGAATACTGAATATTTTATTGATAACCATTATTGCATGGTGAAAATTACTTTTGTTGCATTAGCATAAAATCAAATTTGATTGAACCACTTGTATGTGCTTAAGAAGTATGATCATTAGGTAGGTAGAGAGTTTTTCAAAAATGTAGCAAGCTTATTCAATCCGCTTCATAGAAAACAGAAAAATTATTCATCAAGCCTTGAAATGTTATACAAATATCTTGAAGTTGTGTTAAACCTATACTAAATCTTTAACGAATTTGTCCAAATCTTGGTTTTGGGCCTATTCTCTGCGCTCTTTACATTCGAGACCTACATTAGAAAGTCCCAAGTATTCTTTTTCAGCATTTGTTGACAAGACTCCTCATGTGTTGTTGATGCATAAAAAGAATTTTTACTTTTTTTCTTCAAAGATTTGTCGCGAAAAATGTTTGTGTTAATCTTGTTAAAGTCAGAGGAATCAAAATCTCTATGAACTCGTTATAGTTTAAATCAATCTTGTGATTTAGGAGTTTTTCAGGTATAGAAGATCTGAAAGTTTTAAATATAAAGAAATAGGAAATATATTTAGTTTGATCAATCTTTTTTCATAAAATATTAGTTGTACAATCTGAGGAATTTATACTATTTTTTATGTATCAATCGAATTCGAATCGTGTAGGGAAACATTAAACTTCATTTGTAATGAATGTGAAATTTTCTGTGAGTGGTGATAAGGATGCAGAGCACAATTTAATGTATATATAAATATATATATATATATAAGGTGTATCAGAAGTAACCGTCGAACTTAAATAAAAGAATAATATATTATAGTTTAATTGCATGCATTGATTTAATTTAAGAAATTTCTATGAACCTGAAAGATGCGTAAGTATAAATTTATTTCATTAATTTGGATAGCATTATTTAGATCAAATGGTTAAAGGAAAAAGCTACGAATATTCTGAATAAAGAAATTTTTTACGAAAACTCTCTAAAGAACTCGGCATAGCATTCGCTTCTGTTCAGCGAATAATAAAAAGACTAGGGTTAAAAGTTTGGATACCACTACTACTTCAACAATTAAATGATGACGATTTCGACAGGCGATTACAGTTTTTTGAAAGGTTTTGCGAACTGTTCAATGTCATGTTTACAGATAAAGCCGTTTTCAATATGAATGGCCAAATCAACCGACATAATTGCGTGTATTACTGTGTCGATAACCCACACGAAACTATTAAAAGATTAGTAAACAGCCCAGGAGCTCATGTTTGGGCCTGTATTTGTCCTGAAAACATAATTGGGCCCTACCTTTTTTTTCAAATGCTGTCAATAGTCAAACTTATTTGAATATGCTCAATTCATATGCTTTTCCTCAAATAAGAAAACTTGTTAGAGAAAGAGAGGATCAATTTTATATTTGTGTTGGCAGCAGGATGGAGCTCTTCCACTTTACGCTAGAAATGTTTGAAAACGCCTGGATAAAGAGTTTCCGTAGCCCGATTTATCACCAAATCAAATTCAAAATCTGAACCATTTGATACTGTTAATAAGGCAGGCATTTGAAACTTTTGATAAAGAATTGTGTCACAACATTTGTATGTCATTAAGGGAAGAATTTAAGTGTATGAATGCCAATGGAGGTTATTTTGAAAATAATCGACATGATATACTAACCCATCTTATTTTTATGCTTAAATATGACTGTTTGTTTTAATGTTATTGGTTTCATCAATACAATATTTACTTAAGGTAAATGTATTTTTTCTTAAAACGTTCGACGGTTACTTCTGATACACCCTGTATATATATGCAAGATAAATTCCTTAAATATTTAATCATTCGAGGAGGTTTTAAGGAATGAAATCTAAATAACTGAAAAGGTAGTGGAAGTTCATTCTCACTTTTAGCTTTATATGTTTTAATTTTGGAATCATGTTACTGCAAAAACATGTTGAAGCACCATTCACAACAAAAATCTGTTCCTAAATTTTCTTTACAAATATCAAAATCTGCATCTTGCATTTTGCAGAAAGCAGGTTTAGTTTACTTACTCGTAAATGCTCTACAAATATATTATAGACAATCTTCAACTAAAAATAGACTAAGTTTATCTTTATTGTATGGGATCTGCCAAGAAAAATTCGGTTAATCTTCCAATTTTTTTATATACTAATTTAGTAAGGGTTTCTAATTGTGCATCAGCAAGCCAGTCCAATTCAACCTACAACAAAGTTTTGTCATAGATCAAACCGCATGAAAATTAGTAAAATCATGGTTTTTTCGGATTTTTTAAATTTCAATAATAATACAGTTGTGAATATACTGTAAAATTGTTTTCGCGTCTATTGATTAATTTTGGTTAATCAATATTTGTGTAACTAAAAAATGCATTTAGGATTAAATAGAAGTATCTAACAACAATATTTTCTTGGTCGATTAAAGATAAAAAATGACCAGGTGTCCAAATTACCCCATTTTACGGTAGTTAGTAAATATTTTTTGTCAAATCGTAACAAACTTATGATTCACATAAGAGATACAAAAAAGAATATTCATTCATCATAAAACTCATGCATGTCTTCACAATCTGATATGTGATTAAAGTTTTTCACCTCTGACAGATCATAGACTTCTACGATATAAACGTTAGTAAATTATCGTAGAAGTCCATGGACAGATCATGAGCACTCAGGAATATCTGCAGCTTTCTGAAATAATTAACTGCTAAGTGTAATATTTTCCTACTACAAGTTCAGCATTTTCTTGTTTATGAAACTTTGGGCCTATTTTAGCCAACTTTGCGATTAAAACTTAACTCACTATCTAGTTCACGGATATTTCCATTATCTGTAGGTGCACTTGACGATCAGCTATTATAACTTTGTTGCTCCATACCCCAACCAGGATTTGGTGAATAGCACCGTCGTTGTTGTTATTATTATGCACTGTCCACTCTAAAATTTGAAATGGTTGCTATCCAAATTTATAAATCAATGTGTTAATTACTGATAAAATATTGATTTTTTAAATGAAATTAAATTATCTCTTCATTTTCACTTGCAAAGATATGTCCTATTCAGAAAGGTAATGCTAAAACAAATTTTATTTTTTTGGCAGACACTACTCATATAAATACTATGCTTTATTTACACAATGACAGTATTTTTATTGTTATTTGAGAATTTTACTAATTGATAGCACATTGTAAACAAGATAATTCAAAACATTCTTTTTCAATTATACTAAGACAAATTTTTTAGTATTCTATTAAGGCCACAAAATATTTTACCAAAAGTGCGATGTTTGAAACTTTGGGAGATCTTCTTAAAATTATACCAGTAAGGGTAAATAGGTCATTTTAATCTTTCAAGTTAAATCATAAGTGTCAATTTTAAATTTAATTTAATGTCGGTTTAAACTTAAAATGAATTTTTTAAATGTTCATCACTGCATGTGTAAAGAAACAAAGTGACACTTAATCTTCCAGTTAAGCTACTAAGTATATCATTTATTACAAACTTCGGCATCAAAACATTTTTTCCTTTGCCTACTAAATCTTTATTCAAGCTCCTCTTTTACTATATTTTTTGGTTTGAAATCAATATGCAATAATATTATTTAATATTCCGATGATTTGGAGCTCGTAATGTCATCCATCAAACATTATATATTTATATAACATTCCTTAAAACCACTATACTTATGAGCAAATATTTGTCATCTGTCACTCATGGATGACTGAACAAATTTGATTTTGTTATATGTCAAAACGGTTATAAGATTTTTTAAAATTCAAATAGAACTATCCAACGTCATTTTCTGGCCACCGCACTGATTTGAATGAGTGTTACAAATATAACCGTTCTAGATTAAATATTTGATAGATATATGCATTGATATCTGTGAATATACATATATTGTGATATTCATATCAATATCAGTTTGATAAACTATAAGTGGTAGCTACCCCAATACCTGCTCGAGCTACCCCTGTGTAAAAATGTGTCTACGCCATTGATATACTGTATATATATATATATATATATATATATATATAGATTTTAACCAATTCTTGTTTTACGTTTTGTAATATATCATATCAAAAATGTTGATTGATTTATCATACTAAATGTAGACATATTATTTAACTAAGAAATTCGTTTCAATGAGATGCTTTAGAAATTGACCGCTTTGAGTGTTGCTGAGCGCATACCATGCATAGCACAAAACAGTTATAGTCAGTTAAAAGCAAAATGATTCTAAATCACTTTGGCACAAAACAACATATTTCTCAATTAACAGTCCCTCTTATTTGTAAGCTAGTATATACAGCAATTCCAAAAGAAATTTCCACTGCGAGTGATCCGAAATATTGGATGCCGCTTTGAGCATTACTTCCCACGCATCAATTTTCCACGTGCAACACGGCGCATGTTTTATCAATTATAGTGGATGTCATTTGCGGTTACAATGAATTCATTTTAAACACAAGCGCGTACACAACTGCTCAGAATTTCTACTGAAATGGTTAACTTAGAATTGGCAACAGGGTGAAATATTCAACGCATGTATGCCTCAGCCTCCCAATCACAGATATGGAGTCAGAGCCCCGTAAATTTCATTATTATTGTAATTACCGCTTCGGTAGGCATTATTGTTCTTATAGGAATCTTTTGTTTCTTCTTAATAAAGTATAGCTCCCGAAAACTTTCAGTAAATGAACTTCAACATCTTAATCCAGAAGCATATCCAAAGCCTAATTTAAACTTATTGCAGCCCAGTTTATTAACAAAACCTCATCGATCTTTACAAGAAAGACGTGGTTCTAACTCAAGTCTTACTTTAAGCATTGAATCAATAAGTTCTGCATCTAGCAATAGTGAAGGATTAACTCTTCACCGAGCCGATTGCTCTCATGCAACGAAAGTTCTTGAAAATTCTACAAATGAACTATCATTGGAAGAGTTGTCATTTTATAAAAAGGATGTTCTTAGAATTTATAAAGAATTTTTAAGTTTACCAATGAATATCCCGGATAAGTATCTAATTGGTGTTTCAAACAAAAATCGTCACAAATATATTTGGCCCTCTCCATCAACAAGAATAATTTTGGAAGGAAGTGATTATACAGATTCGGTTTCTTCATATATTAATGCAAATTATGTTCGTGGTTATGATGACCGATATGGCGCATTTATAGCCACCCAGGGACCCATGTACTGTACATTTAGTGACTTTTGGTGGATGATTTGGCAGGAAAACTCCAGAGTAATTGTAATGCTTACAAAATTACGCGAGCGTAACAAAATTAAGTGCGACCGATATTGGCCAATTCGTCTGAAACAACCAGAAGTATTTCGTAACATTCAGGTCTCAGTGGATAGTATTTTACATCATAATAATTATACAACGACTGTTCTAGTTTTACTTAATCTTATCAGTGGCCAATCGCGAATAGTTCGACATGTATGGTACAGCGGCTGGCCTGATCAGACTACTCCTGATAAGCCAGTAATACTTTTAAATATTATTAGGGACATACGAGAGACTCTTTCCACCGAAATTACTCCAATATGTGTTCATTGCAGTGCAGGAATTGGTAGAACAGGCTGTTTTATTGCAATATTTAATGCATTGGAACAGATCGAAACTGAAGGTAAGGTGGATATTTTGAAAATCATCTCGCAGATGAGGCTTGACAGAGGTGGAATGGTACAAAGTAATGAACAGTATGAGTTCATTTATGAGTGTGCCTCGGAGTATAGCAAAAGTCTGACAAGAGAAAGCTAACCTGTATTCGTGTAGAAAGTTGGATTAAGACATAGCATATTTTTTGATGATTAATGTATAATTTTAGGTCAATTTAGAAGTTACTTTCACATTTAATTTCCCACATGAATGTAATTATTAGTATATATCATTTATTAATAATTGTTTTATCGAAATCTGATTAACTTTTTTTAAAACACTAGTCATTTTCCCAACATCCTATTGTAGCATTTGTACAAATCGTTTATAAATAGCAATGTATTTGTCTTAGTATAATTTATCAAACATCTGTGGAACTGGAAATCCCATCACATGACAGCAATATTAATCAGCTAGATATTAAGTAATGTAAATTCATTTCAAGATTTTTAATACTGCACTCTTTGAAATTGCTTAACTAAGTCTTGGCATTATGGTGAAAAGCAGATTAAGAACATGGGAGAAAATTTTTCCAAATCTGACAATAATTGACTAACTAATTACTAATTAATAATTGAATATTAAATGCATATATATATATATATATAATTATATGTATATATATATATATATATATATATATATTATTCATTTCCAAATATATTTGAGAATTCAGAGGTATTGCTAATTTAAATTTCTTAAATATAGTGTCCATTTCCGTTTCGTGGTAGACGTCATTTCTTTACCTAAAATTTCGCGGGCTTTCTTCACATTATTTTGCTGTCTATTTTACAGCACACGCCTGGTCTGTGTTAATTAGGTTTATAAATGACTGACGTTAGCTTATACTTTTAAATCACTTGATAAATACCAGAAAAATGGAACCAATCTAAATAGGAACTTTCAATATTGAAATCGTCAACTGAAAACGACATGAGGAATAATGTAAACTTGATTTTCGCAATTGAAATCGAAAATAAAATCAAAACCTCTTAATAGGTGTAAATGTGTTCATGTACTATTGAATTTGCTTGACGAATTCCTCAAGTTGAATCAGTGTAAACGGGGCTTAAAATTTTTTCGTTATATTTACTATTTTAGTTGTCTTCATTTAAATGTAATTGCAGTTTTTCTTGTTGTTTGTAAACTTCATAAAAATTCTGTGAAACAATGACTTATTTTTTGACGATATATTGTTTCAAATATTATATCTGGTGAATTAGGGTAATTCACTTTTTGGATGTTCTGATTTGTATAAATTTTTCTTTTTTGTAGGTCTGTGATGTCTAGTCTATATGTTAATATCTATCTACTGTAATAGTAACATATTTAATTTTTTAGAATGCCT
>CABFPE010000002.1:3367061-3398588 GCA_900660155.1 Hofstenia miamia
ATATATATATATATATCAAAAGGTTTAGGTTAACATTTTTTGGACCAACTTAGCTTTTAGACTTTTTAGTAAACCCTATTAAAATATTCCGCCCCCTTATGCAGAAATCCTGCATTTTGTTTGCAATTATTCAAAACTCTTTTTCCAAAAAATTGGTTTGAATATAGTCTATGGTATAAAAACTAGGAAATTTCTTCTTTTTGTAGTATCACAGTGTTCTTAATATCAAAGGCGTACAGTGTTAGCCTACATCGTATAAATTTTACAATTATTTAAAAAAACTGAGTAAATTACTCAATGACATTTGCATACATTTTAAACTAAGTTAAAAAATATTGAAAATTAATAAATACAATCGGTTTTCTTTAATTGCTTATGTCTGTTAAACAATTTTTTTACTTTAGCTTACGGTAGTGAAGGAGTTCAACCTTAAAAAGCCTGAAGATTTTTGAGAAATTTTCATGATCCTATAACAGTTTTTAAACGCTTACAGCTCGAAAATTCTTAACATTATGCTTAATCTGAAAACCCCGAAACCTCTAACTTTGCGCACGGCACGCCTGAATAGGTTTGAAATATCTTTGCACATCAAGAAACAGTCAAAGTTCTTTGTTGCTTTCCGGCTTAAAAGCTTCTAAATACATGAATAATAGGTATCGAGAGAAATTAAATTCGAAATTTTCAAAGAAAACTTGTTAATATTTTCAACAACTCTTCCAGAGCAATACGATTTAATACAACTTTCAACATTGAAACATGTTCTCTAATGGACCTACCAATGCCTCCAAGAATTTCTCAAATTTGGTAATAGGCTTGGAGATAAATCCTTTGTGAATGTGGAAAACGGTTCGTCCGCCAGGCTGTTTAAGGTTAAAGTAAAATCCAATTATAAAATTGTTTGGTTTTATTATAGCAATGCAATCAGAAAATTATGAATTATTTTAGATATGAAGGATTAGGGACGGGCTTGGACCAAGGTGAATACCTTGGCTTGGACTATATTGAAAAAGGACCGGGTATGATATCATGGCCCAATTACAACTCTGGTACGAATTTGAAGATCAAAGCACTTCAATTAATTAAAAAATTTTTCCCGTAGCCTATACACTTATTATGATATTTAATGCTTACAACATGTTTTAAGACTATTCTAAGGTAGCATTCATACTTAAATTATGAATAAATTTATAAAAAGTCTATTTTTAAGAAAAACAAATTTTGGCAAACTTTACAAAAAGCGAGATATTTATGAAATTGCAACTATATAAAATATAGCTGCATAGATTAAATATACAATGAAAATAAAATTTACAGACCAAAACCGGCTTTTATTAGCTCTTGTCGGCCAACTACCGTCCCCGGCCTTAAAATTTCCGGACGGTTCCAAATCCGATCTGAAGTAATTTTAATAGTTAAAAAGCATAAAATAGAACGTCCCAAGAAATTTTAAATACCTCAGTGATAAAATCTCATATCATTTAAGAGAATAATGAACGATGAGTGACTGGCAGCAATCTTTATTTGATGCAATAATATCTCAATACTAGCTTCAGATGCATGAGCGATATAATAAAGAAAATCATTTCAATTTATTTTAGAGTTGGACTTTCAATTTAAGGTAGAAATATGATAAACGCCTTTATCATGCCTTAAATTATAAAGATTCTCGTGCTATAGGAATTTTGTCAACAATATGATTATTAGATATTTTGTTTTTACATGAAACTACTATTTTTCTTCGCCCTTTCAACATTTTTGTATTTTGTACAGTAAAGGCCTCCGATAAATCCCTTAAATAGGTTTTGTAAATTTAGCCTATTGAAAAAGTTCCAAGCTTCAAAAATAGATGACTATTTCACTGCATAGGTTTGAAAATAATAATGTCATCAGCTATACGAAGTCCTCATTTTTTTTAAAAGAAGTTTGTTTTTGTAATGTACTATGTTTCATGGAAAACTAGTTAGTTGAAAAATTTTGATTAAAGGTGGTTGAATCAACCTCCTTTGTGAGTTCAACAGAAAAGGTAAAATGTGACAAATAGTATCAATACACCAAGCCTTCTTTGAAGGTATGAGGTGAATGGATGTAACACTTTCAAGGCACTAAATGGAATTTCGTACAACTCTTCTTATAAATAAATGCCTAATGTATAGTGAGAATTTTGCTAAGGATGTGAGAAAATTTGAAATATTTAAAATTCAATAATTTCGAACTAATAGCAACTTTGATAAATCACTTAATTTAATTTGCTTAATTTCTTCCAATTTTGATGTTTAGGTGATGAAGATCAAAACAGAAAACACTGCTCTCGCTTTCTTAACAGTTTTTGCAATGGTATCATACGAATATTCATGTATCCCTGCAAATGTTTCGCCTGATAAATGGGAAGATTGGATAAGAACTGAACTGTGGAAAATGGTAGTTGCAGAATTTCTTACAATATTAGCCTATCTAATTATTTTCTTTAAGTGTTTTGGATTTCATGTCTGTATTTCACTTTTGAAGAGTTGCTGCACGAATCAACATATACAGAGAAAAAAATTGCGCCAATCTACAAAGTTCACCAAGATTGTGGGGCTGATAAATGTCCTAATAGTAATTGCATATGCATATAGCCCAACTGGGTCTGATACCATTCCAAGCAATCACTTATTCTATAACAAGGCTGGACTTCGCTATGTATTACCAATAATATTTATTTTAGTTTGTGTAGGCTATACGATTTATTGCTCCAATTGTTGTAATGTTCATTTGTTTGTTTGTTTCATCATTGGCATGTTATTTATTTGTCATTTTTTGTCAAATTATCCTAGTTTTGAATCCGTTAACTACAACAATAGTAAAATATACTGTCATGCCCCTGTAAGAACATATTTGGTCAAATGTCATAGAATCATGACGACTTTAATAGAAGCAATGCCATTAGTCTACACATGCAGAAATACATATGATGTATCATGGATGGATAGAAAGCCTGGAAAGCCAAAATTACTTGCCTATCCCGAATTCACAAACTGGGGCATGAATGTAGAAATGAGTAAATCTATGCAAGTTATTTCGAGGAATGTTCATGATTTTTCAATCGATTTAAAGGGAAATATCTCAAAGATACCCGAATACGAATTTGTCGTATCAAGAATGAAATCTATGCCAGAAGTTTTCATAAAAGCCGTACGGAGAGCTCATATAAAAAGAGAGCCTTTTAATAACGCAAACCAAAACTTATTCATACTATTTATTGACAGCGCCTCGAGAGCGTTTGTGGAGGCTTACTTACATAAAACAATTGGATTACTGCAGAAATGGAAAAGCGAATTGAGTGTTAACTTTCACACATATTTACGGTATCATCACTTTCCTGGGCGATCTAGAGGAAACAGAACTCCATTTTTTGTAGGATATAGCTATGAATACCTTAAAACCAAAACAAATTTCTCACAGCCAACATTTACGAAATTGCTTCAAGATGAAGGATTTATCAGTGGCTATGTAACCACGAATTGTCAATTAGGTTTTTGGGGACCAATGGCTACTAATTCTACATGGCTGTATGGAGTTCCAAGAAAATTTTTTGTTGATAAAAATCATCACCAAATGGCATTCTGCGATAAGAATTTTATAGATCAGAAAAGACCACTACGTTTTGATAAAGGGCCGTGGGCTATTGGCAAGCATTGTATATATGGAAAGCAAATTTCTGAGTTAGCAGGAAAGTATGCATCAAGCTTTTTTAATACCTATAGTGACAAAAAGAAGTTTATGTATGTTGACCTTTTAGAATTGCATGATCCTTTGGGTACTAATTTAGAAAGTATTGATGATTCCATCTATAAGACTTTTAAAAGTTTAGAAGATTTCACTTCCAATACAACGTTTGTGATACATGCAGATCATCCTCATATTTTGCTTGATAAGGAGCTTCATCTTCCATATTTAAGCATTATTCGTCCACGAAATCATCAAATACCTAGCCAAGCTGAGCTTAATCAACAAAAACTATATACAGTTTATGATTTGAGGTCGACAATTTTAGATATTCTCTCCATTAAAAGCCATCGTGAACAAGAAGTACTTGGACGAAATGTATACACAGATGAACTGCCTTCAAGAACTTGTGAACAAATAAACCTAGCTCATGAGATGTGCAATTGCATCTGAGTAGTACCTGCGAAGTAAATATTTGCACAATTCATTAAATATCAAGTCCAATATTGTTTAAATGAATTTGTACTTTCAAAAATAATAACTTAGCACATTACAAAACTTACCAAAAAATTTCAAATACATCCAGCAAAATTATTATCTATCTTATTCTATCTTATATTTATAATCGAGAAAAAAAATTGATTTTGATTTAACTTTATACAATCTGGAAATTTTCTTAACTACCTAATGGTAGTTTTACAAAAATCTTAAACGCATACTAATTGCGAACTTATAAAGCTACACAAAGTAACATAAATGTCTTCCTTAGAAAAATCTCTAGTGAAATTAATGACTGATTACATGTGACTTCATAATTCTCAAACAAAGATTTTCTACTCTCAAATAGCCAAATATTTTTATTTTTTTTACCAAAATTTTTTCGCAGAGTTTTTCGCATTTGTATGTTCAAATATATATATATATATATATATATATATATATATATATATATATATATATATACAGTATATACATATATATATATATATTTATACATATATATATATATATATATATATAAAAATATATATATATACAGTGCCGTATTAAGCATGGGCCAACTGGGCCATGCCCCATGGCCTCGCTGTTTATGGGGCTCCGCATGCAAATGACAAATTAGCTTACAAATAATTTTTTTAGCTGCTAGAATTTATACATAACAACTTCATACTAAAATTAACACTAAAGCAATTCATTGAGAATATTAGAAAAAGCGATGTTTATTTTAAAACTTCATTCCAAAATAGTAAAAAATTTTCAAATATAAATTCTTTTAGATTATCAAAATTCATTAAGGCTAAAATGTAAGACTTGGATTTTTAGTGAGTCAGTTATAAAAAGTTGTTGAAGTTGATTTAAATATTTGGTTATGATAGGGCAATACAAAGTATTTATCTAATCTATGGTGTACAAATGGAGTTGGTTGCTGACTAGTTTTCCTAATATTGACATTGCATTTCGAATTTCTTTAACATTTTCTATTAAAAAAAGAATAAAAAAATTTTAAATTGTTTAAATTAATCTCTACTGGCCATTGACTTTAATGAAGCCATAGAAAATTTTAAACTATAAAGCTGGAAAAAGTGTTCTCATTAAAATAAATCATATTAATAGCAATTAATAAATACAACACAGTTGTTGCATTCTTTCTTTGTAACTTAATTGAAATGAATAATATATTAAATTAATTTATCTAATGCCATGCCTATATATATCAACTAGTAATGTGCGAATACGATTATTACCTCCGGGTACATGGTTTTATCCGAAGATACGGGTTGGTCCGCATAATTATTATGTACATATTTTCAAAAAATTCATTAAATATACAATGTTAATCTAGTTCTTATCAAAAATATTCTATTTGCTGTGTACGAACCGATATGTATTATTTTTTTAAAATGCTATGCATTAAATTTTTATTATACATGTATTGCGCATTTCGCAAACCTTATCCTTATTGAACCATAAGTTGAAAGCTTTTAAAAACACTAAGCCAAAACATAGATCACCTCATGTAGATTTAATCTTGCAAAAAAAAGTTCAGTTCTGTAAATCAAAAGGGAGTGATGAATCTAGAATCATCGAACTGTGGCAATAAATATAGAAATGGCACCATGGTTTTCAGAATATTAATAATCATTTTTGGAAATTTTGAATAAAATCATTGTTATGACATGGGTCTATGGGACCAGAATATTTCATTTAACCCTTATTATAATATAAAAATTTCAAGGTATTTCCAGGCAATAACTTCTTTACAAATCCTGGATGCGAGCATCACTTTAACGGCTCTCATGCAAAACGAAAGTTAGTCACTTGCAAGATACGTGAACATAATGCTTTTTCTAAATGAATACTCCAGTCGCGTCCAAATCCCCCTCTCCTAATATTGATCACAAAATTTTATAAATTATACAAACATATCAAAATATGTAGTAAGTAAATTATAAATTATATTAATGAGTGTGAAACATAATGCAAAAACGAAAAAAGACTAATAAATTAAAATCTATTTAATAAAGATATAAATGTTCGTTTTGAGTTTTAGCGTTATCAGTTTCATATATTTAGAGATTGCATGCTTTCGTTTTGTTCAAGACTGTTTATTAAAAAATACATAAAGAATGTTTCCTTTTGTACATATCAAATCGTCATATGAGTCTTTATTAAGATCAACAGCCTGAAATATTGAGTCGAAGGAATTGCAAGGACTCCTTCTATTAATGTTGCTTACTTTCATATAGTAACTACCCATTTTATTTGAATACAGTAAAGTTAGATAGCCTGCAAAGAAAAAGAACTCATTGTTGGGTTGACACCTGCACACGCATAGCCAATCGGGGTGTTCGTCTGCGTCGAAGTACCCAGTTATTAGAATGGGTCTCTTATCTTTTGGATCTTCATGAAAACAGTACGAGTTTACTGTTGATTTACTATCAGAGATTTTATAGTATAAAACATTTTCAAATATCCTATGGTTAAAGACAATGACATTTTCGTCATATGTCAAGCACATAATGCTTTGAGTGTACATAAAGAGTTCTGTGCAATTTACATATTCAACGAATAAATCAATAATGAAGCTGAATCGTGGGAACCCACAATTGATGTCCGTAAATATCCTCAGAACAACATGATTTGATGCCGCATTTCCGAAGCAATACATTGCAGTTAATACATCATCGCATGTCAGATTAAAGACATTTCCAGAAATGAAAAGAATGGGACACTGGCTTTCATATGGTTTAGTAAAATCGGAAAAAAATTTTAAAACTGGATTTTCAATTTTAAACGGAAGTACTAAGACATTAGAAATGGTAAAATTCTTGAAAATGGTTGTAATTGTCGATATGTTGTTAGAGGAGTCAATGCATCCAAGCATCGTTTCTATTGAAGCAATTGTCGTATAGGAACACACTGGAGCAGCATAAAAATGAAAATCAGGAGTAAGTGGAAATATTTTTGTGTCATTGAGAAAATTCACATGTATAACAATTTTTTTTAACATACTGTTATAGCAAATTGCATCAACAATGGAATCATTAAAAAATCTTCCGAAAATGGCAGTAGATTCACAATTTTGTATGTGATACTCTTCTTCAATGGCGTAGGTTCCCAAGAATGGATTGTACAAAAAGTCATTATTTGCGTTAAATCCAAATGAGGACAAAATTGTACCTTTTGAAATGCCATAGTCACAAGTGTACCTTCGAGCAGTATACAGAATAAAGAACCCACTGGGACTTTCATTTGGAACATGGGCTAAAATAGCGTTACCCATAGTTACATCAACATAAACAGGCCCATTTTTTGATAGTGGATAATCAAATAGCGCAAAGTGGTGTCCTCTCGCCCAAGGCATTTCTATCAACTCCAGATACACTGTATGATTTGTCATCCAATATCGGTAAAAGTTTGGAAATAACTTTGTTATCCAGGGTAGAGTGCAACTGGTTGTTTTTATAATCTTCCCACGCGTAATATGAGTACCAACTATGTGAAGCTTAGCAATCAATTCAGTAACCCGAAGATCACAGTTTGTCCACTCAAGATAAGTTGCTGAACTTGAAGTTTTATAGTTACAAATTAGATCACTATAACTTCCCATTTCCTTTCCTCCTTCAAAGCTCACAACAAACTTCACATCCGACTTTTGCGGCATCGCAAAGTGTATTATTATTGAACTTGAACGGTAATGATCTATCCCTAAATAGCTAAAATCCAACATTTTCATTGCAAAGGAATTGGGTGAAATCTCTTTGAGAACATACATGGTTTCAATAGATGCATGCGAAAGACACTTAAACGGGGGACTTGTTGGTTTCCATGATGTCCATCTAACTATTGGCGCCACACACTTCCAAAAATCATCAATTTCTGAAATCTCAGTTTCAGATTCAGCTGATCCAGATCTTGAACGTTTTACAAATGCGTATATGCTTTGGATATTCATGAATGTCATCACCAGAATACATTGCTGAACCTTAGTCATTAGAAAGCTCAATGTTAATTTTGGATACACTATTTGGCATAAATAAATTCATCAATATTAATAAATTAATCTCTTTTGTTAAATGAAATAAAGGACCTGACTTTCGTTTGTTTAAATCTCTTCAATTGCCTTTGCTTCAAAACTATTAAAGTTTAAACACCATTTTAATGTATAATCTTAAGCCATTAATAATATATCAAAAGGATTTGCAGTGTTCTAACAAAATCGCGTAATTAATTCATGATTTAGTTTACACAAATATAATATATTTTAATGTCATTTTAGACAATACCCTCAGCATGAAAGATTTTATATTTTGTGCATATTTTGCTTTTTTGAACTATATTGTAAAGTTTTCTTTCTATATTTAGATCTTGCTTGCAGATATTTGAACCTATTCTTCTACCATACAAAATCAACAGTTAATGTTATGAAAATGGTGTTTTCATATATATATATATATATATATATATATATATATATATATATATATATATTTAAAACTAAGAAACTCTGTACAAAGTGTAAACAGAAATACTTAAAAATAGATTTTTAAAAAATGAATATTTTGAGAAACATGGAAACTGATTAACTAGACAAATTACTATAGCGTTGTAAATTTGAATAACAATTGAATTTTTTGCTTGAAATAAATTAGCTTGTGCAATGTTTGCGAAGTAAACAATGCTTTACTAATGCAAACAATAATTCTGTTGTTATTCGGCTTAGCATTATTGCACAATTCTATTGGTAGACATGTTGTGATAGTAACAATATGTACCTCTCATTTCAACATTACTGAAGGAATAGCTAAAGGTCTACTTGCTCGAAACCACGATGTTACGTACATAGTCAGTGGCGAATGTAGTGAACGCGTTCAAACTATTGGTGCAAAGATTTATAGCACTGATAAATGGAATTTCTCAAGCACTGTTTTTGAAAATCCCAACATATACATAAGTGAGTGCGTACAATTTGCTGCATTGCAACTCCATGGCCTCATTAAAAATAGCGAATATGCAAAACCAGATTTAATTGTGGCTGACTATTTTGCTATTGGAATTTCCGCAATCCCAGAAAAGCATAACATTCCTTACGCGAATTTACTTTCTGGAATGGGAGATTTTCCAGGAGTGGCGAACAAAAGAACAGCTTTGAACGCATATTTTGCCATTGATGACAATGCTTCAAATATTACACAATATATTTCCAGGGCTCTACATCATGCAATAACAAATTTTTTGTTATGCCCCATTTATAAGACTAGCAACGCATTACGGAAAAATATTGGGCTTAAGGATGAATTCACATCTCTTTCACACATAGTCAATTCCTACCCTTCATTTGCATTTCTTAATCCAACACTTCAATTAAGCTTTGCCAATGCAAATGTTTATTCATTAGGAATCATTAAAACATCATACAATCTACCACCTTTACAAGATGATATTTCAAGATTTGTAAAACATTCAGAGATGGATATTCTGTATGTTGCTTTTGGTAGTACAATGACACCCTCTATTAAGGTCAAACAAGCACTAATAAGCGTTCTTGAGAAACAATCATACTACAACGTAATTGCATCCAGATTTCAAGAAGGCATTACATTCACTTCTAAGATCAAAGTTACTGAGTTCACTTCGCAAATGACACTGCTGCATCACCCAAAAGTAAAATTATTCATTTCTCATTGTGGAATGAATTCAATACTGGAAGCAATTAGGTCAGAAACAGTAATAATTTGCTTGCCACAAGGACGAGATCAACACATGTCAGCATTTGGGCTATCGAATGCTGGTGTAGCATTGGTTATTGACGATGGTGAATCAAAAGATAGCATTGCAAAAACTATAGAACTGGCTCATCAACAATACAAAGACCTCCAAAGTGCAATAAAGCAGCAAAAACAGGTTCTCTATGCAATTGATGGAATAAAACAAATAGAAAATCTAATGAGCCGATATGCAGGGAAAACGACCAGAATTGTTTGTTCTGATCCTTATACAGCTGGACATAAGTTGTTTGTAATTAGCTTAATAACTATCTTCATTTCCATTTCAATTCTAATACCAATTATCATAACTAAGATATTATGGAAACGGTGACTTTGATTTTGAAGAAAATGTTAAACACAAATTTGTAAATACTTAAGATACAAATTAAGAATTCAATTTATTTTATGGACTTTGATAAAACTGTCAGAGGAAACCTATTTTTTACTTTTACTCACCGTTCAATGTTCCATGATAATTTTACAAACGAATTTATTGGTTGATTTAAGCAGCCGATTTTATTGTAAAACATTAGATAAAAGATAGGTTATTAATTAAAGAAATATGAGTAACCGTAGCTGTTTACAAAACACGATTTCTTAGTCATTAGTCGACAGTATTTCCATATAGTTGTAGGCATTAATCTCAGTAGCTGTTGCTGAATTTCAGCCGTAATACATCAAATTGTGTAGAAAAGAATTTAGAAAACGAGAAAAAGACAACCTATATTTGATTACAAATCTAGTACTTCAATATTTTTGCTTAATATACATTTTTGATGTAGCACATATCCTATGTAGTATAGTGATGTGAAGTACCTGTCGATTAGCAGCGAGATATACTTAGCGATGATAGTACTATATAAAAACGATTACAGGAATGATAAAAATGAAGACTTGATGGAACTAACTTCTTTAACAAATCAAAAATAATTTTGACAATGCTTATATATATATGCACTTATAGTATTTTTTAACAAAGATTTTATATAGATGCTAAGACAAGAAGTTTTTTACAAGTGTAAAATGGATATTGATAATCAATCATGTTCAATCACTTTTGCGTAAAACTTTTTGTCTCAAACTGGTAGAATAATCGTCCGAGAAATTTTCACAAGTCAATAATAACAACTATTTCATTTCAGTAAAGTTTTTACAATTATCCAGTTTATTAATTAATTTTTATTCAAGACCTTGAATTTGATTTATTGCAATAAATATAGTTCTAACAAATGTATGAGTGTCACTTGATGGTCTGAGAATTTGTAGATATACTACTCAATGAAAATTATTGAAGAGAATGTAAGTATAATTGAAGGCTTTTGACTGTATGCAGAATTTTTTAATCATGGCTATCCAAATAACTCTTGAATTTAAGTGTAATCTCAAATAGTTTTTCTAAGCTATTGAAGTACACTGGCGTATTTTTATAGATTCTTAGTTCTATGAGTTTGCGAGACGCGTGGCGCTACAAGAACATCTGATGTCTATAAAAATCGATATTTTGACTTTAGTATTGATTTTTTTGGTATTCATTTCTGAAGTCCTCAATGAAAAATCATGCAATAGATATAGTCTACTGGTTCTCATTAAATTTTAACGGTCCTCTCTATTCGTTAATTTTAACATTGCTTGTTTCGTAAATGCTGAACACATAGTTTTGTCTTTGTGCAAATTTATGAACAGAATTTTTTATACTACATACAAATACTATATTTAATAACAATAACTAACGATTAGCACTTTTAAGGAAATGTAAAATAGTTCATATACACTTGTCTAATTTTAGAATGACCAAATACATAAACAAACATAAAATAGCTTAAGCCGTCTTCATACACAGACATGATGAGAAAAGTTAATAGACTATTGTAGCTTAAATGTGGCCACTCATACCGGTACAAATTCTATAAAAAAATTATTTTCTACTTAAATGATGAAAATGATAGATAAAGTTCACACATTCAAAATATAATTTCAAAAAAACATTTAGAAACCTAAACATCTGAATTCAGACTTCTGTTTTGATTCGATTCGATTTCTGTAAATTTCAGAATAGGTTTGCGGTGGGAGATTTAATTAGGCTAGGCTGGGTTTAATATCTGAAAGTCAAAGTTAGTTTATTAGGAATCAATTTTTACAGTGTAGATAGTTTTTCCTGATTTACACAATTGCATGTCGTGGCTAAGCAGTACTATTTTCAAGAGCATATATTTTCAATTTTTCAATTTGTTTTTCATTTACTGAATTTATTTATTGAATTTTAAAAGGAAAATCAAATAAATAGTAAAGACCTTTTATACGTCGTTAGAGCATACGACGGGATTTCAGGGCTAAAGTACCAGATTTTCAAGTGATTTCGTGGAATCCTTGACATTGAATTTTTCCTTAAGGAAGATCATTTGTGCCATGCATGTATCGAGAGTGGAAATATATATGCTAAGCATATAAAATTATTAGATATTTAATATGCTCATATGGATAATCAAAATAAAATCACGAATTTTAGCACTCTTTGAAGGTATCGTTTCAGTAAAATCAATACTAAGTCTTTTAAAAGACTTGACTGGCTCATTTTACTTTTTAATGGAAGACAAATTTTTATTTAAGTTTTCCCTTAAACCTCTAAAAATATAATTAACGAGTTTGGATGATGTTTTTTTGCTATTCTAAATTTTAACGATGGTAAGCACGATAAATGGAAACACGAAAGCAGGTGTAATCCCATACGGAATTTTTCCTCAGATGTATTCAACAAATTATTTAAATAAAAGCGTTGATTGTCTTATGAAATCTTATATTAATGAAGTGAAACTGTGTTTATTTTTTAAATGAGGCTTCATACATTATTCACTGAAAAACAATTTAGTAAATGTTCAAAGAGTGAAATAAAAAAAATCAATAAAAAACCATTTGCTGTTTATTTGGAAAACTATGAATTTGTTAATGAAAATCTTTATCATTTTTCCATTTCTGAGATGTGCATACCCTTACATAAAGTCGTCAATATGTACAAGCATTCAATCAGAAACTGAAATTTCGAAAATACATGGTTTTGGCGATTGCGTTGTTACAGTTATGAAGCTCACATCTTGGAAGCAAAAAAGCCCGCCATTTAAATGCCTTTCATCTGCATCAATTCAAACACTATATTACCTTAATGAGATTTCAATTGGAGTATATAGTATGAAAATGCTGGATTTCAGCTTTCTGGGAATTGACCATACTGGTTCGAGTATAATCGAAATTCAGTTTGTTCTTCCACAGCCTTCTGATGTAAGCTTTGTCATAAGTTATGAGGGAGGCATTAGTGGTGGAAGCTATGCAAACTCAAACTGCCTTTATAAAAATCAAAATACTGCCATATATTTTGCTTCGGAAATATGCAATATTCATGTAACTAGTTTAATTGCGAAAATGCATATAGTGGCCACTCATAAAAAACGAGGAAAAGTTATCAATACAATGAGCTGTACCTTACCATGGATTTCGATTTTATTTCTAAATTTTGAACAGTACTGGATGCAGAATCGAACTGTTTATTTAGTTCTGAAAAATATGCCTTGGGCAAATAAGCATGAATTTGCAATCTACGATTACCCACTTAAGGAAAATGATCCTCTATACTTCAATATTGATGACAGCAGCTTAACAATATCACATGTTGTAAACAATGTCCATCCAAATGGCTTTTTTACACTATGGGCTGCTCGACGATACACGTGTGAGCATGGAATTTCAAAAGGAAAAATTCTGTCATCATATGGATATTCTTCAGCAAACAATGATTTCCTATACAATCCGTTTTTGGGGAATTATTCTTATAAACAAGAATATAGTTTGGATGTCTGCACATCTACACCCATTTTCGTAAGATTATTTAACAGTTCTATTCTTGATGCAGTTTGCTTCAATGATTTGTATAAAAGAATTGATGTTCATGTCGACTTTCTCAGGAAGAACTTCTCATTTTCTCTTACACCTGAATTTCATTTTGAAGCCATTCCAGTGTGTGCATACACGACCATTCTCTCAATAGAAACTATGATTGTATGTCTTGAAAGTATTAATAATTCAACGACCCTCACAACGATTTCCAAGTCTTTCCATGTTTCCAATGTTACAGTACTTCCATTCTTTATTGAAAATCCGAAGTTGAAATTCATTTCATCTCATGCAAACCCTTATGAAAATAAATGCCCAATCCTCTTCGTTTTTGGAAATGTTTTCGGGTTTGCATGTGATGATCACAATAATGCCCTTTACTGCTTTGGAGTTGGCGAAACTCATCATCTGGTATTGAAATTTTTCACTGACAAAAACTGTGGCTTACCTCAATTTAGCTATGTTATAGATTTGTTTACTCACAACATTGTTTGCACGGACGTATTCGTTGATGTGTCAGGAATAATGTGTGTTACTGAAAATAAAAATACAATTCTTTACAACCTGTTTGCTCGTGGCAATATGATGTCTTATCTAATTTCCTACAAGCGATTAAAAATGAATGCGTATTGTTTTCATGAGAATCCTGCCGATAAACGCCCGGTAATAATATCTGGAATGTTTGATTTTGATGATGAGCCTGACTGGTTGTGCGTGTGTGAATGTACAGCTTCGAGTGCATTCTTCTTCTTCAGTGGGATGCTGACAAGGCTTTTCAGTAATAAAGATGGGGAATACTACCGCAAGATCCCTCATGCAAATCGACATAATCCCTGCAATTCGTTCACATCAATATTTCAAGCAGTGGATCTCAATTTTGATTCATTCCACGACTTAGTGTGCACTTTTAAAAACACAATATATATATATTACAACTTGAAAGAACTCAATGATATTGAGGTGCCCTTCAGCTCTTAATAATTGAATTTATTTTGTGTATATTTTTTTCCAACAAAATAGTTTTATTTAATAGCTGGGGTCTCTCTCGTAGAGCACCAATTTCTTTTTAAAAATGTAAGCTAGCGTTGTGGCTGAGTCGGGTTGACCTATCAATGTTGCAGTGGGTTTTAGTTAAAAGTTTTACTACTAGTCAGAAATTAATGGTAAAGCTTTTTTTTTAAGAAATTTACACTGAAAATTAGATTATTCATTTCTATCCCACACGATAATAGCTATTTAATAAAGTTTTACCATTCTTGAGGTAATAACTGACGAAATATCTATGTATGTTGGAACAAGTGGGATTTTGTTAGGCATTGCGAAGAGTTTGGATATACTTTCCAAAATTTAAGAAGTTTTTTGCTATATCTAAGTATGCAGACATCGCAAACAAATTAATTGGCCAACTTGAATTTAGTTGAATTTTTTTATTCATTTTAAATAACTATTATTCAAAATAAATTTATCATAATCAAAATTAAAGAGATATTAGTTTCAATCACAAATTCAGTAATTTTTTTAACTAGACTATGATTTCATTATTTGTATTTTGTATTAATCTGATCAATGTTTCATCAGCAATCAACACGCTAATGACAGACGTCGCAGAAGGTATTGTAAAATTATTAATGGATTTGAGATATTCAGCGAATCCTTTCTACTGATTTGTTAATATGAATATTCAAATCAATGTAACTAAGTATTAGTAGTTTGTTTTGGGAACCATCCCTCCGGTATTTTTTGATAGAAATGTTTCGGTTTATTTTCATGCAGCTATGTCATCAAGCAATTTCTCGTGGTTTGTTTTTGGTGATGTCCTTCAAAAGATTTTCCTTTGATATGGCATCTTTTCGCCTGCATGCCTGAGGAATAAAACTTGCTAGTGTGTCAAAACCAGAATCAAAGCAGCAACTTGTTCAATGTAGTTACTACAAATTCAATTTAGTACAGAAATGATGTAATAATTATATGTAGATATACACTTATATTATGCATTAACACTCAGTTATATTATTATTAATAAGTCAGCCAAAATACACCTTTCAAATTTAGAGAATGGGATGAAGATGTACGTGCAACCCTTCTGCTAAATAAAGTAGCAAAAAGGTGTTTGTAAAGTGAATTAAGTAAAATATTCGGTCTGACATTGTAAGGAGCAATTATATTTGCTGTTAATATTAGCAAACTGATAATAAATACATAAAATGCAACATATTCAATCAAAGTCCCCGTCAAAATTGTTTAGCCACTTCAACTAATTAACATGTAACTGAATAAAACGCGGGTTAATAAAATGATAAGCTTTTAAATAGAGTATTTTTAATGTTAATATTTACTGGTGTTGCTAATAAATAATAATTATTATTATTATATACAATAAATTTTACAGGACGTTTAATACAAATGCGTTACTGTGATGAGATAATAAAGGAAATATTTATCACGACAAACGCAAAAAATTTCACAATTGTAAGAATGTGTCTTAATTTGTTTGTGAAAGTCCACCCTAATCCCGGATCCTTTATTTACTATTACCGGGAGAACAGAAACAAGTTACGCAGTTTTAATAGCAGGTTCACAATTGCTGAACTTAATGAAAAAATGCCATTTTCTGGACAACTGAAACATGGGTGGATGATGGTTGTTCTATGAGAATGCATAACCCTAACTGCAAACTGTTTGGTCTATTTCACAAAAATTGCCCCCTAGTCGTGGAGGAGGTTCTTTTGTACTTGTTTTCAAAATTCTACAGGCAGAAAAAAGAGATTTAGTCTTTGAAATCAAATGAATATAAAATCATTTAAGTCACAAAGATGTCTTCTTAAGTGTTAGCTACAACCCATGTAATAGTTTCAAGAAAGCATTTATAGATTTAAAAGATCTTGAGATTGAATGTGTCTTAACTAAATGTAACAACACTGCGATGCCTGGAGACTAACATAAACTATCTCAAAATATATATGATAAAATTGAAATTGAAAGCTTTTGTAGCAATCTTCCTATGATAACGATTGTGGTGCCCATTGTAAATTTTCTTTCAAAAAATTCCATTTCCGAAATGAGCAATATTGCATTGAGAAAAGCATAACAAGACATCTAGTTTCATTGCACAGTGCGGTCAACCCGAGGAGAAGTATTTAATTAGTCTTCATTCGCATTATACCAAGTCAAAGGCTAATTAACAGTGCTAAAGAAAAATAACCAGAATTTCTGGTTTTGGATTTAATAAGACAATTGCGTTATACTAATGTTTGGGAAGTTCTCAAACGTTTGCTTCTCATGGTAATCAAATAGCCTTTACTATATATTCGAACACATAAAGCTTCTATTCAAAAGATAAAATTATCAGTTAATACTAGCAAAAAACCTTCTGAAATATATTTGGGATTAAGTAAAACTGAAGATTTTAATGTATATGCACGACTGATGTGCAGCAAATATACATCATAGACATATTGCTAGAATGCAATCAGGTGATTTCGATACTGGAAATTTTGGTGATAACATCCAGGAAGCTATCAACATGACAGAGAAATTTTAAAATTAACCCACATGTGACATATCCTAAACAATATTTCCTACTTTGACTACATTGAAATGAATTTAATTTCAACACCCAGAAGCTTATAAATGTATATTCTATTTCCAAAGCAAAGAGTTAAAAATTGCAATCAACCTAGGCATCACAAAGCAGAAAAGACTTATCTCGTAACTATGGCTACCAATTATTCTAGTGTGGTAGAGGATATTACCTATTATTCTAGTTTCAGTAAGAGGTGCTTTTGTATTAAGCTTAGTATTCGGAGTCATTGTCAACTTTGAACACTTTAATACAATTTTGTCTTTTTTATAAAACTAGACATGTTCAGCATTTGCAGTCGTTGCCTTTCAGAGTATAATAGTCAAGGTCTTTCAATCATGCTTAATCTTTATGATGGGTAAGCCAACACACCATTAGCTATGTAATAACCTTTAAGTGCATACTTTTTAACTGAGCGTCATATCATTACACGACTGCTCACTTAATTCTACTAAAGAAATATATTTTTGTTTGATTTTAAATTATCAACACTGAGATAATTGTTATATTTAAAAAGCGAATTCAAAAGTTTTCTAGTAATGCCAATTAGTCCAAAGATTGTCTGCGATAGCCATCTTCTGTGAGGTGGAGCCCATCATCTGTCATTTACTTCCTTCAACAAAATATCTGTGCCCAGCAGGAATAATTCTTTATTATATTGAAAAATATATTCAGTGGCGCTTGAAAAGACTAAAGCAAATTTATAAAAAATTTATTGCTCTGTACTTACCTTAAGTAGCCTATTTTAACAAAGCACAGTACCTGCAAACGGTTGCACATTTGCGTTTTCCTGAGAAATATCATTGCTTCCCCACATTACCAATACTAAATAGTAACCACGTACAACATTATAAATTAGATTTTCAAGAAACGTATATTTGTAAAATGGTTACATACACACAGGGGCGCAAATAGCTTCAAATTTTAGAGGGGGCACATTATTTTATTTCAACTTAAGGATATTACAACTTAAGGATATGCTACAATAGCGATTTTTGTCCAAAGCCTGCTCTGCACATTTCTATGCAAAAATCAAGACAAAATTCGCGAGTATAGGATTGATTTTATATGTATTAGAATATTAATGTACATGAATTTTTAAATAGGTACTCGGTGAATCAAAATTCACATCAATTATATTTCTAAAAGTATTAACATACTCAAAGGGAATTACTAAAGACACATAAAGTTTTCAAACAAAACACTATTTTCCCTGGATTACAAGCTGATATGTTTGTACAAGCGTAATGCATTTCATTTATATTGATTTCTTCAATTTTCTGAACGATTTTGTCCTTTGGGTTATTGAAATTTGTGATATGAAATATCTCAGAAATATAAGTGGGCCTAGGGTCGAAATTCTTGACAAATAAGAAGCCCGTTTAAAACCGAAATTTCATTTTAAGTTTTAAAACTATGCTTATTTTGTAAATTATTGTTTTATAATAATTGAAATGTGTTCAATTTTTTTTTATTTAGAGATGAAAAATATTATTTAGGGCTAAAATACAGCAACTGATTGTAGAGGAATTCTCTGGTTAGAAGAAAAAAATGAGGTGCTCAATTTCACAGTGGATCAACATAACTATACAAACATGCTACGTCCGCATGCATTTCCTCAACGGCCATTTTTCAGGAAGATGGGGTGCTGATGGGACTGCGATTGCCATCAAGATAATCAGATGATTTCACATGGATTATTATCTGTAAAGTGTATTGAAGACATGCTTCTACCATGCCTTCATACCACAAAATCTTGATGAAATATATATATTAATGAATTGCACTGCGCTTTGAATAATTTTGTACGAAGATGTCAGCTTGTAATTCAGGAAGATTATGGTTTCTTAGAAAACTTTTTGTGATAATAGTAATTCGCTTTGTTGTGTATTCAATAATGTTTTATTTTATTGCAATCAAGCTTTTACTATGTTGATATTGTTGATTTTTATAAATATAATTGAAATGATTTGTAATTCACCCTCTACACATTGGTTTCTTTTTAAGCGAAATGTCAATGTTAATAAAATAGCACTACAAAAATATTCGTGAAGAATATAGAAACTATCAAATGCAGGACGAACAGCTACAACTACTTCCATTTGAATTTGAGCATGACATTTATTTATTTTATCAGCAATTACGAGATACTATTCCATGAAATTATGATATGATATTTTAAATGTAACATCAATAAACTGGACTTTATGGCGAAGAAATATAAGTGACATTCGAAAAGACTCTCTAAACATCTCCATCAACAAAGCTCTCTCTGGGATGAACCAGAAAAAATGCTTTCATTCAGAACATCAGCAATTTCCAGAATTGGTAATGATGAACGCAATTTTATCCGGGCCCTAATCACCATAGAGTACTTGATTTCAATTGTAAAACAATAAAATATATTTAAATAATTATTCTAGTAAATATATAGTGAAAGGAAAGACAAATATTACAATACTACATGAAATTTCATTCTACTTTATTTGTTTGCTGATGATTTCAGCAACATGACGGTCGAGGAAGAAATGTAAATGGAAATACTTCATGTTTTAAAAGGCTTCACAGTAGAGTTAATCTATTTGTTGCCATATGGCAACAATACCCGGTAAAGGGTTAAAAAGCACCTTATAAAGTTGAAGCTCAGTCACTTTTTATGAAAATCTCTAATTAATTGAAAATTTAGGAGGGGCACATGCCCTGTGCCCCTCTTGATCTTGATTGCGCCCCGGCATACCCACTGACTCAAGTAGTAAATACTACCACCCGAATGGTGATATGTATTTCAATGAAAAGGCAAAGTGGTAGGAGCCCCCGTACATATGCGGTAAAAATTATCGCGATGGACGCTAAAGGTTGCAATATGAAAAATGCATTGGAATGATAGTCATAATGCTAAGAGTAAATATAAACAGCCCGAACATAAAAAAAGCTCTGGGCAGCAACAACAATAATTGTTTAAAGCTCTGAGCAGAATCGAAAATTATTTGAACAGTAAAAAAAAATATAAAAAGCTCTGGGCAGCATCGAAGAAAATGAAAGCATCTGGGCCGCATCAAAACTAATTGTTAGTAAGTCAAAGAATTAACAAACATTCTAGTATTCATCAAAGCAAATTCTCACATGTATTTTGAAAAACATGTTATTTTTTTACAATTATGACATTGAATCAAAATCATGTACATATACATGTATTAAGTTTACAAGCTTATTATGAATATAAATAATTCAACTTTTTCATATAAGCTTAGTTATCACGGTAATTTTTTTTGTTACAACCAATCGGGCATATGTTATGCCCGCTCAGATAAAGTCTAGTATAATCATAAGATAGTATGCGATAATGACGTAAGCTTTTTCTGCTTTGAAAAATAAATTTAATGATTTACCGCGAAATTAATGCTTTTACCGCAAAATATTTAAATTTTATTGCACATTATTTGTTATAAAATGAAAGAAATGCAAAACATTAATCTCTATGCATNACACATTGGTTTCTTTTTAAGCGAAATGTCAATGTTAATAAAATAGCACTACAAAAATATTCGTGAAGAATATAGAAACTATCAAATGCAGGACGAACAGCTACAACTACTTCCATTTGAATTTGAGCATGACATTTATTTATTTTATCAGCAATTACGAGATACTATTCCATGAAATTATGATATGATATTTTAAATGTAACATCAATAAACTGGACTTTATGGCGAAGAAATATAAGTGACATTCGAAAAGACTCTCTAAACATCTCCATCAACAAAGCTCTCTCTGGGATGAACCAGAAAAAATGCTTTCATTCAGAACATCAGCAATTTCCAGAATTGGTAATGATGAACGCAATTTTATCCGGGCCCTAATCACCATAGAGTACTTGATTTCAATTGTAAAACAATAAAATATATTTAAATAATTATTCTAGTAAATATATAGTGAAAGGAAAGACAAATATTACAATACTACATGAAATTTCATTCTACTTTATTTGTTTGCTGATGATTTCAGCAACATGACGGTCGAGGAAGAAATGTAAATGGAAATACTTCATGTTTTAAAAGGCTTCACAGTAGAGTTAATCTATTTGTTGCCATATGGCAACAATACCCGGTAAAGGGTTAAAAAGCACCTTATAAAGTTGAAGCTCAGTCACTTTTTATGAAAATCTCTAATTAATTGAAAATTTAGGAGGGGCACATGCCCTGTGCCCCTCTTGATCTTGATTGCGCCCCGGCATACCCACTGACTCAAGTAGTAAATACTACCACCCGAATGGTGATATGTATTTCAATGAAAAGGCAAAGTGGTAGGAGCCCCCGTACATATGCGGTAAAAATTATCGCGATGGACGCTAAAGGTTGCAATATGAAAAATGCATTGGAATGATAGTCATAATGCTAAGAGTAAATATAAACAGCCCGAACATAAAAAAAGCTCTGGGCAGCAACAACAATAATTGTTTAAAGCTCTGAGCAGAATCGAAAATTATTTGAACAGTAAAAAAAAATATAAAAAGCTCTGGGCAGCATCGAAGAAAATGAAAGCATCTGGGCCGCATCAAAACTAATTGTTAGTAAGTCAAAGAATTAACAAACATTCTAGTATTCATCAAAGCAAATTCTCACATGTATTTTGAAAAACATGTTATTTTTTTACAATTATGACATTGAATCAAAATCATGTACATATACATGTATTAAGTTTACAAGCTTATTATGAATATAAATAATTCAACTTTTTCATATAAGCTTAGTTATCACGGTAATTTTTTTTGTTACAACCAATCGGGCATATGTTATGCCCGCTCAGATAAAGTCTAGTATAATCATAAGATAGTATGCGATAATGACGTAAGCTTTTTCTGCTTTGAAAAATAAATTTAATGGATTACCGCGAAATTAATGCTTTTACCGCAAAATATTTAAATTTTATTACACATTATTTGTTATAAAATGAAAGAAATGCAAAACATTAATCTCTATGCATGATATATGTAAGAATAGGATCCGGATAGTGAATTGAAAATACCGGATACCAGATAATTCCGGATAAGTTGACTGCCGGATACCGGATAATTTACCTGATACCGGATAGTATATTGTTCAATTATTACTAGGGCAACCAGAAATATGAATTTAAAAAAAACAAAATATGACCTTATTTTTATGATAAAATATGATGGAATTTAGTTAGATATGCCTTAAAATATGACGATCAATTTAAGCAATATAAAACGTTTTTCTATTAGTGAGAACAAGATATTAAGCACTTGGAGAATGTGACTTTGTAAAAATTTAAGAAAATTTATGAAACTTTAGAGAATGGTGATAAAACTTTTCAATTACTTTCATAGCAAATAAAATTTTTATTATGAAGCTTTAGTAATGTTTCAACGTTTTGCAAAGCATCTCCTGCAGTTGAATTTGGTTTTGGGGATACTAATGAAAGCTGATCAGACAAACGTAAATCGCGATTTGGTATGTATAATTAAAGTAATTCAGATAGATCTTTAGGTTCGTGGATGTAAATAATTCTATGGATATGATCTTGTAATCAATTCTCTTTTATTAAAATTTTTAACTTCTTCAGCACTGCTTGTGCAGAAAACTACCTATGTGTTCGGAAGACTACTCTTGTTGCAAAATTAAGCACGGACTGTAAGCGTTTCTGTAACCAATTAAGAGGGCGTTTCCATAATCCAAGCGTGGCAATACAAAAATTTTTACTAGAGTTGCTGTTGATGCAACAGCTAAGCAATGGCGAATCCTCATTACGTTACGCAGATAATATAATGCAGTTACTCTAAAGATGAATATACATGTGAACAAAGTTAAATTTGTGTCAAAGAAGACACCAAGGTTCTTAACTGCTGTTGATCAATGCATCTCCCATGCGGACGCGGATTGGTTCCGAAACAGTTGAAATACGTCTAAGAGNGGCGTTTCCATAATCCAAGCGTGGCAATACAAAAATTTTTACTAGAGTTGCTGTTGATGCAACAGCTAAGCAATGGCGAATCCTCATAATATTACGCAGATAATATAATGCAGTTACTCTAAAGATGAATATACATGTGAACAAAGTTAAATTTGTGTCAAAGAAGACACCAAGGTTCTTGACTGCTGTTGATCAATGCATCTCCCATGTGGACGCGGATTGGTTCCGAAACAGTTTAAATACGTCTACGATTTCCAACAACCAGAAGTTCTGTTTTAGAATCATTATTAGTAAGCCGGTTCTTGAACATCCATGATCTTATACTGTTTTAAAAAATAATTTTTCAAATTAAGTAGGGTTCTAAAGTCAATTTAGAATTGCAATTTATGACTCAATTCTGATGATTTTTTCAATTCCAAATTCAGTTCCCACACTCAGGAATTGGTCAATTCCAATTCCAGCAAACTGTCGATAACCGGGTGAAATCAGCAAATTTTCTAATGAATTTTTTTTATAAAGCCATAAACTAAGAACTGATTCTAGTGTAACAGACTGCGTATTAAGCAGAGGAAGTGAACACGTTTTTGCTCCTTCAACTGCTTGGTAAAAAGTTCAAGTCTCCATTGAAAAGCTTTAAATTTCAGGCACAATTTACTAGCAAATATACCTTTGCCTTACAGTTATGTGCTAAGTTCATTCAGCTTTTGCATTATGTCCATAAAAAATTCAAAAACACAAAACCATTCGTAACTCTCCATCTTTTTTTAAAAGCCTCAGATGTCTTGCATTTTGAGAAACAAAGAATCTTTGCTTTGAAGGCCCATACTCTCCTAAGAACTTTTCCAGTGCTCAATCAGCGAACATTTGTGTAGTAGAGCACATCAATAAAATCAGCCTCCACATCATCTAAAAAACTTCGGAAATGCTAGTGCTTTAATCCCATGATCATATTAAATTTGGTTCACCAGCCATGGGATTTTTTTAGTTTTAGTGATGACTTACAGAGATTTTCTTGATGCATGATGCACTGAAATGAGAACACACTGTGTAGTGGAAAATCTTTTGATTTTATCATTCAACAACTTCACAAGGCGGCAATGTTTACCAGTGTGTGAAGTGAAGGAGCTCCGTCGGTTGTAATGCTGGACAGCTTATTTAGGGTTAATCTAGACCTGATGAAACTTAATGACACTGTTGAAAAAATCTTCTCCACTTATAGAGTCTTTGAGAAATTCCATTGATAACTATTCCTTTTTAATTTCAAAGTTTTCGTCAATTCCTCAGATGTAAATGCCTAATTGAGTAGTATCCTGAATAATAGTATTTTTCGTCTAATGCAATAGAAAACCACTAAAATTAAAAAAACCACTGGCCATTAACGGCTGCTCATGAATATTCACGGAAATTGCATCCATTCAATTTAATTCTTCAATTCCAATTCTTGTTGAATTAATCCCATTTTCAATTCCCATGCACCAACAATATCAGTTTAATTCAAATTCTATTGTCAGGAACATTTGTTTTTACACTTACATAATCTTCCATATATAATTAACATATAATTAAATTAGAGAGGAGTGCAAAACATAAATCTCTTTCTAATCCTCCTAAATTTGTAGAACTTCCAAAAATTGCCATTTGAAATATTCAAATTCCATAAATTGCAAAGTCACCTACCTAGGTTGATATGATTATTCAAGTTTTATTGATGCTTAGTTGTTAAAAACATAATAAAAAGTAATAGTTAACAACAACAACAACAACAACAACAACAACATATATTAAAATTCTCATGTATATACATGTATTAGGTTTACAAACTTATTATGAACATAATAATGAAACTTTTTCATATATGCTTAGTTATTAAGGTAATTGTTTGTTTCTTGGTTACACTTATAAACGACATATAAATAAATATATATTTATGTTTACTCCCCATTTAAATACTTTCTCCAATTTCGAATTTGTTTTTTCTTTAAATAAGTTAATAAACAAGATGAGTACAAGAAATGGGATAGAACAAGTGATCGAAAGAGTATTACCCTCATTCTATAGGTACAAACTTTCCAATTTTTTGAATTGATCTTATACCATACGCTATGCTTTATGATGTTTGCCTTGGTTTTAAAATTCAATTTATCATCAATTACTACTCCCAAATATTTTATCTTTGGTAATACCTGAATGACGATGTTACATATCTTAATACTTTCTAATGTTGATTCATTTCTTCTGTTTTAAATTACAATTAATATAGTTTTTCAATATTTAGCCTTAAAAAATTTATATGTAAGAACTTATAAATTATAATCTACAATTCCTTACGCTTTGAATGGACATTAATTAATATAACTTACTAACATTATATGCAAGGGTCTTCAAAAACAATGCTTAGGGTTGTAAGCATCTTTAAATTTTAAACTATAACAGGTAGAATGATGAAATTATACTTCTTTAAAACAAAAATACCAAAAATTCATTTGAGCTGTATACTTCCCTTCCAATAGTTATAAGCTAAAATTTCGTTAATTGCCTACATTAATGTTTCAGTTAACAGAATAAGCAGATTGCTATAGTTGAAATAAATATCAAACAACAAGGGAGTTAGTGAGGTTTTACCAAAAACTAGAACAAGGCAAGTTGGAATGGATAAAAGTAAAAAACAACTGTGAAACAGTAAACATGTGGGAGAAGAAATTGAATACACTGCAAATGCGAAAATAAGGAAAATTAGACCCTGCAAGAACTTGACTGATTTAAAGAACGATAAACATGTTGACAATGAAATAGAGTTTAATGGCTTAAAAGTTTGTGGGAGAGTGAAGTATCAGATTGCTATAATAGTTAGAAATTTTGCAATAGGTTTACAAAGTATGGCACTAGTAGATTGGTAATTACCACTTTGTGCATTTATTCAATTCTTTCATTTTGTTATCTTGAGTCATTTTACACAGAAATTTTATTTACTGAGCCTATTGTGCTTCATAAAATTCTTGAAATTAATTAAATGTCAAAGAAAATTCAGCATTTAAACATTTAAAAAACATTTAAATATTTTATTTGCACGAACTAAGTACAAGTTGTGCTAATAACAAAAATATAAAAAACTTAATAATAAAAAATAAAAATAAAAACGTCTTTCAATATTACTAATAATGATCCATCCTGTTTGAAATCCAAGCTTTGTGTATTGTGTTTTTTATTTTTCATCAAAATGAGACATTCTGCATTTTTCAAAAATGAGTTTAAATATCCGTCGTGTTTGAAACTAAAACTTTGTTTAATGATTCAATTTTGCAACCAAATGTTCAATTGATTTCACCTGTAGATATGAAGTACTTGGTTACGAAAAAATCAATATAGAAGTTCTTAGTTTCATTAATAGCTTGGTGTTGACATACAAAAGATAATATGAACAAATAATGGCTTAGTTATTTAAGATTTTCATTGCACGATGACAAAACATATTTTTAAAAATTTCCGTGCGTACTAAAGGAATTTTAAGGAATTCATTTTTAGTGAATTCACGTTTAGAGGTGTTTACATGCTCCATAAAGTAACTATGCAGAGGATGACATCTATTAAGTAGTATTTTGTTAGCTAGTTTGCGATCTTCATCTTTTCTTATTTCAAATGCATCGTGTAATTTTGTACAAAATCCCTTGGCAAAACATCGTGTGAGAAATCTATTTATTCTNTTCAATAGACTTACAGATAGTGACCTTGTACAAAAGTCTTTGCGATCTGTAAATGAATAAAGCCATGAGCAAACATGTTTAGAATCCATAAATAAATCATAGCAAGAAGCTGCAGCTTCTTGGTCAATTGTATCAAATGCTTTAGTAAAGTCTACCAATAAACTATGCATTCCACCAGAATGTTTATCCAATGATTGACACACTTGGTTTTGAAATGTTACAAGGCGATCATTTGTGGACACATTTTTCCTGTAAGCAAATTGATAGATATCATCTTTCTCAGCAATTGCAGGAGAAATAAAATATTTATGAATAATGGTCTCAAATATTCTAGAAGAGAGTGAGGTAATATCAATTCCTCGTATATCATTAAAGGTTCTTGCAATCTTAACTTTAGGCAAGGGAAAAACATCTGCTATCTTGTAGCAAGCAGGAAATTTTCCCGCTTCAAGTGATTGATTCCAAAGTGTATGAGATATACGGCTGACAGTCCATCCCAATAGTTTCTGTAAACGGTATACCATTTGGACCACAAAAAGATTTTCTACATTTTCGTAAGTGATATGAAACCACATTTAAAGGAATATGGAAATTTGAATGAATTCCAAAATTTGGCATTCCAAATTCAAGATATTTAAATTAAAATCTGAGCCAATGATAAATTTTGAAAAATCCTCAGAATGCATCAATTCCATAAAATTAATGAGATATTTTCTAGAATAATCTCTAAAAAATGCTTTAGTACGATTATTAGATATCCTTTTGTATGGTAGCACTACAAGAGCTTTATGGTCAGAATTAATCTGCATATCTTCACTAATTACATCCCAAATGAGATGCGGATGACTAGTAAACATCAAGTCAAGTTTAGCATTTCCTCTTGTAGGTGGACTTTTCAGGAGAGAAATTGTTTTAACAATAAATAGAAATACTGATAACAAATTCTGAAAGCGTCAAGAAAGTAATAAAAAAAACTAAACATAAAAGAAAACAACGAATATTTACAAATAAAAGTGGTTAACTTGGGCTATGGCGATTGCTAGTTTCTATTAATAGAGTAATCAGGATTATAAAATTTATAACCTCGCCATTTCAGTTTTTTTATATTATAAGTGCAAAAATATTTTTTAATATTCATNCGGATGACTAGTAAACAGCAAGTCAAGTGTAGCATTTCCTCTTGTAGGTGGACTTTTCAGGAGAGTAAGCCCAGTTTCATCAAGAAATTCATTAATATCTAATCTATTCCAATCTCCACCAATTACAATCGGTGTATACTTGTAATTATTCTGCAGAATAGTAAATGATTGCGCTAGAAAATCTAACAATTTCGATTGGTGTTTGGGAGGATGATATGATACATTAAAAATAAATTTCTTAGAAAATCCAGAGTGATTCAGCTTCATTTTGACCCACGTCTAGTATTTCGCTTCTAAAAGATTTACGTACATAGACAAGAACTCCACCACCTTTGTGGAGTTTATCACATTGGACTTTTCTGCAATTGCATATATTCCTGTCCTTGCGATAATGCGTGTAACCATTTATTGCAATGTAGTGGTCTGGATGATTAGGGCGTATATGAGATTCAGTAATTAAACATACATCAATATTCTTCTTATCTAGATAATTTCCAATTGCAGTAGTTACTTTTATTCTACCAGGAAGATAGCGTAGTACTGACATTGCATTAATCAAAATTATCTTGGGAAAAACACACCTATCTAGTCAGATATTTGATGGGTTTTTCCCCAATCAATTTTTGCTGCAAGCCTGCGTACCTGTTCTTTAAGAATTGGACATTTTGAAGATATACTTCCATGTGTCCTACAAGAGCTTTTAATTTCATCATCTGAAGATGCTTCGCAATTTAAGCATTTCAAACCAGTAGCATTGCAGTCTTTAGAGATATGTTTATCTCCGCATTTATAACAATTGGATTGAGTTTCCTTACATTGCAATTTCATGTGATTAAATCGTAAACAACGTGAACATTGACGTGGCTTTACTACATCTTTAACAATACATATTTTATTACACATTGTAATAAACGCACTCTTCAAAATATTTTCGCGTTCCTTTGTACCAACCCGTACAATAGCAATGAAATCACCAGACTTTACCTTGTAGGAATATAGTAGAGAGAAAGTTGAATTTTCTTCAATTATTCCAGGATTTTGAATGGCAAAATCAGATCTGAATTTTTGTTTCTCTGGTTTTTGGTAAATACTAGGAATATAGGAAATAGATATAATCGGAAGAAACTTGAATTCTTTCTGTGGAGTATATCCATCTTTTTTCAACTGCAAAATTACGGGTTCGATTGACTTAGTTTTTGGAAACCGCAATATAGCTTTTCCAGAAGCAGTAGATTTAACACTGTGGAGAGGTGCTGAGGTTAAGGGGATGTTCTTTATAACGTCATTTTCCAATGACTTCAAAGAATTAACATCAGGGCGAGTATTACTTAATTTAACTGATACAGTTTGTAAGTCTAGGGTGCTTTTAGCAACATCTGAATATGACGGGATTTTAGGTGCCACAGGCTTATCACCTTTTGATTTATTATCATCAAGCTGAAGTAATAGTTCATCAATTATTGCATTTTTAACACTAGATATGAGATTTAACATCTCGTCTTTCATGCTTACCTTCATTATAGCTTTTGAATTGTAGGTCTTTGATATATTTTCTGATAGCTTGTCAAGCAAGTTACTAATATTTTCGTTTTTCATTTTAACGATGAAAACTGTGTATTTTAAAAGTATTAGAATTTATTGCAACAGCTAAAAATTTTCCAACCTTCCAGTTGCGAGGGAAATTGACAATATTATAGGTTGGTCCAAAAAGACAGTCTTTTCTCACAGCAAAAAATTGTAAAATTGTAAAATTTATGAATAAATTTCTTATAAAATTATATATTCAAAGTTTTCCAAAAAATGAATAATTTAGTGATTGGTGGTCAGCTAGGATTCTCCGTTACTGAACCTCATATGGAAAACACGGAACAGGGCGAGGAGTGAGTGAGAATAACTGTCAATACTGATACTATAATTTAATACTCTGAAAATGCTAGTTAACACCAGGGCTATTAAGAGGGGGGTACAGTCGGGTCATTTCCCCGGGGACCGTGAGGTTTTAAAGCGGCCCCAAACGAGGTAATAAATAGCATTTGGAATGTATTTTATCTAGAATTATAAATGTTAATGCTAGAGATGGGTGTGGTGAAGGAATGGTCTGAACATTGTGGTATACCGCTGTACAGTGTAACCTGGAAGTAATTTGTACAATTGTGATGATTGGCGCTAGAATTAGAGTCAAAGCAAATTTATTACTTAAACGTATATAAAAACTATAAACTAACACCGGACAAAATATTTACAAAACTATTTAACTATGTAATATTAATTAAAGGGAAGTTTTAAAAGTAATTCGACCATACGTTGAGTTTATTATCTATGCCCAATAATGTTTGCTTATTTAATAAAAATTGTTTTATTTTTTCTTGAAGTGTTTATAGTTTTTCTCACATTTTATATCAATACTTAAATCATTCCATAAGATTGAACATTTAAAAGAAAATGAGTCTTGACGATTATTGATTCTAAAAAGTGTTTTACTTCTTTTATTGATTTTGATGTAATTATTAAGAAAACTTAATGAACTTAATTCATGAATAAATTTGTGAATCATACATAAAGATTGATACTGAATAAAGTAACTCGGGGCCAAGATATCATATGATGANGTACAAGGGAATCGAATTAATTGACTACTTAGTTCGACATATTCATCTACTGCAGACTTTTAGTTTAGCAATTATTTTATCTATTCCTAAATGCATAAAGTGATACAGCTGATTGGTAGCACCTAGAATAAAAAATTCATTCGCCACTTGTAGGTCTGAGGAAAATATCATTATCTACGTTCCATGGTAATTTGGATGTTTTTTTGACTTTTCAACAAGCAAAACATACTAACACTTAATAAGCTGAGCTTTAAGCAATACTGTGTGTGTGAATTATATTACACATAAAATGTGTAATAAGAAATTACATTTTAATTTCTGTAGATATTTTTAAACATCTATGTTAGTATAATATATCACTTTCCCTTAGTCATGACTAGCTTAGATTTCAATGCAAATATATATTAAATAATAAATATACTATATTTGTATTATTTTATGGTGTCAGCAAACTTCCCCGAAAACAAATCTCACCGAAATAATTCAAGTTGGGACACTTATTTTCTAATTTGAAATAATCAATGGAATACATACAATCAATCAGAGGTTTGCTTCGTCCTAGGTTAATAAAATAAACAATTTTCCTAGATAGCGTTTATTGTGATTGTAGAATACCATCTTGTAAAGTGAGAGTGATGATGTTTCTGTAACAAGTAAGCTGCAATAAATTTTTCTATGATGAATAGAGTTAAGCTCAACAGGGCAAAT
>CABFPE010000002.1:3399719-3410140 GCA_900660155.1 Hofstenia miamia
TAAATCCCCGTATATCATTAACAGTTCTTGCAATCTTAACTTTAGGCAAGGGATAAACATCTGCTATCTTGTAGCAAGCAGGAAATTCTCCCGCTTTAAGTGACTGATTCCAAAGTTTATGATAAATTGGTGACAGTACATCCCAATAGTCTCTATAAACCCAGAAAGGTATACCATTTGGACCACAAGAAGATTTTTTACATTTTCGTAAGTGATATGAAACCACATTTAAAGGTATATGTGGTGCTGAGGATGACAAATCAAAACTTGGGGGGTTCTTATGTTTATAATTAATATCTCGCTGAGATCTCGCAGCTAGATTTATGTTTAGATCTTCTGCAATAAAACTATCTAAGCAAATATGATTGCTAGAATATTTCCTGTTAGATATCGTATCTACATTTTTCCACCAATTTTTTGATCCTATCCTTTCCATATTTGAGATCTTCATTTTGTGGATTCTGTCTTCAACTGTTTTCGCCTTCAAAAATCTACCTTTTTTGTTAAATTTTCGTTTCTGATTTAGGAGATGCTTTATCTTTGGAGTTATCCATTCAGGATCCCTTTCACTCATCCATACAGATTTTAAAGGAAAAGAAATTTGAATGAATTCCAAAATTTGGCATTCCAAATTCGAGATATTTAAATTAAAATCTGAGCCAATGATAAATTTTGAAAAATCCTCAGAGTGCATCAATTCCATAAAATTAATGAGATATTTTCTAGAATAATCTCTAAAAAATGCTTTAGTACGATTATTAGAAATCCTTTTGTATGGTAGCACTACAAGAGCTTTATGGTCAGAATTAATCTGCATATCTTCACTAATTACATCCCAAATGAGATGCGGATGACTAGTAAACAGCAAGTCAAGTGTAGCATTTCCTCTTGTAGGTGGACTTTTCAGGAGAGTAAGCCCAGTTTCATCAAGAAATTCATTAATATCTAATCTGTTCCAATCTCCGCCAATTACAATCGGTGTATACTTGTAGTTATTCTGCAGCATAGTAAATGATTGCGCTAGAAATTCTAACAATTTCGATTGGTGTTTGGGAGGGTGATATGATACATTAAAAATAAATTTCTTAGAGAATTTCTTTACTAAAATCCACAGTGATTCAGCTTCATTTTGACCCACTTCTAGTATTTCGCTTCTAAAAGATTTACGTACATAGACAAGAACTCCACCACCTTTGTGGAGTTTATCACATTGGACTTTTCTGCAATTGCATATATTCCTGTCCTTGCGATAATGCGTGTAACCATTTATTGCAATGTAGTGGTCTGGATGATTAGGGCGTATATGAGATTCAGTAATTAAACATACATCAATATTCTTCTCATCTAGATAATTTCCAATTGCAGTAGTTACTTTTATTCTACCAGGAAGATAGCGTAGTACTGACATTGCATTAATCAAAATTATCTTGGGAAAAACACACTTATCTAGTCAGATATTTGATGGGTTTTTTCCCCAATAATTTTTGCTTCAAGCCTGCGTACCTGTTCTTTAAGAATTGGACATTTTGCAGATATACTTCCATGTGTCCTACAATAGCTTTTCATTTCATCATCTGAAGATGCTTCGCAATTTAAGCATTTCAAACCAGTAGCATTGCAGTCTTTAGAGAAACGTTTCTTAGTCAGTCCTCTTTATAAAAAAAGTCAGTATACTTCAAACACATAAAAAATAACCACATTATAATATTAAAACTTGGGAATTGACTCATACAGAAATCAAATCAAACCTATATTTGTAAGAATAAAATTTTTTTAGAGGAATCATTCCTTGATGTTGCTATTTAAAACTGGAATTCATTACTTAAGGAAATATAAAATATTGAAGAATTGCAATTCTAAAAACAAAGAATCTGAAATATTTGTTTCATAGATATTTTGCAAAGACACTTTGGAAAGTTATTGATGCCACTCAGGTAAATTGAAAGTTACTTAAATGCAAACAATATTTCTGAATTCTTTATCTAATATATTACTGAATTATTTATAATTTTGTTTTGTTTAAAAAAATCACACATGATTTTGATACTTTGAAATTGTATACCTATTATTATTTTGGATAATAAATGAATATTTAAAGAACATTTTAATAAAATAATGAAAAAACGGCTCAAAGGATCAACGTACTGTGTAAATTACAAAGCCTTATACCAATTAAATGAGAAATTATGATCTTGAAATCATATTCTTCTTCAATATTCATTAACTTGCCTAAAAGATCAAAACATGAGTTAGAAAGAATTTTGAATTGAAGTATAGCCATCAGAATAATTCATAATCTTTTTTCATTAGACTTTACAAAAACTAGAATCATTAAAAATATTTTTCAAAAGTAGATCAAAAGAAGAAATTTCATCAATGCTACATAGTAGTGTGCTATAGAACATTTAAATTTACAAAAAGAATTATGAAGAACTATTTTATCAACCACTGTATAGCTCTATTGAACAAATTATAAACTGAAATTAAAGGAGAATCTAATTTTAAAGAACTTAAGAAAAAATTTAAATTAGAATTATCACCAAAGAAAACTTATTTTGATATTCAAAGAATAAAGTCTGCAACTAAGTAATATAAATTTGCAACTAAGTTTAATTATAGAAGAACAATTTACTCTAAACCTTAAGTATTTTTATACAACGACTTTAATTAATAATAATAAAATAATTATTATTATTTTGTTGGCCGTTGTAAGACCTGCATTTGGCGAATTCTTTTGTAACGAGAAAATTAATCAAGGAAATGTTCACAGATAATTTGTTTTCTAAAATTAATGTGGTTCACTTAAAAGTGGCGTTTCGAATTATATTCCTTGAACAAAGCACTGTTTCAGAGCAGTTCAAACATGCACCTTGCATTCCAATGTCATTAAAAAAATAAATTTACTCCAATCTTCAACAAAAACACGACATTCCTCTTCAATTTTTGTTTTTGTTTTTGGATAGCTTTGAACAACTCATTTTGTGTCAGACAACAAAACTAGTTTGAACATTCGTGTGTGGACTATATTCAAATAATCGATAGTGAAGGAATTTTAGTAGAATTCAATTTGAGTATCATTCAGCGTTGGCCAATCAAGGCAGAAGAAAAGAATAGTAAATAATATTTTCGCATTTTCAACATAAGTGGTATTTTCGCCAAAGTGCTTGCATAAAAGTTATGATTAATAAAAGCTTTCGTGGGGCCGTAGTATGCCAATTCAGATCTAGAACAATGTCAATCAAAATTGTTGTAGTTAGTTCATTTGATTATTAAATTCTACTCCATAATGCTTAGGCCAATTTCTGGCGGATATTTAACTTTTAAGAGATAGCCATAAAATCGAGAATTAAGGATTTTGAATAGTTTTAACAAAATATTCACATTTCCATATGCAAGCCTGATAAATATTTAATGATGCTTTAGTGAACATATATTAGTAATTTTCTTCTATTTCCACAAAATTTTTTCCATAATTGTAAGACTTAGTGGTTAGGCGTCTACGGTGCTAGAATTAGGGTGTTTTTAACATCCTCAATAGCATTGAGAATGTCTTTTTTGAAGTTGAATTTCCATAAATTTTCATTAAATTTCGATTCCATAAAATGATTTCCGTTTCTATTCTCACAATCTGCAATGGAATGGAAATGTCCATATGCAACACTGATATTTATACACTAGAAATAATTTTGCAACGATAGTTTATGAATATAATCGTTCATTGTAATGGTCGTATTAAAATGTGAATAATTTTTATATGTTTTGTTTAGGCACTTAGTAAAAACTTAACTTCTTAACTTAGTGCACAATTTTGTAAATGTTTTGATATTGTTGTCTTTGTATCATGATCTTTTATCTTCTATTTTTATGACGATCACAATATCAGATATAATCCTCATCACAGGATTTTATAAATTACATTGAATTTTTCGGATGATCTTAGACCGAAATTTAGCATTAAGTTAACAATAATTGAAGAACGACTTTCTGTAGATACCAGTTTCCATTCACCTTCATTAGCGTATTTTTGCTTAATAAAATTAAAAGAATTATTTCTATCGTAAACTAGATCATTTAATATTATTAAGGCGAAATCAATAGCTCACTCTAGAAGAACATTGTTATACAAACTGTTGAAGTCATATGATCCTGTGAATTAGTTATATCTTTATTTTTTTTAAACTTATAGATTTCCGTTCGGGTAATTTTGATAAACTTGAATTTATTTTCCGGTAATTTTTTATTAAATAGTAGTTTATCGGTCCCCTTAACTACTAACTACTAAGCCTAACTATCGGTGGATTTGCAATTTTCATAACAAAGTATAGTAATTTTAATTTGTTTTTAATGGAAGTAGTCTTACATTAAGTGCATTTTTACAATTGCTCTTTTCTATATAATAATCATTCTGAATTCTTTTCCTTTCCCGATCAAACAACTCATTAACATAATTCTTCCGTTATTACTGCAATTTTGAATGCAAAACCATTATCTTAAAGGGATCTGAAATTTGACAGATTTAAAAAAATTCTTGGAACTATTTTTAGGCAAAGTTACAAGGCATCAGCTTGCTTAAATGCAACCTTGTAAATATAACTAATGTTTATAAAATGATAAGATGAATTTCAGTAAATTTTAGAAATCACGTTCCAAGAAGTGAGCAGGTTTAATGTTGTTTAAGAAAAATATTACGCATAGAATTAATTTCAATATCTAAAGAGATGTTGGTTTTATTGATTACTTTTGTTATGCCGATGTATTTTACACTTGCATAATTGAAATTTTCTTAAAAAAATAATGGCATAATTAAGATGTCAACCAAACAACTATTCTGTTAATTGTATGGAATAAAAAATTGAGCAAGCACTTCTTCTATTTTCCTACTGTCGGAAAATTGTAAACCTAATTACCCACGCCTGAAAAACTAAACATTTTCATACATAATAAAAAATTCAATGCCTCTATAAAACGTTGGAATGATTTACCTAGAGAAATTAAACAACTGAAAAAATTGAAAATATCTTAAGGGGGAATTACACTAAATAAACGTGATAGTTTGAAACTTCAATTTTGGAGCTTTTATTTGGTGAGCAAACATTATTATTTTAATATTTTATGTAAAATTCTTAAATTTTTTAATGCACAGCAAAAAAATTAAAATCTACTTGCTCAAATTTTTTTAAAGAAAAAATTAATATAACTAATAACATTACATAACCTATCTATTCACGATTTTTCTAATATAGTAGTTTTTAAATTTTTTATCATTATTTTTAATTTAAAAACTCTTTTTTACTAGTAAAAATTAATTAAAAATTTAAATTTTAAAGATATAATAAAATCTGCCAATAGCAAAAATTTGGAGTGTTTTGAATGACTTTTGTGCTTACAGATAAACTTTGAATTACGAAAAGTTAATTACGAGAAAATGGATCGTTTGATTTCCTTTTATTTGTTTGCACTGTAGTTGATTTTTAAAATGTTTATGAGTATGAAGTAATTTATAATATGATTGATACATAGTGAATTCAAATTTTGTTTACAATGCTTTTTGATATTTTTCGTTTGCATTTGTCAATATTTATTGACAGTATTGAATGAAGGTAATATATTGTAGTAAATTTGGTTTATCATTCAAGACACAATTAATATCTGTATATACGCATCTCTTATATAATGTAGAATCATCACCCAGGCCGAGATGTGCATTAATTCAAAAATATTTAGAAATCGTAAACAACAGATTCTTCCAAGCAGGGTAATGTCTAACTGTTTAAACTTTCATTGTCTCATGTACACTGTATATCTTAATCTAGACCAAACTATATTTAGCATCCGTACGATATATGAATAACAGGTAACAGCCATTATTTAGGTAACTATATGAGAGAGACTCCAGTTCGTGATGGGCCCACTGCCCGAAGCGGTATCTGATAACCAAGAAGCCATCCGCCATGCCGTAGCAGAGAGTAATTCCATCAACTCAGCTCATTCTCAAAGAATAATTTTATTATGTGTACCCTAACTAAGTGATAATAAAGGAAGAACACAATTCGACTTATTATCTCATTCTCAATTGTGTGTAATTTCAAACAACATAATTAACGCGCAAAACTGATGACACTAGCTGCTGGTAAGAAAAACTAATAAATAAATAAAGCAGCTTCCTACCCTACATATAAACTATAACAACAATTAATAACGATAGACACTAGCTGCCACGAGATAAAAAGAGTTAAAACTATTTACAATTAAATGCAGCTTCGCAACCTACGATAAAAATAGATGCAAGTACAAGTTGTACTATAACAATATATACAAGGTCGTTATCGGACTCGTTATGGGTCTCCTACTGTTAAGAATTTAGATCTAAAACGAATTAGTAAATAAATAACAGTCCTACTGTTGGATAGCTAGCCTTATTGCAGTTTTATTACTACATGCAGTTATGCAAAAGATCGGTAGCCAGCTAGGCACAAAGTAAAAACCCTTACACCTATTCGTAACTTAAATGCATTGTTTCGATCAAGGCAAGAACTATCTAATTCCCTCGCAACAGCCTATAGATCGTTACATGCATGAAATGCCTAGCTGCGCATTTTAAATAAATAATCAAACCGATATCAAAAATAAGTGACTACTAAGGAGTTTATTCTCCATCAACTTATCTTTCTTCGTAGTACATATTTATATCAAAATGTTATAAACATATTTATTATCAAACAAGTACCTGTCACCGTTTTAGCTTGCCTGCGTAGAAAAGTTCTGCGTTAATATGGCGGAGCTTAATTGTCCACATGTAATTTGTCCAAAGTTAAAGTGGCAAATACTTGCTTTACAAAATTATTTACACATTCAAATGATCGCAGGGAACTATTCTAGGCCCACTACTATTTAGTATTTATATAAATGATATGAAATATCATACCAAGACCAATCTCATACAATATGCAGATGATACCTGTGTATTTTATGCAGACAACTCTGATGATAAGGCAATAAAAGAAATTGAGTTAACCTGTCGATCATTATGCAATTACTTTTCAATGCATAAATTACGAATTAATGCCGAAAAAACTGAATTTTGTTTACTTAAGCCTCATAATTTTGAAAAAAATCGTCCTAAAAAAATTTTAACAGTAAAAAATACCAAAATTCCCGAAGTTACTTCTTTTAAATATTTAGGGGTTACTTTTGACTCAAATTTATTATTTAATGAACATGTTAAATCATTACAAAAGAAAATTGCTATTGGTATAAAAACAATAGGCCACGTTCTAAGGCAACTACCAGAAAATGCAATTGTACAACTTCTCCATTCATTGGTAATTAGCCACTTTAATTATAGTAGTATTCTATTTTCAAACATACGCGAAGAACTAATTAAAAAGCTCGAAACTCAATATAAATGGGCCATTAATGTTTGTAAACGAAGATCTAGTGCTTTAAAAAAATATATTTATAAATCAATCCCAAGTCCTAAGCAGTTAATTCAAATAAATACCGCCACTAAATTTTATAAAATTGTAAAATTGCTTCCACCCTATAATTGCATAAAAATCCCAGAATTTTCGAACAAGATCAACGAAAGAACAAAAAGATTTACTGTAAACAAGTATAAATCTAAAATAAAGCGAAATTCTTTTATAAATAATGCAATAAGGCAATGGAATGAATTTCCCCAAGAGATAAAATGTATTAAAAATGTAAAACACTTTCGCAAACGTGTTAAGGAATTAATTCTAAAGCAAAAGTTCATCTGTGGAAATTTTATAATACTGATTATACTACTACTACAAGACTATAATATCCGTAGCCTAAAATGACGCTTTTCTTGTATATATTTCATGTCTTTTCATTATTTTTGTACATTATTGACGCTATTTAGAGAATTTATCAATTTCTGAAATTGTAAATAAAAGTCTCTAAATATAGAATATCTTATCTTATCTTATCTTACATGACTTGGTATTAAGCTAATTCAACAAAATACAAAATAATATAATCAATTAAATTGTTGTTAGATCTTGGTTTCTATTTACTTTTGCTGTTTTGTTGGATTATGCTACAATAAAAATAGTTTTATTTTACAACAAAAATCATGGTTTCAGACCTTGTGAATATTTGCTATGATCACCTTTCTTTTTTGTAGAACACTTATTGAAGCAAGCTTAATTGTTTTTACTAATGTGATTTCACGAAAAGTATCTTATGACCAATTGAAAGGTCTTATAGTATGTTAGTTGCTGTGGTGTATGCAGCATAGCGATGTACAAGTATGGGTTTTCCCCCGGATTCGCTTATTTACTACGCAGTTCCCATCACATGAGATGGGAACTGTCCATTATTATACCACAGTAGTGGAGTCTATTCTAGGCGAATATCATTTACAATAATTTTCGAATTTTTAGTTAAAATCACTGCCATAAAATGTACAAAGTTTATTTTGTTTATGTCAGCAATGCTTTCCAATTGATGTTTTGGAAATTGAAGGAAATGTTCAGCAAGTAAATTTTCAATAGAATAAATCGTATTTAGTGCTTCGCAAGTTGCATAAATAATTTTTTTGCAATATAAATTGTCATTCTTTTTGTATTACAAGGGTGATAAAATTACAGTAGATATGGATACCACACACTATTCCTGACACGCAAAACAAAACTGAATGAGCATTTAGCCATGTGAGAGAAAATGTTATTACCCGAACGCATCAATGAGGTATTGGTAATAAGAAGCAGCTTGTTAGACTAATAATTTTCCAGTTATTTGAACTTTTGCAATGATTACTAAAATATATACTGGAAAGCAACTCGGTTATTTTGCGGATAATGACCTGGTACGAGTAGAGCTTTAACATGCATGGTTTAAAGTATTGCTGATAATAGCCGAGTTCGGTAAACCACTTACAGTTATGGGATTACTTTTGCGGATATGGCCGGGTATCGATACGAAATAGAAAAACGGCTTCTAGAAGAGAGGGTGGGGGTTGGGGTAAGGAAAGACTTATCAGCAACGCACTTGTGCAGCATACTACCTTAAAAGGTTGAACTCACTAAAACCTGTTTTGGAACAAACTTTTCAGAACCTGCCTTGAACAGATTCATTTCTATTTTGTGTAAAACCTCGTAAGGACTTTATAAGGAGAAAATTGTAAGACGTTCATAGAGCAGAGTATAATGTACTTATGACTACCCGGCTTAGTAAAATATTTGCATTTATTTTCATTCCCTTGCAAATAATTGCACCAATTTTCATTGCAACATTGATGCGACAAGGATTCATCTAAATAATCTGAATAATGCAAAGGAGTTGAGAAAATGTCATTTTTGAGATTAATGCTGGGACATCCAGCAGTTCGCTTAGAAATAAAATTGGCATCAAAATGCATATTGCTGTGCAAATGACTAGGATCATATTAGAAACACTTGCACCAATCCTAATATAGTATTGTCAATATATATTGAGAGAAGAGAAATTTAATTAAGTTTTAGAGATTTCAGAAATCAAGTTTAGTAGAATTATAGTATAGATGAAAATATCCCTGCATATAGAACACAACGTATTGAAATTTTGTAAAAATATTTTATAAATATCGTCAATAAATTTTGACATTTATTAGCAATTTTGTTAAATTTAAGAAAGTTTCATCAAAATCTAACAAATTAACTACACGCTTTTTTTTATAAGAAACATACTTTTGGACTTCAGCCTCGGTGTTTCTTAAAATTTCGTGTCATCAAGCCTCAAATGTTTCTTATAATGTTCTTAATTTTGCATGTCAACTTTTTTGAAAACAGTTCTTGACTAATGCATGTACTGTGCTGTGCGTGTGTACGTACCTACGCAAAAAAACTCAATAAATATGTCATCACATATTGCTTACGTTAAGAACGTAGCTACTATTCATCAACCCCAATCAGCAACTAAGCAGCTCACTGTGGCCACCACGATATGTCTTCACTCTGATCGCCATGTTGTTTATACTCTGAAAGCGTAAATTTACGGCAACCGATATACAATTTATTAGAAAATTTTTTTACGTCTTTTGATTGTTTAATAAATTCTCCCAACTTTACCAGAAAGAATTAGGTCAAAATTACTGTAAACGTATGGTATAGTTGGGAGAATTTCTTTTTTGATCACAACCGCGAGTTATCCAAGTTTTCGAAAATTCGAATATAAAATTCGAAAACTTTTTTTTCTGTAGAAACATATGTAGTAAATAAAAGAAAAGTGTGACAACTTCGTTGCTGTAAAAATGTCAAAAAAGCAAAGGACTTTAGCAGCATTTGGTTTTACGAAAACTATAATTCATAGAGGGACTGAAATGAAAGTTGACATTCCAACTTTAATATCTGATTCACCACAAGTATTGCAATGCTCAAAATGTGAAAAAACTTTTATCAATCAGCAAGGGCTTAGCG
>CABFPE010000002.1:3411303-3436907 GCA_900660155.1 Hofstenia miamia
CCCCCTGGGACCCCCATTTTGACCCCCCTAAAACCTTCCCAGGGTGATAGGGAGTCACCATGCAAAGTTTGGTGACAATCCGCCCAGTAGTTTAGGCGTGCATAGCGCACATACAGACGACAATTCAATTTTAGTTATAGATTATAGCTAATTTTAATGATTCCAGTAGTTTTTCTAAAAAATTCCAAAATGATTATAATTAAGTGCAAAAGTATATTAAATATACTTACAAAATTTTTGTAACTTGATAATTTCTCTTGTCATTATTTTTAACAAAACCGCAGAAATATTGTCAATATCTATTGATATATAACAGTAGATTTAACTAATATTTGAAATTTCTAAAAAAATTTTCTTTGCAGTTTACAACTAAAAACAACTCTATTAGCAAATCAAAAATGCGATTTTTTTCAATAGTATTTACTGTACTCCCTCCCCCCTTATCTTAAAAAATATAATTCTAGAAAAAAATAATTGAATTCAATTTTAAGGGCTTCCTAATTTTACAATCAATATTCAATTAATCGTAACAAAAGTGTGAACTATGTGTAATGTTGCTGTATTGGCGCGTTTAAATTTTTTTCAATTCAAAAATATAATTAAGGAACATCTGTATCACTAATAATAATTGGTGAATGCACCCACTAAAATTCTTGAAAAGATTTTCTGATTGTAATTTAAAAACAATTTCCAAGACTATTCAATCCTTTTAAATTTAAGAAAATTGGATTCTTCTTTTATTTAGTCCAAATTACAAAATATTTAATAACTAAGGCCATGCCAATACAGCTGCTATTATTGAATAATTTAATAACGATGGTAACCACTTGATAAAAAATGAAATGTTCGATGGAACGATCCATTCAGTATATCGTCTACGTATAACAACAAATCAGCTTATTATTTTATATCTTCTTTTCAACAAAGAATTTGTAACTTTTAAAACACATTGTAAAAATGTGCAATTTTATTTTTTATACTTGTGAAAATTTTCTACAAATTAAAATAGGCACACTTATGTACAAAGCCTTCAAACATTCTAAGACTTGTCTCAACCTACATGTAGATTCATTTTCACAACATCTTTTGCCATATTATTCAAGATAAGAATATTCAAGTGCATGTAATTCTAAAGTACTTTTCAAACAGAGTAGTAAGTGCACATTTGTTGGATCTTAGTTGACCATATCAACACTTAACAGATTGCAAGTTAAAGTAAGCAATGCAATCTTTTACAATACTTAGGATTCAAGCGTCTAGAAGTGTAATTAAAAGTTAATTCCAGTGAAAACTTAATGAAATAATGATCTATTTCTCATGCAGTGTTTTTAAACTTAACCAAACTTTAATATAAATTTCATATTAAATGATTTTGTGATAATGTGTATTCACTAAAAAGATTTTTATTAAGTGCCACAAAAAATTTGGTGAGAAGGTTAAACTTCTTGAGTGAAATCAAAGTCGTTCATGTACATATATCTCAAATGCAAATAGTTTTTTATTTAATCTCATACGCAATTCGTACGAATTTAATTTTGCAAAATGTTACCCTAGTCAATTGCCAATGAGTATATAAATGAAAGTTTAAAATTCAAGCAAAAAATATTTTTTTAATGAAATTTTATAATATTGTATGATTAATTTAATCCTTTTTCCTAATTTGTAAAAATATTTTATTGAATAATTCAAAGGGATTTTAAAAATAACAACTCATGCACGTCTTTTATTTTTAAAATATACAACTACAAAAAACTACAACACACTACTAATGGAATACAAAAACTTCTACAGCAGCTTCCACATTTTTACATCCCAATCACTAAAATAAAAAATTCAATTCTAAAATATGTTGACACATTTTGTATGAATTATTTCACACCCAAATATATCAATCAAAACTAAGTAATGTCAATAGTTTCTTTCGTCACATGAATTGAAAAATATACGAAAGAAGATTGGAACCTAGCAGTGAGAAAATATACTATTATTAAAATATCTAACTTCAAATGGGAACATATTCACAACAAAAATATATTTAACAGAAATTAAAAACCATCTACGACTTTCAGCAGATTAAAGCTTAGCAAAAGACAAAATAATGCTATTCGCGGTTTGGTGAAAAGCAACTTTAATATTTTACTTTCTTTTTACCTTAAATAATCGATAAGCACAAATACGAGCTTTTCATTTCCATTTAGATTTTCCGACCAATTTTAAATTCCATTATAAAATATAATATGAATATCGTCATTGCTTTAAATTAAAAATAAAAATTGTTCCGTTCAGTAAAACAGTCAAAGAAGCACTTTCCATTCCAAGTAATTGGATTGGAAACTTTTTTACAACTGCAATTCAATAGCTAGTTTGCTACTTAAACGAACTTACAGAAAGGTACAGTCGACAATCCTACGAATAATGAGGTTGTTTGTCTTAGAAAAGTAATGTGTTGGGGTACAAAACTCGAAAAACATCTAATGGTTGTCAAAAATGCATTGGAAAACATTTTATTACAAAATTTATGGATTTGTAACAGTTAACGTTAAACTGTCTATCGTCTATTTAAAGTACAAACCGTTTTTCAGCATTTACAAAGAATTTTTCCAAGGCTATTAACAAATTTAATATTCTTGGGGCACGGGTAGGTCTATTGGGAACATACTTTTATGCAACGTTGAAAATTTCTATGAAAAGTTCGAATTTTTGAAAAAGATTTAAATTCTATCCATAAACAATGTTCAAACATTTATAAGTTTTGAAGTTCTTGGTTATTGAAGCTGGTTACAATAGTTGGGCCAAGGCACTCGACTGGTACACAAAACAAGATTTCATTTTACATGTAGCAAAATCTCGAATGAGATACCGATATGAAAGCCGCAAAAGCCTAGTCTATTTTGGAAAACGTGTTTTTATCATGGGACATGATTATCAAAGAGTTGAAAACTTTCATACAATTTTCAAACCAGTGGAGGCCACAATATACACCAAATTCAGTCAAATGATGTACAATTTCGATAGGTCTCGTACAACATGTAACATTCATGGGAAATAGGAATTTCAATTCGTGAGATGTGAAAATTCTTTAGCAATGATTGCATGGAAAATTGGAATTTCGTGGAACAAATTCCCTCAGTGACAAGAAACTTTCCATTTTACAAAATGAACATCATATAAATTTGGCATTTTAAAATCTTTTATTTTAGGTAGAATTGCATAACGATAGTTGCTTAATCAATGAATCGATGGGGAGTCGGATTTGTGAGTTGGACATTCTAGCCCTTTGATCAACCTCACCTCCATGATAAATTCAAGTGGTCTGATTTTGGTAATGTTCATCCTTTCAATCAATATTTTGTTCTCAGAACAGCATAGAGATCAAACAGAGTTTAATTAGTATTGACAAATATGATAATTTCTAAGTATAACCTAATTGAACCAGATATCGAGTTCAACTTAGATCCTAATCTCTCAGCCCGGGCTCCGTCTCGTACGATTTGACCCTTAGATCCAAAAAATGCATATTACATTATTCTATCATAAAAGTACAAGTAAAAATGTATTAGGTAATTATAACACTGGTCAACATTTTTCAAGTTTTTAATTTTTTCTCAAACCAAAGTATGTGACCCTGACTAAAACGACTTCGCTGATCACGAATCTGAAATCAGTTTTGCTCTAGCACGTCCAGTTTTAAAGATAAATTAAAAATACCGATGTCAACCAATTTAGATATTATAGAAAAATATGCGTATCAAGTGCACATTGAGAATTTATTTACTTTTATATTTTCCATCGTTCGTTTTAAAGTTGAAGCATAGAAAAACACAAACCATCATAGAAAACGTTTATTTACTTTTATATTTTCCATCGTTCGTTTTAGAGATGAAACATAGAGAAAAAACATCATAGAAAATGTGTAATCAGAAAGGAGGAGCTCTCACCTAAGCACTTGAAGCATTGAAAGTTTGTCTTTTGAATTGCCTTTTGTGAAAAGCACCTAAGTCATCTCGCTTCAAAAGCCAACAGTAGTCGGCCATCATGTTCACATTCCATCGACCTTGGTAACGATTTTCAATGGTCATATTTTCCTGATAGAAACGTTCACCTTGTTCTTCGCTGTACTTTCCACGATTGCTCGGAAAATAGTCAAGATGTGAATAGAGAAAATGAAGCTTCACACTCATTCTGCATCCAAGCAGTTGGAAAGATTTGAGCAATTCCTCAATGAGCATTTTGTGATGTTCTGCACTCAGGTTACCAAAAAATTGTTGGGAAACATTGCGGAAAGTACACCACGCTCTGCGTTCTAGTGCAGTCATTTTCTCATCAAAAATTCGATCCGAAAAGAGCTCACGAATTTGAGGTCCCACAAAAATACCTGCTTTCAATTTAGCATCAGAAACGCGATGGAATTTTTCGCGAAGGAATAAAAATGTTGAGCCATCTTTGGAAATACCTTTCACAAATTGCTTCATCAAACCAAGTTTGATGTGAAGAGGAGGTAGCAATATTTTGTGAGGATCGACTAATGGTCTCGACTTAACATTGAAAGTTCCTGGCAAGAAGTTGCTGCGGCTCGGCCATTCACGTCGCATGAAGTGATTGTCATTGTCGCAAATGTCCCAAGACAGAGAAAACAGGGATATTTTGTGTAACCAGTCTGAAGTCCAAGGAGAACGCTTATCATTTTTAAGTCTCCGCATATTTGCCAGTTATGTTCTTTGTATTTGATTGCATCCAGTAAGAGTTGAAAGTTTGCATACGTCTCAGCCATTTGCACGGAATGAGCGACGGGAATAGAGGCCACGGATGTTCCATTGTACAAAAGAACAGCTTTCAGACTTTTGCATGAAGAATCAAGAAAAAGTCTCCAATCTTGTGCTTTATATTCCATTCCCATTTTCTGAACTAAGCAACTGACATCATCGCAAAAAACAAAGTTCTCATGCTCTTGAAAGAAGCGACGAAATTGTGCTTCTCTCTGACGATACCAAGCGTAAGTAGTACCAGGTGCAAGTAAATTCTTTTCACTTAGCCTTGAGCCAAGCAACTGAGCAGAGCTTTTCGATAAATAAAGATCTCTTGTAAGATCATCAAGCTCATCCTGAGTTATAGGTTTCGGCGCATGCTCCAACGGAGGAACGTACATGCAAGATGCGCCTTCTTCACTTTCACTATCGCTTTCAATGGCCACTTCTGGCTGGTGTTCGTCATGAGGTACGGGAACAGGTACATCATCAGAATGTGGTACTGGTCTCAAAGCAGATGACAAATTTGGATAAACAATTTTGTGTCTGTTAGCTTTGTTGAAACCACGTACATTGGTCATACAAAAGTAACAGTCATCATAATGGTTTTGCTGTTCCCTCCATATCATTGGAATTCCAAAAGATAAGCTTTTTAATTTTTTAGAAAACCACATTCGAAGTTTTGATACACCCATATGCGGCGCAAAGATTTTGTCTTGGTCTCCTAATTTGATTCCAAAGTAAGCGTAGTAAAGGCTCTCAACATTCTTCGTCATTGTACATTTCATGTCACTCACCATGTACTCCCCACAAATGAAGCAGAAGTTATTTGGCGAAGTTTTACAATTTCTCGATGCCATTCTCACAATATCACTTTCCTACTCATACAAGATGCAAAATGATTTAGATATTTAAATCGTAGCTTCTTTGCAAATATTGAAAGTGTTGTTCAGTTTAAAATTCAATTACTGCCTGGCTGGTGTAAACGAAAAAGCTTCATATCTATTTTTAGTAACAGACTTGATGGGGTGTGAATATTGTTGAATTAATACAAACAGCGCTGCTTTTAATTAAATCACATAGCAATCATCTTAGAGTAGACCAACAATAAGATGATCAATATGATCTTCCGCTGTTTCGAACCTTAAAGCATAAAGTCAAAAAGGCCTTTATGGACCTTTGTGAATCAAATGCATCCAGTTAAAGTTTTGGCAATTAATTTTATTAAGACTCAGTTTTCTGTTGCTCATTTTGCATCCAATTTGATCAGACCCAGAAATGCAAATTCAAAAGAACAGCATTAAATGGATGACACGGATACATGTACATGTGCAGGTACTAAATACATGTTATCTAAAAAACTAGACGTGATGCGAAAAAATGAAGTTCATATTCGTGATCTACGGGTCGAATTACATCAGAAAAACTGTGAAAGATGGAAGAAAAAAATTTCATGCATAGTGTAATCATTAATCATTTAACTAGATTTTCACAAATAATCCAAAATATTAAAATCCAACTAAAAAAGCAATAAGTCATATTTGCAATATTGAATTGACGTTAGCAAAAATAATTGAACATATTTGATTGTAAGTCACTCCATTCGCTTTGCTTAGCGGCCATCATGCGAGTCAGTTCAATAATTTACAATGCAATATGAGTCCTAAGAGTTAAAGTATATTTTTTTCAGAAAAGTAAATTTGGAAGCAGTGGTTATTACTTTTTCTTTTATAACAATTGTCAGCACTATACAGTGGGAGTGATTGAAATCTGAACTTTACCAAAATCTATACTGTAAAAGAACCTGACTTCCCTGACCATAATTTGTCCAAGTGAGTATCAAAAAACCAGATAAAATAAAGATTTCCCTTTTCAGTCTTTGAATTTGCGAGCAATCTCATAATTGTACGTTATGCACAAAAGCTTTGCAACTTATTGTCCCTCATAAACTAAACTAAAAGATGGCCAAACAAAATTTTCTTCAACATTGTTGGCATTGCTGATCTAAATGGTTCTCCCTGCGGAAACTTGCAGATTTTGACTTTAAACTACCTAAAGTCCATTATAAAGAATAACTGTCTACAAAGAATTTTTTTCAAGTCTATTAGCAAATTTAAAAATCGTGAGGCATGGGCAGGTCCATTGGGGAACATGCTTTAATGCAATGTTGAAAACTTCAATTAAAGCGTATTGCTGTGCTTGAGGTTGTTGAAAAGATTAAAAATTTTACTTAGAAAATTTCAAATCTTTAAAGAACATTTAAATTCTCTTCACACCTAATGTTCATCGAAGGAATAGATAATTGATAGAGTTGGCACTGGTCACGATTTCGACTTCTTAGTTGCGGCTCTATTTCTGAGTTCTATGAAATCAATATTTTCTGCAGCGACGCTGTTATTGTCTTGATAAATTGAAGAAAATTTTTCGAAGAAATTTAGAAAAAAGCGTTCATTATAACAATTCTTCGAAAATTTTGCATAGTCCATGTGAATTTATATCACATTGTTGCCTTAATTTTTATTTTTAAATTATAACAGGAATTGAAGTGAACTTCTCTTGATCTCATCCTCAGAAACCAAATCACAGATCGACGTTTACAATCGCCTAATAAACTAAGTTCTTCTCTATAATAGAATTCATATCACCCAAGCATTATTACAATTTCTGAAGCAAATCCTGAAAAAGACGTTGTCCCGAAATCGGATGACTCACAACGTCAACAAATGCACGAAGCCCCTTGGACTAAAACTCAGAAGAATAATTCACGTTTCCGCAGGACATCACCAGGATATTTAATAATAGTAGAAAGCAATTAAACATCTGATTAATCTCAATGTAGTACATCTACGTATAGTTCATGATGGGAATAATCAGGAAAGAATTTATTGGCCCACTTTTTGGCGACTCGTTTCAACGAACTTTCCGGCATTCCTTAAAATGTACATTCTTGTGCTAGCACAACGAATATTGATATTCCATCATTCAAAACGAATAATGCACACGAAAAATAAAAAAGCTACCTAAATTTTAGGTTACATAAAATATACTTTTCAAATTTTTAATATTGCGCCACAAGTAAAGCATAAAAGAAAAAAGCGAAATCTGAATTATTAATATGTATGCTTCCCACTTAGAAATAGTGTTCGTAAACACAGTTGAATAGAGAAAACAAATACCTGGAAGCTGTAAACAGGAAATTACCATTTGTCACCATTGCATTCACGGATGAATTATGTGCTTTATACGTGGAAATAGGCATACAGTCTTGATCCCACACTTTAATAAAGCCACTTCTGCAACAACTCACAAAATTAGATGATGGCAACACAGTCAAATCACACACCCAGTCCTTATGCGCGCCAGTTACTGTCTAAAATAAAAGTGCAATAACATTGAAAAAATGATTAATAGTTAACGCATTTACGCCTACTGTCTGATTATAGGAGAGCTTGTTTCGAGTCTAATATATGCTACACCCACGCCTGAAATATTAAATTTGCTTAAATGTTGAACTTTGATTATAAGTTAACTTTCTGGTTGTTTTTGAATGAAATTTCACAATAACATATTGTGAATCGAATGCCTGAAGAGTGAGCATTTTAATTTTTTGCTGGTATTTTTCGAATTTACATCTGTGTATTGCCATATAGGTTATCATCAAAAATTCTTAAGCTCACTTATACAAAGTAGTAATAGTGTGATACAAACAATCTATCCAAAATTGCATAAAACATAATAAAAAGTAATATCATTACCTGTCCTATAATAGGACAGCAGGCGTGGTCTAAGAAGAGAATAAGTTCAATATAATTTTCCCTTATTTCTTGATAAAATATGAAATAGTGCATGTACTTAAGATAAAACTATCATAAGATGTTTCCAAATAATAAAATCGTTCTGATTATGATGAAAATGCTAGTCTTTACGGTATTTACTATTTACTATTACTTATTTATGAATAACATTTTGATAAATCAATAAAAGAGAAAAGTCTTATGAAGTTTATCATTCACATAGTAATAAGTAAGATATGTTGTCAAAAAACTTAAAGAAATGAAACACAGCACCATTAAGGCGCTTCATAGTTTGCCACTGCATTACACGAATATACCATAATTGTAATCTGATTGAGATGTGATTGGCAGATCAGTACCCTATATTTCATATTCTTTTGATTGAGTGTTCAATTTATGTGCATGTAAATATCAACTGAAGTTTTTCATTTTTACTTTACATATGCACCGAATCCAGTCGTTTCGTGCAGCAAAATCCTTCTCAGGGGCTAATAAATGACATGGGGAACGTACACTCAGTCACAATAGTACCTCCAGATAAAGTAAATGAAAATACCGACAAAGAATAAGTAGATGAAAAGAAAGTAAGAGCTCAAACAGTGTCAGGGGATGTTGCAGATAACTATGAAGCTAATTATACACAAGTTAAATTAAGTAAAGAAACTGATCGGCCCGATTCCCGACCAGGTAATTGGAAAGAAATGCATCACAATGAAAGTTGCTCACTAAAGAAAGAGGAGCATAATGAAAAAGAAGCATACCCGATTCTAATGTCACTTGCCTCAGACTACCCTGTGAACCTGTTTAAGCTTTTCTTTGATACTCAATTATATGGAATCATAAAAGAAGAATCCCTTAAATATGCAATGCAGAAAAACAAGCATAATGTGTCCTTAACAGTTGAAGATATCAAAAATTTTATTGGATTTTTTATTTTATCTGGCTATCATACATTGTTAAAGGAAAGATAATATTGGAGCACGAAGAAGGACTTCGAAGTTCCTCTTGTGAAATCATGCTTTAGCAGAGACAAATACCTCCAAAAAGAGCATTTTTCATCTAGTAAACAACGAAAACAGTTCAACCTCGAAAGGTAGAGAATACAAAGTAATCACACTATACTTCTATTTGAATGAAAAATGCTAGCAATTTGAAAAAATATATGAATATTTAGAAGTTGATGAACAAATTGTAAAGTATTTTGGACACAATTCCCAAAAGCAATCCATTTGAATTAAAAAATTGGATTATAGCTGGAAAGTCAAGTTACTGTCATCATGTGAAACTCTATTGTGGTCAAAAAGATAATCGTGTTTTGAATTCTTTAAGGTCAAGTGTTGTTCTTGAGCTTGTCTCAAAAGTGAAACATAATGCTCAAAATTGCATTTTATGGATAATTTTGTTTACAGTCTACTCTTTTTTATGCCAACTGAAGGAAATGCAATTACCTGCTCTTGGTACTATGAAAAGCAATCGCCTAAACAAATGCCCCCCTTGAGTGTGGTGAAATTTTTAAGAAGAAAGACGGGGATTTACTGAAATGCAGTTTGATGAATGAGATTACTATTTGGATCGATAACAAACCAGTTATTGTTGGATGTAACTATAATTTATGTTTTGAAATCGACGAGGTTAAAAGATGGAAGAAGTCAAAATATTGACCGTCCCATGTAAGCATTAAAATTCCCACCATAGTCAAAGAATACAATTCAGGAATGGGAGGAGTGGACCAAATGGAATACGCCGTTCGTTGCTACAGAATTGCAATTACATCTAAAAAGAGTGGCATTTCTGCTTTATAAAAAATCTTATCAACATTTCACTGGTAAATATTTTTGCGATACTTATTAAAAAATTCTACCTAATTGAGAATATACGAATTAGGCGATACATTCCTACCACCACGCCTAGTGTCCTATTATAGGACACGTATGGTTTTTGAATTTGAAATACAAATTTCAAAATGTTATTGCTAATTCACTTTTAGGGAGTTGTAATTTATGTACATATTTCAAAATGAGAGATTATATTTTGCTTCTAAATTTTAAGAATGAAGTAAAGCACATATTAAGGCTAAAAATTTAAAAAACTAAATTACGAAATTTTTTTAAATATGTAGACTGTTTTCTACTTTTCAATAATCCTACACAATTGTTTGAGTACTTACAAGTAGTCGATAGGGGCGACAGTAATAACTACTAGGGCTTCAATATATTCTTCAACTCTGCAAGTATTGTATTTTTAATGTAAATGGGAGGTTAGTGATTAAGATTTTTACAGAACAATACCTGTACATTGTTACATTGTGTGCAATTAACACCATTTTTCATTTAAGGGGAAATGCGGGACCGCTGATAGCACGATATCGATTAGAAACTTTTCAAACACCCGTTTTTTTTTTCTCATCGAAAATCGATTTTTGACCTATGATACGATAAAAAAGTCATTGATGTAAGCTTGACAATGTCTAGAACATATCTAAATAATGTATTTCTTACCATTACTATCGTCCGCGATCGACAAAAACTGCATGAAATACACCCTTTTATATGTTTAGTAACAGTCCCGCCAAACCATTTACATTCATCGAACATGCATGTATTTGGTATCATTTTAAAGTACTGCCCGGCAGGAATCTGAATTTATTGACCGTGGGAAAATCTAAAAATAAATGAAACCTCAAGATTAGCTTTTATTCTCCTATAATTTGACCCAATTTAGTATGATCACGTGAATATCACGCATCAACTGACGCCCGATTGGCTAGTCGGCTGTCTAATTGAAAAAGCAGCAATCTGATTGGCTGATTGCGTAGAAACGAACATTTCCGATTTATCGCATCTTTCATTCTTTGTGTGAAGAAAACAAAGCTTTCGTTGTTTGTCTTTCGTTCAGCTATCACCAATCAATCACAAATTCAAGGCATTCTCGGCCCTTCAGCAGTTGAAGCCCTACGGCAACAACGTATGCATAACAAAAGAGGAGTGCATCAATCATGTAGGCAAGAGGCTTGGTGCAGCTCTGAGGAATCTTGTGACAGAAGCGAAGGCGCGGAAGGTGACCCTTGGTGGCCGCGGAAAGCTGACTGCCAACGCAATCCGCAAGCTGCAAATCTACTACTCGAGGGCCATTCGTCGGGAACAAACTGCAGAAAGGATGAAGCAGGGGATCATGGCATCGATAAGCCACTGTTTTTCCACTGACGATAATCCACGCCATTCACAATGCCCGACTGGTACAAATTCGTGGTGTTTTTTCAACGCTGCAATAGCGCAAGGTAAAGCACCTGGGAAACATAAGGACTTTATGTCTCTTCCCCTCAACGCCTCGTGCCTTGAAAAGCACATGGCACCTGTGTATGAACGCTTGACAAACTTAGACTTACTTCGCCGGTGTGAGTTGAAGGGAACTCAAAATGCTAATGAGTCGCTTCATGCGGTAATGTGGTCAAGAATTAGGAAGGACCATTATGCGTCTCGCCCTCGCGTGATATTTGGATTATCAATTGGGGTTTCAGAGTTTAACTTTGGCCCAGAGTTCTGTGGAAAGTTACGAGATGTTTATTGTGTAAAAACATCAAAAAGCACGCAGCGGTTGCAGGAGAGGCGTGCAAAAAAGAGACTGTACCACGCATCATTTATTGCCAATGAAAAGGTCAATGACAGGAACAAAGTACGAAAGGAGGCACGAGATAGGCGGAAGAAATTGTGTGAAAAAAACTCAGATTACGACCCTGGAAGAGGATCTATGCCTCAATAAAATGTGTATTATGTTCATATTGCTAAAAAAATGTTATAAAGGTGTAAATAATATGTTTTTATCTTACTTCTGAGGTTTCTTTATGTTTTTTGCTTTTTTCTCAGTTTTGCATTTTTTGCCCAATTTCCGACAGTCGAATCCCTACTCCTTTTTTATTTACCATTCAATTTGCTTCAAATTTGGCCAAGTTTGTTTAAAGACATTGCTGCTTCAGACTGTAGAAAGCTTTTTTTGATAAGGGGTGTAGGTTTAGTTGGGGGGCCTCTCAAAGTGCATTTATTGGTAATTTTTGTAGTTTTTTGCTCTTTTTTTATATGAAATTTTTGAGGGGCCATATTTTTTTTTCTTGGGTATATAGCCAATTTCCGGTTCTGTTGAGTTATTTGGAGTACTGCTAAGAGGTGATAAACAAAGTTTGGTGCAAATTGATTGGATAGTTACAGAGGAGTAGGGTTTTAAATTTTGTCAAAAAGTCGAGGTCGGCCGACGTTTTTGGGGGTCCCCGTGGATACGGGGGGTCAAAATTTTTTTTTGGTGATATTTTACCATTAAGTCTTCATGGGCACTTACATATGTAAGCTTTATTTCCCCATAAATGCTTTAATAAAAAAAAAAATTTCAAAGTAGCATTTCCCCTTAACAAAAACGAAATGAATACACATTCACTAAAGAACTGATTACCTTTGTCAAACCTTGCGTGCCCAAATCCCACTTTCTAATTGACCGGTCACGCGATCCACTATAAAATATACAAGGATCACTTCCAAAAGCAAGACACTGTACTCCGTCATAATGCTGGGCATCAAAATTAAGCCGAGCAGAAGATGAGCAATTTTCCTGTAAAGATGTTAAGTCAAATCCCTAAAACGATAAATTTAGAAATGAAAGGATTAAATTAAAGGAATTTTATTGATGTTGAAAGCTTGAAAACAATTATCTTATCTAATAGCAAAATTGGAAAACTTACCACCACAAAATCAATCTTCTATTACAGCATTCAGTACAAAAGGTCAGAAAAATAAGTCGAAAGGATTTCTCAACGTGTGATAAATATAAAAGATGCTTAGCAGCCCTTGAGAAATAAACAAATTACAATACAAAACAAACAAATCGATAAATTACTGCTGAATACTCGAGGTGATTATGAATTTTATTCAATTTAATAGCGCCCATACAATTATTATTAAGTTTATTTGAGACAAAATTATGGTGTATGATGATGGTAAGTCGCAAAACTGAAACAACCTTAATATTTAAATGCTAGTTAGCGAAAATTGTCCGTATATGTAAGCAAACCCAAAATGAAGCTAGATCAATATTATTGTTACACTGATTTGATTCACGTAGAATGTAATGGCAAATTTAACAGCTAATTACAATGATATCATTTTATGTTACGTTGTGAAATCACTTACTGTGCTCGTTAATCAATATGTACAATTATAAAATTCAATAAAATAGTGGTACGAATTTAGAATTGTTATTGTTTCACTAATACTAGAGCAGATAAACTCTAAATATTCTCAAATACAGGGTGGTTTAAAAAATTAGTCAACCTAAATATAAGGTAACATGTAAAACAAACAAATTGACTTAAATAATAATCAAAATAAAACGAAGAAGTGATTTGGTAGCATAGGCAAATGTAGAGAATAAATAGGAAAGAACTACTAATGCCTGCTCGATTTTAGATTGATAATTTTTAGAATCAGAAAACAACAATCAACGTTCTTCTGAAACTAAGTGGGATCATTTATTTCTACAAATTTTCTTTGAAAAGCAATAACCTTAATGCTGTGATCACGAGACCCTGCAATCACCATATCTTTATCTTCAAAGGTAGTGAGTGCAAGCGCAACAACAACCGCTTGGAAGCCTCCGCAGAATCGTCCATATGATTGATAGTTTCGGAAGTCCCATACTCTTACGCCGTTACCAGCTGCAGTCAAAATTTTTTCATCGCCTAGGCACTCGATTTTCATCACTTGATTTTCTGTTGAAGGCATCGTTGTAAGGCTTTTACAATTATCGTCGCTAGAGGCACCAGAAGATCTAAATATTTAGTGTTTAATCATTGAACGTGGAATAGTTTTAAGTGGAAAAACTTATTAAAATCACAGGTTGGAGTGGGGTTTGTTGAACCACGGTGCAAATATTTTTCCAAAAATACCGTTTTGTGGCTTTTTACCAAAAGTGTAATAGGACACAAAATTATTCCTGCAATAATATTTGTTAATAATTTGAAAAACTAAGGAAAGTTTTCTATCTGACTAATAAGGGTAAAATGCAATTTATTGTATTACACAATGGTACAAGAACTAAGCATTACAATCAAAGTATATATATATAGCTTGTGTGGTTGGGATTATATAAAGTTTTTCAAACGAGTGTAATATATTTCCATCTCCTAAGGTGTGTTGTGCAACAGTAGCGTTTTAACTTTTTTCTTAAATTCTAGAGAATTCCAAAATTTGGTTGTTGCTTCGCAAAAAATGCTTCGTGAGTTCTCTTTTGCAAGAAGGCTATAATTTTGGTTTTTCAGCTTAATGTGATTATCTAGGAAAACAAGAGAAGGTTGACACTGAATAAATTTGTATAAAATCATTAACGAATGCGATAGAATTTGATAGAAAGGAAAAAAAATTGTACTCGTTGTGATACTCAGTCGCAGTGTCATATTTGAGAGCGAAATTTAAGGTTTTTATGGCCCTAATAATAATAATAACAATAAAAACGTATAATAGATATTTTAAATCACAACTTGACACATTAAATACTACAATGAATAATCGTTAAAATAATTTATTATTATTACTGAAATTTGTATTTACAAGAATTTTTATTGTCTGTTTTAGATGTTTATTTAGTTATTTCATTTTCAACGGGAATAGCTTTAGCCTTTTATGTATTAAGTAATTTTATTAATATATTGGCATTTATTCATTCTGTAAATATTGTATATATGCAGATATGTAAATTAAAAAGCAGAGCGTCTACCAATTTCGTTGAGAAATTAGAGGCTTGTTTCAAAAATTAGTCAAAAACCAAGCATTTGGGAAATACCGACAAGTGACTCGCCCTAGTAAAAAATAAGCAAAACAACACTATTAAAGTTAAGGTAAACTTAATAAATAAGTTAGAAAAACCCAAGATAGTTTTTTAAATGTAGCATTTTTAATAGACCGATTCAGATATGTTCATGCATTTCTTCAATATTTTTGTTAGCAACATTAACAATTTTTATTATGAGTTAGTATATTGAGTAAATATTGTTGCTTTTAAACGAATTCTGCTTTTAAATCCTAATGAAAACTGGACGATCGTACATGTCAAATTGGTTCTTCTTCGCTAAGCATTATAGCTAACATGGAGCAGTAAACTCAAAAAGTATTTCATAAAATATAAATCAAAGGAGGAATTTGTTCAAATTGTTTTAATTAAGTAACTAATTAAAAAAATTAGTTTTTACAGAAAACAGGACTAGTGAGAACTTTTTGCCAATCTGAAAGTTCAAACCGAGTTATCTGTTAAACAAAAGTGAAAAATAAATTTCTGATATTATGCACATTTGTTTGAGTAATATTTCCCTTCAAAGAAAAAGGTGACATTCATAATTTGATTGAAAATGACAACGCGCGTTACCGGTTAGGGATGTTTCAGGAAGCTTCATAATAAAATCAATCTCCTGCTTAAGGTATCTCTCCTGAAGTAATTCGCTGATTGCCCTTTGAACTTAAAAGTGCTTCACGTTTGGCATGCACTGATGCATATTTTTAGTAAAGGTAAGACCGACAATGTGGGTGGCATCGAACTTATGACCCATAACACTTACACATATTAAATAAAACTAGCAGAAGCAGTGTTCACCATTTAAATAAAACCGTTTTAAACCTCGTTTATATCAGTCGTTTGTTTAAATTCAGGAGTGAATTAAACAAATTCGTTTAGACTTCGTTTATTTGACAGGCTTTATTTAAACGGCAAGTTGAGGGCATCTAAAATGTAATAAACATGATAAATAGCATATTGACACTTAGCCAATTGCCTTTAATCAATTATTATATGATGAACAATTTGAGAAGAAACACTTGTAGGTTATGTAAATCTGAATAAATCAGATACTATATTGTCACGGCACATGTTGCAAAACAGGGAGGTACTACTACTGCAGTAATTCAGTCCAGGTCTTTAAGATATATCAAGCGGACACCAATTCCAGTGTGCAAATGTCGTATAGAAAACTGGCCTCAACTGGAAAATTATCTAGAAGAAATCCTTCTTGGATGAAAAGGCTTATAAATTATTTGCTAAATAGTATCTAGCAGAAACAGGATTTCAATTGATACTATCTGAAATTAACCTATTGTGCTGGAACCTAATCAGACGATAGATTAATTGATTTAATTGATTTACTTTTTGATTAAGTCATAATTGAAATGCAGTTTGCTTATTCAAATTTGTCTAAGCTATAGTTTAATTAAAATTTTATAATTTAATTGAAAAAACAGTTTAAAAGTCATTTAAATCGTAACACTAAGCAGAAGTAATCTTTGAAAACGGGTTAAGTGGCAAGATTTGTAAGAGATCTACAATTACAGCACTACTTGTGTTAAGGAAATTGCGAAATCTTGTAGATTTTTAAGAACGACTTCCATTTCGTCAGTCCACTTCTTATAAGGAGAATAATTGATAGAGGTAGGAACTTCTCAGATAAAGTAGATTGGAAACAAAGGGAAATGACCTTATGTGGCAATTTTTCCTTTATCACAAAATTGAAAATGGAACTTTGGCTCTATATTTTATTCATAGACTTACTATTAACTGCTAAAAGAATGGTAGAATCTTTGGATAATCCAATTAGGTAAAAAGTTGCAGGCGATTTTAATTATATAATGCTAATTGGCTAGTTAAGGCAGTTACTGATTGGATTGAAGTTCATTAATAAAATTAATGTAAAGAGCCAAAAAAACTCAGTTTTGCTATGAGACAGTTTCAACTTTTTCCTCTGATCGAAATCAATCAAACTCCTAAATTTATAATTAAAGCGTCAAAAAATCCTTCGTTGTATTAGTCTTTTAAATGCTAATGGTACATCTGTTTGACATCTATTTATAGGACATAGATCCGGTAAGCATTTGAGCATTGTACACTATTGTTCCATCGAGGTTTAAACAAAAATGAAAAATTGAAAATATCCCATATTTTCCAGATGAGAGAAATGTCTCACTACAACATTAGAATAACTCATAAGTACATTGGATTTATTCAAACCAATACTAAGAAATACTTTTGCTACAGCTGAAATCCCTCGACCTTTTGATGTCACTTTTCTCTTTTTAATTTTGCATTTTATTCGATCCATTTATTCTCTCCTTTAATATGATCAAGAAAAACGTCAGCGTCGAATTCTTAAATGACTTAAGTGTGTAGGAAAAATCCTTGAAATTGCGTTTAGACTCTCGCGCAGTTAAGTTATAATCAAGTGGCAAGTTAAAATTGGAAATAAATTATATAAAATTAGATATCGGGGAAATTGGCATATATCATGTAGTAAAAACATTTCCACAGCTGTTTACAATTAATGTTCTAACATAAACGATAAATTCTTTCAAATTATGATGAACGGTTTGGTAATTTGAGAATAACTCATTCCAGCGCGCATTATGATCAGACATGGGCTTTAGCAAATTAAAACAACAGCTTCATATTTCATTGTAGCGAATATGTGCATTCATAATTTATTTTAATCTATATAACGCAAAATAATTAAATTTATGCTATATATAATGAAAACAGTGTAGAAAGCTATAAAATTGCACACTAAAACTAAATTTAGCTATTCCTTTGGAAATTTTTCTAAATTGAATATATGTTACTAAAAATAAGCATCGAAATCTATCCTTTCCTTCAAACCATCACTATTCCTAATCTCCCTTCTGTCTTCCTTCCAGGGTTGAATTCGGTTTGGGAGAACCGCCGGTTCAGTTCAGTTCGGTTTCGGGCGTTTGCAGGGTAGGTTTCTTGGGAAACAGGTCTTTATTAGTACGGCTGCAATTATAAACAGTTGATATTAATGCTGGCGCATTCAAAATAACAATAGCGAAATTATGCCTTCCGGCATTTCGGATAGGTAAGATGCCGTGCATTTGGGGAAATTTCAGGTACATTGGGTTTCGGGTACGTGTTTAAAAAATTGGTTCGCTTTCGGTTCCAAATTCTGTACCCGATTCCAACTGTGCTTCTCTCCATTTGAATTCTTTATTGCTGATTTTGGTTAAGAGTTCATTGCCTCCCAAAATTTTGTTTCAGCGATTAGTATATGTTCGTATAACTGTCAATGAAAATACACACATTAATGGAATTGTGCAGCATTTCCCAATACCTCACAGATGCTCAAAATGATGTCAGGAATGCAAAGGGATCATATGAAACATTAACTACCATTTTATGAACACTTTCTAAAATAGTAAACTTTGCTTACTAAATTCACTTTTCACTTTGCATTCCTTGCATTATACATAGAGTAAATACTAATTGAAATATATTATTTACTAAATAATATATTTCCTAAAAAGAGGCATAGAATGGAATCTAAGTCGTTATTAAAAAACCCAGATTCAACTTAAATTCACAATTAGAGAGTAGTTGTAGAGCTAAAAATCAAATTTAAAACTTCATTCCTAACAAAAATATGTTTTCAGTACGATGTACCAAGATAAGTGACCAAGACTTTTGTGAATAATCAACATCAAAATTGGAACATACAAGAAAATATTAAATCCTTTCATAATAGCTGTCGCTTTTTATTTCAAATACTGTCATCATCAACGCCATTAACTGTGTACATTTTGCATACATTATGGTCAAATGACGCCTGCCAGACATTTCAATCATCTGTTGGGGCCTATCACATTGAAGTGAATATTTTAATTTGGTTCGCTTTCGATAGGACCGAAAATGAGAATTTTGTCAAGAACTTACACCTCGTAAAGCAACCGTTTCAAAAGAGAAAGAATGCACAATTTTAATGGGTTAGGGCGGAGCTGTTAAAAAACGAGCTTAGAAGCCCGGTCGGTTAGCCACTTAATTGTATAATCTTGGGAGTTGACCACATTTCTTATTGTTCAAATATCCTAGGATGTGCTGTAAAATTTGGAACTTTATAACGCGAAAAACAAAATGTGTGGGCATACTGAATAAATACTTGTATACGTCCAATTAATAAAAATTTTGACTGAATCACGTTCTAATAGCTTCAAAAAAGATGTGAACAATATTGCAATAATTAAAAGCTTAGAACAGGGAGTTTCATAAGCGCAATTAAAGTTAAGGCGTTTAATTATAGTTTAATTCAACAACAAAAGCAATATTTATGCAGTAAAGTGAAACTACTGAGCGTTGGAGATTGCCATTATCATATATTGTGATAGGACGATTTTTGAATTTAGTAACTGTGTCAAGGATAATCAGTGATGAGCTAATGAGCTTGTGGAGAATTTAAGACCTCTGAGGAAAGGAAAGTAACCAAATTGCAAGAAAAATATGTTACATTTTGTAAAATTCACAGATAGTAGAGCAACATTCGCACAAACTCAATTTAAAAGCATCTTTGATATTACAAAAAGAAATGGTGATTGGTTGAGTGAAAAAAATAATCTTTTTGATAAAAACAAATTTAAAGTGATGGCCGAGTGAGATATTCCACTAAAAAACTCACGGAAGTTTTCATAAAGCAATCGCAATGTAAATGACTGCATGTCCACCAAAACGATGTACAGCAGGATAGCATATCCGCCTCTGATGATAGTTTCTCATCAAATGTGGATGATGATGATGATTATTATTGTAGACTTCCAAACTATTTGGAGACCAAATATTTGCCGTCAACTATGATGATGGCTGTTCACAACAAAACCCATTACAATCCGGAATATATAGGAAACTATAAAGGAAGCCGAAATATTGACACAAGAAATGAAGAAAAAGCTGAAAAATCAAAATTGGGCTTTGCATTTTGACGGCAAGCTAATTGATGCAAAAGAACATCAAGTAATGCTTTTGAAAAATTATAGCATGGGTGTCCGTATCAGAGTATTTGTTATTGGCAAAGGGAAAATCTGAAACCATTGCAGCTGGCATAGTGCAGATTCTTGATAATTTTGATTTGTGGGATTGTATTAAGATGATAATATGCGACACAACTAATGTGAACAGTGAGAAGGAAAATGGCATCGTTGTGCGTTTACAACAATTTTTTGAGACCAAGAACCTTCCGGTGCCTCAATATGTGGGATGCCAATACCATATTTTGGACAAGGTTTTGGATGAGTGCTTAGGTTCTAGTGAAAAATCATCTCCAAACATCCTACACATTCATGAATGAACTAATTAAAAATTATAAAAAGCTCACCTCAAATTTACATTTGGCAAATGGTGAGTTTTTCAAAAAAAATTTTCAAGAAACTTCCTGCTGTGAGCCATGCTAGATGGAATTCACGTACTATTTTTGTCATTTTAGCTTATATTTTGTAGCCACAAAACCGTGATGGTTTGCTCCCAGTATGCACATTCATTGCTGAGGAAAGGTTTGATATGCAGTTCTCGAGTCATGTGTTTGACCCACAGACATTACCAAAAATTGAATCAACTTTGTTCAATTATAAGAAGGCACTGATTTGCTCAAGAAATTGGAACTGCATGCCTCTACTATCATCGCACAAAAACCAACATCTGTGCTGAAAGAGCAGTCAAAGTATTACAAGGCCTTGATTGCCGAACTTCTGATACTTTGAAAAAAAAACAATTTTGCNTGGGATGCCAATACCATATTTTGGACAAGGTTTTGGATGAGTGCTTAGGTTCTAGTGAAAAATCATCTCCAAACATCCTACACATTCATGAATGAACTAATTAAAAATTATAAAAAGCTCACCTCAAATTTACATTTGGCAAATGGTGAGTTTTTCAAAAAAAATTTTCAAGAAACTTCCTGCTGTGAGCCATGCTAGATGGAATTCACGTACTATTTTTGTCATTTTAGCTTATATTTTGTAGCCACAAAACCGTGATGGTTTGCTCCCAGTATGCACATTCATTGCTGAGGAAAGGTTTGATATGCAGTTCTCGAGTCATGTGTTTGACCCACAGACATTACCAAAAATTGAATCAACTTTGTTCAATTATAAGAAGGCACTGATTTGCTCAAGAAATTGGAACTGCATGCCTCTACTATCATCGCACAAAAACCAACATCTGTGCTGAAAGAGCAGTCAAAGTATTACAAGGCCTTGATTGCCGAACTTCTGATACTTTGAAAAAAAAACAATTTTGCCGAATCTTGCTGCGCAGAACTTCAATTTGTAATTGTGTAGTTTGCGGTAATTTCATAATACAGCATTGCAATGAATTACATTTATGTGCCAGTTTTTTGTAAATTCAAACAAGTTTACGCGGGATTTTTTGAAGTAGATCTAAGAAATAAATAATGATTTATTTTTTCATAAAACCGCATCACATTATGCTAAGTAAACAAAATTTTGTGAAAAAATCATAACCCTTATATATATGTATAATAAAAAAATATATATAAAACTTAAGAAATGTAGGTGCTAGAAAATTCAATAACTTGATTTTTGCGTTCATAAAAACATTTATAACTGATGAGAAAAAAGTTTGATTTTGTTAACCAGTTAAATTAACACTTAATAAATTTAAAAAATGCTAATTATTGCAAGAATTGCATTTTACTGCATACTGTTAAAAACTGACTACTTGCTAATTTTTGTTAACACCTGTAACTGTTACTGTTTGAGCGTCTTGCAAATTGTTTAATTTATTTATTATTTAGTTAATATTTTATTGAGTAAAAGCTTTACTTCGTAAACCTTTATACTTCACATAAACTGGACTAAAAACTAAAAATCGTTTGCGGACCTCAAAATTTCCAAGAGAACTCTTTTAAAAAAAATTGCGCTTCGCGTATATATATATATATATATATGATTTCAAAGTTATCATTAAGAAAAACAAAAGTCAATAAAATTTAAAAATATGTGAACGCGTATCACTGTTTGAAATACTTAAACATCATCCATCTACTTCGCTTTGAATTTATTAGAATATATTGCATTTTCTTTATAACGAGTTGAATTGCTGCAACCCAACATCCTGGAATGTTGAGAGCAGCTTTTCCATTCTTAACAATCTGTTCTCTAAAGACCGTTTTTTTCTTGAAAATGTTTGTAAATATTTGATTATTCATTTTAGCCTTGTACATTTCTGTATTAGTTAGGATAAAATTCGAATTTTTATGGCAAAAAATCGTCACCTAGTCATGAAAACAAACACTAGTAAATAACAATATAAAAAACTAAATGTTACAGATGCGCTTCACGACTTTTGATGGTGTGATACAAATTCTAAAAAAGTAAATTTACAAAATATAATTGGTTATTCAAACGTTTCGGTGTTCATATGTGAGGAAATCGCTCTCCATTAACTAAACTGATGTCGAAGGAAAGGTACACAAAAATCAGCATAAATATATATTAAATTTGGCTTTGCAAAATCAAAATTAACCTGTCAAGTACCTATTTGGTAATTCCAGTATGATGCAACGAAAATTACAAATCGCATGTTTATTTCACCTAGGCAGACTCAACAATCTGAAACTAAAAACATCTCTAGTTCTTATTGGTGATGCGATGCTACCCAATTTTTTATCACTACCAAAATGTGACGCTTAGATATTCATTCCGAAATGGTATCAACAGCGATTATGCTAAACCTATACCATGAAATTAATATATTTACTTTAACTTTACTGCATTTGCAGAGTGCTTTTGGATATTTATGTAATTAAATTCGTGTAAAATTTTACATAATACACAAACTGAAAACCAAGCAATGCCTAATGCCGTTTATTAATCTAATAATTTTGTTATGAATATTTAAAATCCCATTGGCAAAGTATTGCAAATCTTTGTTTCACAGTTTAAAAAAAAATTGTTGGTTAACTTTTGTGTGTGAGTTTGTGGGGTGACGGACTCTGTCTCCCTTAGCTACGCTACTGCATTAAATAACAGTGAAATTACTTAACAATTATTGTTACATTCAAATCACACCGTATGAAATTCAACAAATGTAACAACTAGAATACACTACAACAGTAAAAATTGTTATAATCATAATGAAATCTGATTGGTTAAAAACTATTTGTAAAAATTAAGTGGAACACGTCCGAAATAAAAACTATAAAAATAACTAACCTTTTCTTAACGCTAATTTAACAACATATGGATTAAAATATAAACTCTTCATGGTAATGATTTCTTAAAAATTAGTTTTTTGCCGAATAGTTGTTAAATAAATAAAACTAAATACAATACACGTTTTCAATTAGAGTGATCTGCAGGCTGTGAAATTTATATATAAAAATAGGTCGAAAATGCGTTAAAACTACGGAAAAAATAAATTATTCATGAAAATTATTATATAATATTCTTTAGAACTTAGTTGGAGAGTTCGTTGAAAAAAACATTCATAAAAGTTCGCGAACTTTTCCAATTTGATAAAGTGCGTAACAGTTTATAAAAGTTCGAAAGCAATTACTGGTTTCGATATTCTATAGTATATAAGAAACGAAAAATGTCTCAAATTTTCAAAATGTTGAGACTGTGCAGTGTATTTATTCTGTGGCACAAATATCGCTTTGCTTTTGTATTTTATATTACCAGCTAATAACAAATTCGGTATGTATTGATGTTGACCCGGTCCCCCTCAGTAAAAAAATCGTACCATCGCACTTACGTCCTTGAATCTGATTAGTTATCGGTTTTCTCATATTTTTGGAAAAAAAGATGTTTTTATATTTTAACTAAATTTAAATATTACGAACTTTTAGAGTTGATTAATTAATTATTAAATTTCGTAAAAGTTCGCGAATTTTAGCTTTAAATAAAGTTCGTAAAGTGCGAACTTTCGAACTATACTTTAGAATAGCCACAACTTGCAAAACACTTCCATTCAAAACACTAGAATTGGAAAATTTTTGAAGTTTCCCAATTGATGATGGAAGAAAAGGAAAATTTGAAGCAACAAATGTTAGTAGCGGATCATTTTTATTCAGCAGTGCTTGTATTTTCATGACCGATTGGGGTACGTCACCAACCGAGACTTTTAAAGTACTCACAAATTATTTCAAAGCTTTGTGCATAATATGTATCCAGCTTTCCCAAAGAGGTACAAAAGGATGTCTAGGAAGTGCCAAATTGATTTTTTCAGTAAAAAGATTTTTGTTGGTGTTATTCTGAACAATAATTTTTCCATAAGGGATACAAACAAATTCTTACCGCGTATGTAGTCTGCTGGCCAATGCAAAGCATGTGCAATGTATCTTATATGAAACAGTCAATCGCATGTTTCCGTCAAAATTTTCACTGCTATCAAAATATCAAAATCGGTGTCAATTGCATGGAGGCTAAATTTTTGAAGTTGATTTCTCCTTAGAAAATCATCAATAATAGGTTTTAAAACAGCAATAGTTTTCTTCTCAAATCGTCTAAACTCCTTTTCTAAGGAATTTTCGCAAAGTCGACTTTGATGGTAGATAGTTTTACAGTGTATTTCTCCAGAAATACATAATTCTCAATTTTGTGTATTGGCATGCTCCAAAACTAGAAAAGAACTTGTCCAGTCCTTCTCGAACAGACTCTCTTGTGAAGTAGTTTCAAGGAGCTGTTGTCCTGATTTCAGCCTTGTACTCTTTGCATGTTTTGTTTTTGCAATATGGGTTGTACAAGGATATTTGAAGTTAGTTGCCCCGTAAATGAAGGCAGCCGAACATGCTTGACAAACTACAGCATCAGATATTGCATTGAATGTCGAGTTCCCGCCGTTCAAAGATTTGACAAATTCGGCACCACTGACTTTCGCTTTTGACGTTTTCTCTGAAGTAAATAAACTTAATTATACAAGTGAATATATTGATATCGAGCACTACAATATTGTAAACTGAATCACTGAGAAAAACGCTAGGCTAATTTTTAAACCCAGAATTACGTCACTTTTCTTAGAAATGTCGTTCCCTATTTCTGAGAAGTATTTATATATATATATATATATATATATATATATATATATGCTTTTTTAAGTTATGTCCTTATATTTCAAATCCATAAATTTTGCATATACATATTGCAAATGCTAATGGGAAAATTTCTGTTTTAGTTCTTAATTTGAAATTAGAAAAATTTTGAAACCTCGAAGTGACTCGCAATATATATATATATATATATATATATATATA
>CABFPE010000002.1:3452427-3463396 GCA_900660155.1 Hofstenia miamia
TATATATATATATATATATATATATATATTATATATATACATATATATAATTAAATTAATAGTTAAGAACATCTTAGGCACTTAAATAGTGTATTTACTGAAATTTCAATTGGGGGGGGGGCAAATCGAAGGCCACTGATCCCTCTCCAATCGGAGTTGATGGATTTAAATCACGATTAAAATCTAAGCAAAAATCAAATAAATCAGGAGCCGTTGGTTAAATTGGCGGCTATATGCGCTAAGGCGTTTACATGATAAGGCAACAGATTTAAATCAAATACTTACATAAATGACATACGATAATGGCAATAGGTATACAAAATTCAACACTATTTTCAAAACTATTATAATCATGGACTTTATTAATAAATAAAATGTCTACTGTTAGCCATTGATTCATAATACAATGTAGCAGGCTGGTTATGGGAAGAAATTATTTTGTCCTATGTTTATCACATCCCACAAGTAAATTTAATTGTGCCATTCTACTCCTCCCCTCATTATCCCATCGACAATTTGCTTGTGCCAAGGGGCTACTGCAATGCGTCAACTGACTGCGAACTATTCTTTGAAACTACTGAAGTCTTACACTTTTTTCTAATTAAATATTTAGGCGCGTGCGTACTGGTAATTTTCAATTTATGTAAACTAAGAACTATTAGAAAAATAGAACACAGGGATTACTTTATGACAGCGTGCACTAGCAATTAAATGCGTGTTCTATTTTCGTGGTGATTAAACTATTGACACATAAATAGAACACATTTTTTTAATAGACATAAACTTATCATTTCATTGATCTAGATCGACTCATTACTAAAAGAGGTAGTCCAGTACAAATTATAATTTAGTGAACTAGCTGATATAAAAGATAAAGGAAAGGTGATGGCAAGGGCTATGCGATAGGTTTACAGAAAATAGAACTGAATATATGACTGAGAAAAAATATCACCTTATTGTACACCATAATAGAGTACAGGCATTTTGATATATATATATATATATATATATATATATATAGTTGATATAGAATTGTAAAAATCATAGTACGCTAATGATTGCACACTAAAGCAATTTTGAAAAATTCTAGACCAATTATACAGACATTTCCGGCACTTTAATTATTGTTTTTTTCGGACCGGGATGGATAGAACTCTGTGAAACCCCATGATGTTTAAATGCATGATCATAGAGTCGAAATTAATAGACTCTAAGTAGAAAGGCGTTTCCAACGAGCTTTTAAAATTTCAGAACATTTCGTTGAGTGCAACGTGATAATTATTTCTATATTTTAAATTATGTAAGTATAAATTTTTCGAAAAAAGCTTAATAAAATGCAATTTAAAATGAACGAGTGTGCTGATAAAAATCACTATTCGCGGTTAACAAAATGTTTATAAACTATTTAATTCGCAAACTTTTTAATTGTTAAATTAAAGTATCAACGGGCGTGTTCAGCCGTAGATTAAATATATCAAATATTTTAGATAAAAGTACAGTTAAGAATTGCATTGAATTATTCGCACATGTTTATATGTTAAAACGCAGAAAATAACTGAAAATATTGTGATTACAATAGATAAATTCCAAAACGTTATCCGAACCCACAAATTTCAAATAAACTTTACAAAATAAGAAATAATTTTAAACCCTTAACAATGACAAATTTTAGTTCTAAATTCGTTGCAAGCATATAGTTTGGTAAACGGATAGCTTATGCTGAAATAAGAACATTTATAGTTTAGTATGGAAAATAATTTGTAATCTAATTTCTTATAAATTACATACTAAAGTTCAAATGAATATTTTGAACGTTGGTAACATAAAAATAGCGGAAGTATAGTGAGATGGAGTGATTTTGGCCGTTTTGGGTGAATTAAATAAACATATTCATTACCTAAAAAAGAACAACACAGGAACTCCAATACGCCAATCATGTATTTTCCAACATTACTTTTTAGCATAATGTGTTGAAATGCTATTTCAAACGATTTGAAAGTATTATTTGTAAGAAAAATATTTGGTACTGTTATAACTTTGACTCTTTTCTACATAAGTTCCAATTACAAAATATAATAGCTTATTAATGTAATTGTTAAATGCCCTGCAATTTAGACGAACAAAACAGCATTTTGCTTTTACAATGCTTCTGAAAATTGTTTATCGAGATTTTCATTTTCAATATATATTTTGTCTTACAACTACCTCTATCTTGATAGTGTATACTGGTGATGAGCGAAGCCATTAAAAGTCTAAGCCTATATTATGAGGAAATTGCAACCAAATATAGAATAATGTATAACTTAACTCATACAGATTTTTCGCCCATCGTATTGTCTTTGTATTCACCTTAGAGGTGAAGCTAATTCTACAAATGACAATAATAGAAGTCATGGACATTAAATACAGCATAGCGAAAACTAAAAAAAGATAACAACCAAAGCCACTCTATAGGAGGGTGAGCACGTATTTTTTAAGAAAACATGTATTATGATATACATGGATATCAACACATAGTAGATAAAGAAGAAGAAACTTGTGCAATTGAATTGAGATAATTTTTCAAATGATTTGAATGTTCATAAAATCATAAATTGCAAAAGTTTAAATACCCGCCCGAAGTCACCACGTTTTATCGTATATGATTTATTGATTCAAGGATGAGAATTTATTGCGTGAAACATTAACGCAATTTTTACGCGTTTTTAGAAGAATTTTTACAAATATTTTGCTAATCAACTTGAGTGTCATATTTCTACTAATAAATAACTTAATGTCATCAATGGAGAATACATTGAAAACACGGACCTACATCCTCTCCTGGAATAATTTACATTAATACCCAAATTATTTCCACTGAAATCAAGTATCGCATCGCATAGCATCCACAACGGCATCGCATGGATACCAAAACGTATCATCATATACTGGTTTAATAGTATTCAGTGAATGCCTTGTAAAAAATTTTACGCATTAAAATTTAATTAATCCGCATTGTTTTACGCATATTTTAGCGATTCTCATCTTTGTATTGATAGTGAACACACAGGCTACGAATTTGTTTTCTTGATATGCAAACTTGTCTCATATTACTATTACTTTTGATATTCCATAGTAAATTGAATGTCTGGTATAATACAATTGTAGGTATACATAAATGTAATTTTATGCTACAGACACAATCTAGCTTTTGCAGCAGTTTATTGAATATAATAAATTGCTATATTACATTATTGAGAAGAACAATAACATTTTACGATCTTATTGGACTTAAAATTTTCAAAAGCATTTGTTGAGCAATGATCTCGATGCGAAGCTAACACGATTTTTCATAATAGAAAACAATTGCATTCAAAAGTAATAAACATATTGCGAAAAGCTTGATATGCCCGAACCAGGCTTAATTGCAATACGTTTAAGAATGTGGCATCACTTTACACTACATACAATTTTAATTTCAAACAGTTCCTAACTATATATATATATATATATATATATATATATATATAATTATATGTACAACGTTTGTAATTAAGCGGAACATTCGAATAGTAGTTGACAATTTGAAGGTAAGAAACTGATCTTTGAGATTTAAAAACAGGCAAAAGTTATTTAGTTGTAACAATTACCTTTCATTAAGCATTGAAAGGAATGCATTAGTTTCACGCTGCTACGAAAATAATACATCTTTAGTTGCAGTCTTTGTCTTTGTTGAATGATAAAATTACAATGTGACATTTGTGTCTACCTCAGTCCTACGACCGAACATGCGAAGTGTCAATTAAACATTTATGGCAGTGATAGTGAGTATTATTTTATTTTTCATGAAGAAATCGTTTTTAAACGTCTTGCTTAATTCATAATGGATGCAAAATATATTAAAGCTTTTAGAAGAATTTTTCATTGCTCAACTGAAATCGTAGTTCTGCATGCTATCGTGCATGAGACAGGGATTAAAATAGGAGAGACCATAAATGTAAACAGCGGGACAACGGATTTCAGAGTATTACTCGTAAGGAAATTTAGGCCAAAATAGAAATTACACAGTAAGACCAAATGGGACATCAGAAAATCTCAAGCGGCTGGAATGGGATATGACTAGAACAAAGTGGGCCTAGGAAAAATGCCTGGTCCCGTAAAACTCTAAGCCGAGCCCGAAACATTATCTGCTTCCGCAAAACCGGGATCATAAATATTTTGAAAAAGTCATGGAACCAAACGGTTCGGGATCATGAACAATTCTGGACATGTATTCCATAAATCTATACGGATTATCGGAATCCGTGTGAATGCAGATAACAAAACAATTGTAATACGGATGTGGATGTGCAAAGCACAATATACCAACATCATAGATAATAATAACTCAAAATAAGCGAAGTATTAATATTCTGTTACAAGCATATTCTATGCGATAAATGAATGAATGAAAAAGTATTGCTTAGGAAAAGTAAATAAATGAAGCAGATTGAATGAAAATCTGTTTTATCTAATCAAGAATTTTAACAATAGGAATTATCAAAGAGATTTACTTAATAATTAGTTCAATGAATTGTATATACTTTCAAAAACGTAAACAAAGCGGATATTTAACCTCTTTTTCAATTTTCGTAAAGATTCAAAATATAGCCGCTAATTAGTCGGCATACACGTCAGAGCGTAAATTTCCAAAAATTAGACACTTCCTAATTCTTAGAAATGCAAGCACAAATGTATACAGGAAATCATCGTTCAATCGCATACCTATAATTAAAATATACACAGCATGTCATTTTCTATAATTCTCATGAATCATTTCTGTGTTAATAGTAAATGGCTCTAATGTATAACAAATTTATTTGGCTTCCGAATGTGCATACATTGCAAAATCATATAGCCAATGAATACTTTAGAACCATAGTACATGTGGAGTAAATATATAATGAACGATAGGTCATGAATATTATCTAGAATGCTTTCATGAATTATTGCTAATGGTGACTAATAATGTGATGTCTACTGCATACACACATATATTTTGTCTGATGTCCACAGAAAGTTGCAAATGGAAGCATAATGAAAGGCACCAAAAACATTTCCATCCAACGAGAGAATTCATCGCCAGGAGAATATCAGGCAGTCCACCATAGCGGAAGGCATTTTCAAATTCCAACTGTTATTAGTTTTGGATGACTTATTGTATCTTGAAATAGCAATTTTGCTACTTTCAATAAGTAGCAATATATCGTGTATTCACAAAAATTTCTTAGAAACCAAAAGCGATAAGTGTGCTACATACAATTTTCAATTATAAATATAGTTCTTACTCTGAAAATTAAATTAAAATTTTTAAATGAATTTGATTCTATTAGAAGAATGCATTCCCGGCAATAAAATGAATTCAAAATTTCCGCTCAGTTACCGTGTATATACCCGTAGGAACAAAAGTAGTCAGTGGCGTACGCAGGGGGGACATGGTGGAATGCCCCCCCCCGCGTCAAGTTTCCAAATTTGATTTTGACAGCATAAATCAAAAATTTTTTCGTAAAAAATTGAAAAATTTAAAATCTAGGATCGTGAAATGCATTTTTAGGGTCTATTTTCTCAATATTTTCAAAAGTTTTCGCGGGGCCTCGCTCCACATTGGGTAATGACGATGATGTCCCCCCTTCAGAAAATCCTGCGTATGCCCCTGAAAGTAGTCAAGGGATGAAACACAAGATGTAAAAAACGCGTACGCTTTTTGGATAACCTACTTATTCAACTTCCTTTCTTTCGAGGGAAATTGATTGTTTTGATGGACAACAATAAATACTATAGCACAAAATAGTTTTTAATGTGTATTTCCACTGTCAATTTTCGAACACGAACTTTTCTAATTAAAATTTGAGCGGAAGTTATGCTGCTACAAAAGAACTGCCTGCATTTGAAGGCTAGCACTAATTTGACAAAAACACTAACATTTCCATTGTTTTCCACACATACTCAATGTTGCTATCACTGCTATTTTCACTTTCTTAGGAGTATAAAGTAAACTAAAATTTTATTTGCTGTTTCTATAAATTAAAGTATTTTAATACTCCCGAAAACAATCTCGATTTAAATCGCGGGAAACAATGTAAAAATTATACAATGAATTAACGAAATGGTTCCATATTGTACGCTGTTCTTTCTAGTCACAAAAATTTCATAATATTTTATATCAGGGGCGGATTCCAAGTTAGGGGGCGTGGGACTATGTGCATGCATTTACCTCGCGCGTGCGACCTTTTATGCATATATATATATATATATATATATATATATATATATATATATATATTATGAATTTCTATAATAATAGAAAAAACTTGACACATAGTTTAAATGCTTTTTTGAAATAAAAGTTAGGAAAAACTATGTTATTCAGACAAGTATTCAAACCAAAGTTTATGTAAGCATTAGATGCATACACATACATAGACAACACTTACAATGAATATCGAAAATCTAGATTTTTCAACGGACTAAAGTAATCGTAATTGCCTTAAGGTGGTGATATACTATCAAATTTGTATAAACAATATAAGGCAAACAAAATATTTGACGAATTTTTGCCAGTGTATCACCCCTGCAAATACGCCATCCAACAAGCCATCAAACCTCCAATCAGACAAAATAAAATCAAAATAATTTAGATATTTTCCGTTTAACAAGCCAATCATTTAACAATAACACTCTTTAAAGTTGAATAAATATAATTAAATCGGGTAAAATTAGCATTCAATTTTTCCCTTATCTACTTTGTATCAATATTGTTGTTTACTTACTTCAACTAAGAGGGCGCTACAAGGTTAGTCTTCTGAATATAGTAAAAAAACAAGACTAACCGTGTTGCACCCCCAAAAAAACTTTTGCGGTTTACGACTAGTCAAATTATGAAATAGAAAGTTTTCTATTTGAAAATAACTATTCGTCTTTTCCCTAATCGTGTGGCACCCCCCAATAGTAAACTTTTTCTAATTTTATAAGAAAATCAGAATTTTTATTTTAAATAACAGAAGATTAATGTATTAGATTGACCAAGTTCATCATTTGTTCTCTGGTCACCTGTAGACATGTCTATGTCTTCAAGAATTCATGCAAGCAGGGGTGTGCAATGAATGATTGTCAAAACAATACTTGCTAATATTTCAAAAAAAAATTAATTAGGGAAAAATGTATATATAATTTATTTGCAATAATTTTGTCATATTAAGATAGATTTGCAGGTGCGCATTTTACTGCTTACCAGAAAGAACTTACTCCCAATAACCCTGAATATACAGATGTTCTTCTAAACAAAAAATTCTAATCTATTAATAGTTCATTCAGAAATAATTTCTTTCAAATTTTTATTATTTAGAGACAAACTTAAATATTTTATTTAACAGCGAAAAATTCTAAATATATTTTTTGATAAAAAATTGCAATACAAAATACAATATTATATATCCATATATGCAAGCTACGAGAACAGACTTTCCACAAAATGAATTTTTGGAGGAAAATCAAAATATATTTTACATTTTTTCACTCAAATCATGTTATGGAAGCCTAGTTTTATTTAAACCAAAACTATATAAATGCAACATTAAATAGGCGGCGGCTGAACGAATTCTAAATTAATGTGTTTTTACAAACAGCGTAGTGTAAACACAAGGCTTAGTTTTGAAAGTAGAATTCTTTGTTAGCCAATAATATTTCGCAAAGGGCTCATTGCTCAAGGCCAGTGTTTTCTAGTAATCGGAATGTTAATAACTCGAACTCGAATAAGCTCGCAAAACTCGATCGGAAAAACTCGGAAGAGAAATCATCAAAAATCAACTCGAAAATACCTTAAAAATTGAAATATTTTGAATTTCAGTTTCTTTATTAATCGGATTGTAAAATAAATGCTTTTTAGGCTAAAAACTTTCTTTCTTTTCTTTAAAAAAACTCAAAAGTTAAAAACTCGAACATCGAACTCAGGCCGAGAAACTCGAACTCGACTAGAAAACCCTGATCAGATGATCACTGTAATTACTTTATTCTAAAAAAACTCGGAATTAGAAAAAACTCGATCGATCTCAGAATTTTCTTAAAAAATTACTCGAACTCGAAACATAAAAACTCGAACTCAGACCGAGTAACTCGAGCCGAAAACTCTGCTAAAGGGCCCACGAAAACCAAAAATTTTCACATTATTAACGGGCCCAGAATCGACTAGCCCTTGGTTTTTGTTGATTAACTATTAAGCGAATACGTAGCAAATTTAGATAACGTTATTAAATGTCGCTCCGTCGTTTCTAGATGGATATTGTGCTTGAGACGTTCGTAGCAGATTTTTTGATTGATATGCAACTTTATATATTAAACGGAATATTTGAGTTCAATCACTTCAAAAGATACTCTGGTACAGTACTGTTCATAAGCTTAGAAACACTCATCTTCACTAATTATTTCTGCAATGATTAATACAATAACTTTGATTTTTAGCACTAGGATCAGGTTTGGCATTGTGAATTCAAATTTTCATGCAATATTTTAATCAGAAATTTAGTTTTCCTTTTATTCCCCTGTGAAGGAGCCCCCTAAAAACTATCTCCAGAAATATGCATGCTATGTAAATTATAGCCAAAAAATCAAATTCAGGCTAAAAAAAATTAGCTTATTCTAAAAGTTTTGCAATGTGCTCATTAGATCAAGTTTACAATATAACAGTGTCTCTAACAGTATTTATTTTGAGAAACAATTGAATTGGCTATCGTTTTTCAAGTCACTACAGCAGCCTGCCATTAAATATTTCATTCGATGAGTTCGCAATATTAAGATCACGATACATAAAAAACAATGCTATATTCATCACTCGCAAGAAGTGTAGTTTCATTGTATTCGTTTTTCAGGACCGGGAAAATAAACGATTAATCAATTTATCACCAACTATACTATTTTAATTATTACTAGCTGATTTAGCCTTAATATTACTAAATGAATGGGTGGTTTAAAAACACAAAAATAGGCTATTTTCAATATTATCAAAGCAAGTCAGTATGAATAATTCTATATGCAGTCTACCTATTGGAATATTTATATCTATACTTGTATGTCACTTACTTGGTGGCTGTATTAGGATCAGTATTTTCTATTTGCGCTCTAGGCGAATCTGTTTTCTCCAATGAAATACGCGTACTCCCAAACAGCATCTCTTCAGTTGAAAATGTTTTATCAATAGCCTAAACATATAAGAATTATTGTAGATTAGGATGAAATCATCACACCATCGATAAATCTTGATACATAAAGATGCCTAACTCTTCAAGAGGCACAAGTATGCGAGTGTTTTGATGTTATATACCAAAATAGTGAGAACTTCACAATAAGACAGTCTTTCAATTACATCATTTGTATTTTTTTGCTAATCAATTAAAGGGTAGGCACATGAAATTCTTTAACGATAATAAATATTTAGACCTAATCCGCACAGGAAAAAATATTTAACCAAAATTGTTTAGAATAATGCTGCGCGAATTAAGCTTAAAAACATGTTTTCAAAATTAAAACAAATTCAGTAAACAATCCAGTGTCTATCACACTGATGGAAATAACTAAAGGTGTCTCCCCACTATCAACTTTTATCATCTGTCAAGAAATTAGTGATAAAAGTCGATAGTGTGAACGCTCCATCCGATTTTTTGGCAAGACAGCTAAATTACTGTCATCTGATAATTTATCAGCTGATAAAAGTCGATAGTGTGAACAGTACTAAAACTAGTTGAACAACTACTTGAAAATAATTGAAATAGGGAACAGACTCGTGAAACATTGATTAGGCCCGAAACACAATGATTATTTCTGCGCGTAATTCCTGAGATAAATTGATGTGATTAAAATATTCACTGTTTGTTCGCTATTAAATTTTATGAGCGGGTAAATAATCTTCGTTTGCTTGCAAACAATTTTTAATCACAACCAATTATCTCAGGAACTCCGTGCAGAAAAAATCATCGTGTGTTTCAGGCCTTATTGAATTTAAAATAATTCAACTTCAATATATGCAAACATTGTTTACATTCCAAAACAGACCAATCAATAAACAGATGTTATTTTTCTTACTGCCACTCAAAGGATATAATTTATCATCTGATAAAAAATCGATAGTCTAATGTAAATATAGAAGAAATCTAGAATTTTTTATTTTATCTACGTTATGTGATTGTAGATGTTGCGCATTAATAAAGCTATTTGTTCTCACAACTTTTTCTTCCGCATAATCCCTCTTACTAACTTCATTACCTCTAATCTGAAAATTGCTCTCTGGTCTAACCCTCGTATTTTCAAAAGTCAGCTCCTCTCTTTCCTTCTTTCTTCCGTATCTCAACATGGTCTTCATTATAAATGCGATCTTTTCCCTTTCGATACCTGTTCCTCCTGTCACTAATTTCCTTCGTTCATTTTTTCTCTCTGTGTAAATTTATTTAATTCATTTTATTTGTATACACCACGTTTTGGTAGAATACATTATTATTATTATTATTTACTATTGATTTGTTGCACATCATTTCCCTGTGTGCGTGTGTATTGCTATGCTTACAGAAATTGAAAAAGTTAACATTTTTTAATTGGAGATTCCGATTTTTTTTCAATTTTCTCCAGCATAATAATCAGGGATATATAAGGTTTACCTGTTCCCCTATACGTAGATAAATCTCCGAAACCACGGCGTGTCATGTGCAAAGCCAAAGTCCATGTCGTGATTTTTAACTTTGTGCATGGCACGTCTTAATGGTAAGCCCAAGTCGCAATTTTAGTCCAAAAATGAAAGAGGAGACTCTTCTTTATCTGTGGTGCTTTCAGATGTTATTAAAACATTGAAACCAAATTTTACAAAACAATTTTTTGAAAAGCTGTTTCATCAAATAGCGCGATAAATGTGAAAAAGTACAAACAGCGATATATATATATATATATATATATATATATACAGTATATA
>CABFPE010000002.1:3486510-3497998 GCA_900660155.1 Hofstenia miamia
ACACATATATATATATATATATATACGTGTTACAAATCCTAAACAGTGTACAATTTTAAAAACCTTGGGAAAAGAACTATTAAGTGAAATTAATTTATCTGTCAATCGAAGAATTATTTGAGCTAGATTAAGACCATGACACAAATTCGGATAACGACTATAATTATATTTCAAATCATAAACGAGATGAACATAATTAAATCATTAACAAGCAGTTTTTCATTTTGTACATTATTATTAAATGTATGTACATAAAAAAGGTTAATTATCAATTTGAAAACGTTTTATTTCAGTGAAAATTTGCCAATTAATGAGCTAATTTAGTAATTACTTAATAATATTCACAAAAAAAGAATAGTTAATTGAAGATTTTTGAGGCACTTATCAAAGGCATAATAAATATAGTCGAATTTAGACTTAAAACTTAAGTGAATTCTGTTTAATCGATTTCCCTAGAGGAAGCCTGAGTAGTTTTAATAGTTACATGATGCTTTTTTGCGAAATTTCTCCTGTCTAATCATTTCAAGGAATACTGGCCGTGGTAATGTTAAAGAAATCGAAATATTTGACAGTCTATTTAATTAGATTAAATACAACATTTGACAGCGGCTAGACGATTTCCTTTAGTCGACCCATTTCTCGTCAATCAAAGCAATGTGAAAGGCAATTTTAAAAAGAATGAGAATTTGATCAATTGTAATAACATTTTATAAAACTACAGTAACGTCAGAGCTAAAAACACTAGTGCTATTTACTTACAATTACAAGTTGGATAACACGATACATAGATGGTACAACACATAAAAATATAAATTCAATGTTATTTATGAGAGAATGGAACTGATGAGCAATATTATGCAAATATCTAAAACATTTTTTCACTGGAGCCAAACCGTGAGTACGTGTCAAGAATTATACATCATTAACCTTAAACAGCTTCTGAATTTCTTAAATTTTTTTATGATTTCTTAAAAAATATTAAGCGTTCTTAACTCACGAAAACACCACAAGATAAAGAGTGTCTCCTCTTTCATTTACGTTTTAAAGCAACGTTCCATCACAGTCGAATTAAAGCGTACTTTTGTGCGAATTCTCAAATGCTGAAGTTGGCAGTCCCGCGGCCATAACTTTTTCCTTGACGTTTCGATGGGTTTGCATGATCTATCCACATAAAGTGAACCAGCTGAGGTTAATTGTTGGTGCCACGTACGCTGGACCTCATGATTAAATGAATATTGCGCATAGCTATAATTTGAAACTTTGTTAAAAAATTGAAATTTCCATTAAAAAAGTTAATCCTTTCATGCAGGCACAGCAATGCAGGACATTAAGAATCTTCAACATTATTATCATTACTTCACACTCGTTTGCTAATGTCCATAAAATGACTATCTCAATCAGAAATTATTCTTTAACCATTATCACTCATAACCTTAAACTACACTTTTATTTACACGTTTAAAAACTAGGCTTTATCACAGACCCATTAAGGCTTTTGTTCGATCTCTATTACAGGTTCATTAAGCGTCACTACCTCTGACTTTGCACATAAAGATTCTTAGTGGGGCCTTCATTAAGGGGTAATTTGAATCAATTTGAAGAAATCAAAGAATATTTAATACTTTCAAGTACATCAAGTACTGCAATGCAATTTTGTAATAATTTTCACCATTTTATGGGTGCAATTTGCAAATTTCCGAATAGGATGGGAAAAAAGAATGCAAAAAAACGGTTTTCCTTTAATAAAAAAAAAGGCTGTTTAAAAATATCATCAAAAATCCAAACAGGAACAGGTCTTCTTCTCTACGCAATTATGCTCGAAAAACGATTTCCTGCAAAAAGTAATTTTCAGTGTGGAATCTGGCACAAAGATTTATTTTCAGAATTCCCTAAGTAATTTTTCAGTTTTCTTATCCTAAATTTGCACGTACCTTTTACGTATTGACAAGGCCAAAACAGAAAATAAATACTTGCAAATAATTACATTGAAAAAAAGGATGTTTTCAATCTCATTTATAAAATTCTGCAACAGTTGCCATGAGTTAAAATATTTCCAATTCAAAATTCATTCTTGCTAAAACATTTTTAGTTCGACCTAAGTTTTTAATCAAACCCGCAGTGTCCATTTTGCGGTTAACTACGCATCCCTATACGGAGGCGAATTTTCAGAAATAAACTAAATTGTTAGTTGCCTTTTTGAAATATGAAGAAATGTAATACATGATAAAGACAAAAGTCTTGCTTTGCAAATTTTACATTACTTAACATTTGGGAAGACATTTTCAGCTTTCATTGACTTTTTCCTGTCTAAAACTTCAGCTTGCAACCAATGGCTTTTACGTTTTGATAAAGAACAATTGAAGTATCTTATTTATTAAAAGCATTGTTATGTGAAATTATTGCATTGAAATCTCATTTATGAATTTGTAACATAATAATCTCAAAGTGTTTTTTAAATACACTAATTATAATAATAATTGTGTAATAATTAGTTTTTGCAAAGCACTAAGAGGACGACAAAATTTAAAAAAAACTAATATTGCTTAGCACCCAACCCCCACCCCAGCTTCGACACCACTGAGCCAAACTGCGCTAGCTAAAAATCATTTTGCAAATTTAAAAATTTGATCAACAACCTACATACATCAATTTTGAAATATGAACTTTTAGCAATTATTAAATAGACATTTTTTAATTATAAATGTCATCCTTTCGGTAAAATATATTCATATAATGGAAATCTAATTTCATCGGAAGGCATGTGATTACTATAAAAATGTCAAGACCTGACAACAAATGCAGCCTGCTAAATAATTTTAATCTTAGCAATACCTTTATATTTAGATTATATCATAAAATTAATTAATTTTTGAAGTTACTCAGTACAATGGCTTTATGAAATACTGAACAAGAACAATTAAACTTTTCACGGATTTACACCAGTGTAAGAAAATTGATGGTTGGAGAGCCAATTGGCTTTTGTTTTGCTTTGTGCCTGAGCTGCGTTAGAGTTACCGTTTTTCATTCTGATTTTGGTATTGGTATTAACATCATAATTTACCAGTATTTCTTGTAATTTAGCATATTTGGGTGTTTCATTAGAAATTGAATGAGGTCTTAATTGTCCGGGGCTGTACCATTTTAACTCGATGTTTTTCTGGGTTTAGAATTGAGCCTACAACATTGACCCATTTGCAACATACATACAAATAGCAACATTCGCGACTTGAATATATTAGTTTAAAAATCGCAACTGCTATCTAAAATTTATAATGTCTGCTTTGGACAAAAGCCANATGTATGCAGCATAGTAGGGATCTACCGCATATAATCTGTGTATAGTGTACTGCAATAGCAGTTGTTAACGTAAAAATCTAGTGGAGCACGTATGTCACTAGCGTGTTTACGGCCCGGGAGTCAAATTTTTAATACCAAAAGTTGATTTCGAAGTAATTACTATTACAATGAAAACGGAAATTAAAAAATGANTTTGCAACATACATACAAATAGCAACATTCGCGACTTGAATATATTAGTTTAAAAATCGCAACTGCTATCTAAAATTTATAATGTCTGCTTTGGACAAAAGCCATTCATTTATAAGAATAAATATAGAAATCATACCTTTTTGTCATTGGAATTTGCAAAAATCGGATCACTAATTTTCGGAAGATCATACTCTAAAAGTTTCTTTGAGTTATAGACAAATTTAGAGCAATACCTTCATGATCACTCAATACAATAGTTGAATTCAAATCGTCTATTTCTTGGGGAGCACTTTTTGCTAAAATACAAAAATTTATATTGATCTTTAAACTAATAGAGGTGAACATGTTCAGTTAACTGATTAGAAAATAACTTGAGGTAAAATTCATAATGACGTTTACATAATTATTACATATGAAAGTCATCTACTTTATCAAATCCCAATAGGAAGTCAATTGTTAAATGAATGAACATAAATTTTAAGGTTTATTTATAATGAGGTTGTTGAAAGTGATTTCACTGCGAGTAACGGAATGAACCCCCATTAGAAGATCAAAGAGAGGAAATTATTAATCTACTAACAAGGTTAGTTATAATAGAATTACAAAAAATAATAACAGTATTAAATTAGAGAATGCAAGAATTTAAATTTTTCATTAAACGCATTTTTACGAGGACATATTTAAAGCATTTATATTATGAAATACACATCATTTAAAGAGCGAAAGCTTAAATAAATGTCTATCAAAATATTTTGGAATATATAAATGAAATAGAACTTGTTTAACATGCCTATTGATTCACAGCAAAATTAACGCAGCCATTCTTCGTCTTTGTTTGGCCATCATATTTAAGAAAAAAACGTTTCAAAAGCTTAACGACCTTATTTTTTTGATGAATTTGTCCAAAATAGGGGATGTAATATAACAAATGATTCCAGATCATAACTGAAGTGAGCATTTGAGATGGATTACTATCAACGATACATCAATGAATGAAAAAAATGATGTCATGCACTAGAAGTGGAATTGCGTGAAATGAGAAATAATTTTTTAACATTAGATAATATTCAAATAAGAATGCATTTTGGAATAGAATTTTAAGAGAAACAGCAGTACAAGTTATATTTCATCGAAAACTGAGAGCAGAAATTAAAATAGGCCTAGCTACCCCTAACCATAGATATGATCGAACTGGTCTAAACTGGGAATGCTCTGGATTTGGATTTTCCCAGAAGTGGTGCATTTGGGGAGGCTGCGAATTAATAAACAAAACTGTGAATTTTTGGGCTTATCTTCAGACAAACTTAGATTTATATTAACGTGGCATAAGCATTTGAATTTTAGATTGCCTATGCTGGACTAGGCCTGAAAATCAAGGCTCACTTACAGTTCTGACATAGAATTACAGTTTTGTCAGACAAGTTAGAAGTAAAATAGCTATTTAATATTGTAAACCCAAATAAATTTATGCAGCATAGTAGGGATCTACCGCATATAATCTGTGTATAGTGTACTGCAATAGCAGTTGTTAACGTAAAAATCTAGTGGAGCACGTATGTCACTAGCGTGTTTACGGCCCGGGAGTCAAATTTTTAATACCAAAAGTTGATTTCGAAGTAATTACTATTACAATGAAAACGGAAATTAAAAAATGACTGACAGCATTCTAAATACTAAAAAATAAAACTATTTATCATTATATAAACATAATTTTCATTTTAAACTTATATTCAATGGGCACTTGTTAAATGAGTATGTAAAATACAAAGCTAGAGATTAGGTGGGCTACTCAATTGGACTTGAGTTGTTTGTTGATACTCACTTCGGCTTGCGATTTGTTTGATCCGGAATTTTCACTGTAAATTGAGGTTTTTGTAAATGAAATATATTACATGTGCATTCACTATTATTTGGAAGGTATACTTGCATGCTTACGTGTATATCAATAAAATTTCATTTTGTCAAAAATTCATGATGTTATAAACAAACCAACTATATAACAGAGCAAATCTAATTCTAACTTTAAATTTAATATATTTACTTGTGCAGCAACACTTAAGGAATACAAAGAGCACTAACTTCAATTGCACAGCAAAGAGCTAAATATCATTCGACAACGACAGCTATTAATGTATGTAATAGGTTGTCGTTACGTATCAAAATAACTGATCAATAAAAAACTTTTTTGCAAAATTATACAAAAGTCCAGTATTGTGAACATCAAACTGCTCAATATCTACTAAATATCATTTAAAAATAATGTTTTTAAAAGTGTTTTCCATTGATCTTCAGTTTGTAAGGAACTTCTTTTGCATCATATTATATCATCTAGAAAATTCTGACCAAGGTGAATTTTCTCATAGTAAATTGCTGAGATGGGAAAATTTCTTTAAGATAAGGATTCTAAACAAGATCAATCTTCATGCCTTAACAGCTGGAAAATTCATGTACTGTCACAATTTTGAAATGTAAGACAAAGAATTAGGAATCTATTTCATTCTAACTTACAACTACTTTTAATGAAGGTCGTATTTAATTCTTCGTTATCATTCTCCATGATGACGTAATCCAGGAGCTGCTGATGCACTGAACTGTTGAGTTCAGATTGATGTAATTGGGCTTCTAATTCTTTCACACGATTTTGATTAATAGCAGATTCCAAACCCTAAATTATGGGTATAAATAATACCAAAATATCATTTATGTCAGGCAACAGATTTTAATTTGCAACCAATATTAGCAACCTTGGGCAAAAATTTAAAATTGACAGTAACACACTCAAGGGACTTGGCAACTTTGTTCTAAAATATAAAAAGTTCAACAAAGGGGAATGTTGTCACAGTTATGAAATGTAAAATTTGAATGGAAATGGGAGAAAATACTAAATTATTTTGAAAAATACATCTCAACGACGACCTAATTTACAAACACGTTATTTTTCTAAATGTCATCCAGTATGCATGACCTTAAATGGAAAATTGCACTACGGCGTAGCGTAGCTAGTTAGAATAAGTAAATTAAAATTTTCAAAAATAATGAAATTATTGTAAACGAAATTGGTTGAAACACTTGTATTTTTATTAAGAAAACACTTACAAAGTCCACGATTGCATGAAGAAAGTTCTTTAGCAAGCATCGACATTCATTAAAAGATGCATTTTTCAAAAGATGCAGCATGCTGTCGAAGTTTTCCTAAAAGTTTATAATCAGATGTTAAAATTTTACATGAAATGCTTCATTGTCTGACAAATGAAACGGTGTGAACTCTAGCATAAAATGTTATTTTAATTGAAACAATTTCGCGAAATATTTTCAAGAATTAAAATATTTAGATTTTGAGGAACACAATATTTTGAAATCTCTCCAATAGAGAACACTGCTTAGTGATATGCAAACAAAATTGTGAAAGATTTAACGAACATTAAATAATAGTTTTCACTCTCATTAAAATGTTGCTTTCTACTTAGCATTATCAACCATAGCTTTGGAAATGATGTCGTAAATACCTAACTGATATTGTAAATTAGATAAGTGTTGTATTTGCTGTTCAATTGTGATGAAAGATATAAATCAGTGGTAAACCATTTTAGGGGGAATGTTCCCCTCATGACGAAAATCATCCCTCATATTTCGGTCCCATAAGGTCTCAAAATGTCTCATTGCTACGAAATTTGAAGCCTTCCAAAAAATTAACAAATGCTTCATATAAACAAAATTACGTATCTACATGAAAACACTTTGATGCCCATATACAGTGCCATAGTAAATTAAGAAATATAGAGTGCAAGGAGTTTTCACTGGAATTATAAATATATAATGATAAAATTTCCATTTCTAAAGACCAATAAACGACTGTAATTGGACCACACATTAGTGATATTTAGACAATATTAAGGTATTATATAAGTTAATAATGAATTTTTCATCGTATTTATTTGTGACGTTTTGCTAACTGATCATTAGCGAATTTGATGTAGAAAATTTTCATTGATATTTTCACAGAATTTTGTGCACTGCGGAAACTATATGGTTTTTTTCACAATATACATGTATTTTTGGTGATCATTATTATTTATTACTGAGAGCATACAGACAATAAACTTACAAAGGATGTTGCCATCATGTGGCAAACTTCAAGCAACGAATCCCTGCAAATAATCAGTTTACTAATGACCCCTTGAAATTTTGATAGTGGACAGGATCATAATTTCTGTTTATATTAGAAACTTATTGTTCAGACTTTAAATAAATTTGATGTTATATTTGAATATTTTGAAGTCATAATTTTGGACACTCGCCAACTCAATTTCACCAATAACAACAGGGCTCTTATGCTTACTTAAGTCAATATGTTTTACATTTAAGAAAGTTTACCATTGTACATCCCTAAGGCAGCAGCAGGGGAAGTATATTTTATTTAAGTTTTGGGCACAATCACATTCATTTGGTCAGTAAATCCAAAAAGACGCTTCACGAGGGCGCAAAAATGGCAGACTTACAATATATTGCATTCAAATCTGATTATAAAAGCAAAAAATATTGTTTGAATAAAACACATGAAAGCGTATTGTTGAGATTTATGGTGGCCTATACGTAATTTAAGCAGTAGCTAGACTTAACCTGTGAAATTTTGAGTGCAAGCAATATTTGTAATTTTGAATGCTAATAAATTATTCTAAATACGTATATATGAAAAATCAAAAACTTACAACGTATAAATATATATATATATCACTCGAATAAAATTTAACTTTGTTATATTGAGAGGAGGTGTCCCATAGAACACCCTCTTAATTCTGGTGTTAATAGGATTATAGCTTTACTGTGAAAAAACTTACATTCGTATCCTCCATTGTTAATATGGAACTTTGAACTTCGCCAATTTTTTCGTTAATAAAGTCAATGTTGCATGTCATCACATTCAACTCTTCTTGTTGTTTTGGAGTTTTTACTTCTCCGGTTTGCAGATTGAGATCATTCCTTCTTTTGACGAACACTTCCCTTTCCTTAAAATACGCATTTATAATGGAAAGGTGAAATAGAACGTAACAGAATTGAACATGCGAAAGTTAAATTTGCCGTTCTTAGTCAGCTGAGGCGTGGCAGTTATGCACACACAAAATTAATAAAAGCAAAAGGATAGTGCATATACAAGTAGTGTATCTGCTCTTGAAAATCGCTTGTTAAAGCACATACATTCAATGTAACAAATTCAAAAAAATTATACTCAGTGGAAACCAGACCGGTGGATCAGCATTACAAGGTAAGTGTAGGAAATACGAAAGCGTAGGTAATACGGGACAACAAAAGTCAAATGTGCCGTCTGCCCTAGTTTTAGACATAGCGCCATGTACCATCCATATTACTATTTCTGCTTACACACAGCGCAAATATTCAACAAGTGCATATTCTCCGAATCTGCCAAGGAATTTGTCATGCTTAAAATGTCCTTAGATATAAATACTGCGTTTTCAAAGAATATAGTGGTGAACTAAAATAATGAGGAATGCCGTGAAGATGATAATAGCAACAATATAATTAAGTTGGATAACTCCTGTTTGGGACAATCGACAATAGTGCACAGGGTATAGTGCATACAATGGCCTTCAATTATGACATCCAATCAATAGTGCGTGTAGGTAATACGAGACAAAATGCCTTTTCTGTAACTTTTAATATAATAATTGCTAATTTTTAAGTATTTAATTACTAAAGTCATCAACAACAAAATGCGAATTGCATGAGGAAAATGTACTGTATCATGATGATGTCAATAAATGGAAAAGAATTAGATGGCATTAAATATTTGGTTAACAGCTAAACTGATTTTCGGCACTGATCAAACCCAAGCATTTTAGAAGAATAATTTCTTTATAGGTATTTGTGTTTCCAATAAAAAGTATTTTACTCAACAACTTTCTGATATTTAGATTATAAATGTAGCGGTGATGTATTACCTATAAACTTAGGTAATAAGAGAACATCTACCTCGAATGTCATTATCTAATTAATCTAACACATATTAGCCATTATTATGTGTATTAATGGTCATACAAATTATTCAAATGAGCTTAGCGGATTCGAATTCCCTAGACTAACTCCAATGTATGGGAGGATAACGTGTGAAAAAATAGGCTCACTTCCTTTTCCGAAAGGTATTTTCATATCTACTATCCTTTAGTTCTATAAAATAAAATGAAATATAAAGTTAGGCTCAGAGAAAAAATTTAGTTTTCACAGGATTCACTTTCAACTGGAGTTATATAGTTTTGCAGTAATCAGTATCTCCTTGTCAATTTACAAATATTTAACCCTGTTATTTTGCTAACGGTGAAGTATAGCGATTAATTGATTTTCAAAATCCCAATCGATTAATTGCAGTTGACATCTTCAATATTAGTTACAAAGTAGCAATGAAGTGAGATGTTTATAGAAAAATATGTTTTAGTGCAATTTGACGAGACGAAATGAATTTTTGCAATTTCAACATGCATGCATGAAAAATGGTTGATTAAATATATATTGATGTCCATAAAAAGACCTTCAAAATAGAATAACAATATACAATTAATCAGTTATAAAGTACAGCACTCACTTTTATCACAAAGCAGCAAATTGGTAAAAGAATTTATCAAACAGTTCTGTACTGGATTGACCTTCTACCATGATAACAAAAATAGACAAATCAATTTTGGGTACTATTTATTATAGTAAAAAAACAATTTTTTTCAACCAATTTGAAAACGCTTTGAACTCGAAACTTGTTAATTGTAAAAACTACGAACCTTAGATAAATCAAGCAGTTCTTTTTCCATGACAGCTAATGTTTGCTTGGAATAAACAGAAGCTTTGATCTAAAATTGAAATATAAATAACAAAATATGTAATGCAATCAAATCTTGTAATGAAATTGGACGAAAATTATTCACAAATATGAGTTTTCTAGAATAATGTATTCGAGTTTCATATGCTGGTGTAACAGAAATTCGAAAATTCGAAACTGCAGCAAATTGAAAAATTGCGAACGAGATTATCTGACAAAAAATCTAAAGTAAAAAGAACTTAACTAGGAAAATCCATTAATGTAATAGTTTTTAAAATAGTCTAATGAAGCAGAGAAATCACACCCAATGAATGTCAGGCACTCAGGGACTGAGATGGTTAAATCAACTCTTGCCACTTTTTTGTAAGCTAAGTTCATGTAAGTTCTGTAACATCATCTATTAAAATCCCCATTGCGCTATTTCTAAATATGACAGCCATCTAAGCTGAAACAAATGAATTTCTCTGAAACATTACATACTAGGCAATTAAAGCATATTATGAAGAGATGGGCAAAAAAACTACTGTGTCTCGCAATCCAAAGAAAGGCATAGAGATGTACGGCATCATCTCGACTGCATGGGCTATATCATTTGTCTTAATCGTGTACAGCAACTAACAAGAGAATATCAAGAAGAACAACGAGTGAATTTTGAGGAAAGACGAAGCGGGCGTCATTGTCAAAGTCAGAAAAGCGTCGTGAAATTGTTCCTCCAATCCGCAAGGCACTGGATGCTAACAAAAGTGCAACCTGTGAAGAACTTGCTCAAAATAGAGTATATTTGAGTATAAGATGACTTTGCATAAATGCATTTTGCAAAGAACCATACTTTCCAATTTATGAATAGCGAGATCTTAATTACTTCATATATTCTTTCATTAAAAAATGGGAAATAGCATTGGTAAAAAACGACCGTTTTTTAGTATGACTCAACCATCCCAGCTACTAGGTGCGGCCCCTTCTCCAATTTAAACAATGTAAAAATTTGTTCAATTTATCAGTATCATGAGACCAGCAATAACTCTTTCTATGTATATTTCAAACTTCATTACCAAATGCAAGGATGTTAGGGGTGAAGAAAACGAAAACATTTATAGTAGTTCTGTTTTCCTCGGCAAGCATTTTATCTGTTATATATTACATCTTTCTATATTACTCATTACTATATATATATAT
>CABFPE010000002.1:3498998-3532127 GCA_900660155.1 Hofstenia miamia
CGAGCCGAGCGGAGCTTGGAAATGTCGGCTCGTTGACAAGTCTGATGCTATCTAATGAGTTTTATATGTACCAAACAAGCAAAAATGAGATATTAACAACACCTTGCATACATATCATTAAAGAATTGGAAGTTTTATCCTGGCCAAAGTTGTTGAAACATTTTCTTTTCTTTGATATTTAAATGGTCCAATTTATAACAAACAAAATGTTTTCACCCATTTAAAGTGAGCAATATGACATAGATTAAAAATAGAGATTACAGACTTGAAGCAGCAAAATATCTAGGTTATATAAACGTTTCACCTTGAAGTGTAGCATTTCTACAATTCTATCACATTTTATTGTTTGTCAATTCTTTTCATTTGCTCGGTAGACATTTTATAAAATTTCTGCTTGCTTCCAAGGACTGCTTTGATAAAAAAAATTTCTCCAATTCCCTTCTTACTTGTCCTTTTTGTTTTTGATTCCATTATTTGCTATCCAGTGATTACAATCAGTGGCGTACGCAGAGGGGACATGGTGGAATGTCACCCTGTCAGGTTTCCAAATTTGATTTTTACTGGATAAATCAAAAAATTTTTCGTAAAAAAATGAAAAATTTAAAATCTAGGATTGTGAAATGCATTTTTAGCGGCTATTTTATTAATATTTTCAAAAATTTTCGAGGGGCTTTGCCCCTCATTAGGTAATGACGATGATGTCCCCACTCGTCAGAAAATTCTGCGTACGCCCCTGATTACAATTACGTAGATCTATCCAGTGATTACAATTACGTAGATCTATCCAGTGATTACAATTATGTAGATCTATCCAGTGATTATAATTATGTAGATCTATCCAGTGATTACAATTATGTAGATCTATCCAGTGATTACAATTATGTAGATCTATCCAGTGATTACAATTATGTAGATCTGAGCTCTCAGAATCAAGGAAAAAGCTGTCAATTTTTTTAGAAAAAACACAAGATCCAGATACAAGTCATGCAGCCGACTTAGTACTCAATCCATTTCAAAATGATAATTCAATGTCTATCAAAAGATTATTTACCTAACCAAATTAATTATGCCCTTGTTTCTCTATTTTAAAATATCATATAATTATTTTTAATTCAAAAGAGATCATTGAATAGATGTTGTTATTGAAAAGTAAGTGTAATAATATATTTCCAGTCAAGTTCTTTTTAAGGAAACTTAATCATTTAATTGAAAAAAAATTTAAGGTCAGATCAGGTTTTCTAAGTATTTGATGATCCGAAATAATGTGCTAGCATCTATTTTAAGGAGGAATATAAAAGTATAGGGTTAGCTGTTTTCTAGCACTGAAAATCAATATCCAGCATATGATTGATGGGAGGCATTATATTTCGGATAACTGCATTTATTTTGGTTTAAGGAATTAAGGATTTTTATACCAATCTTGAAAAAAATTTCGATACCTTGTTTAACTAAAAGTTCGAAATGCTTGTAAACATGCAAACGCCAAATAATTTTAGAACCGGGGTTCAACATTTGCTGTTCTCTCTACTTGAACAGGAAAACCCCATTAGTTGTTAAACGAGATACTCCTGTAATGCTTCTTGCAATGATTAATAGAATAAATTTATGCAACACCGTGAATAGAAAAATGTGGTATCTGGCTCAATATATTTCTAAAATTTATGTATTCACTTAAAAATGACATGGGTATTTAATTAGGAATTTCGTGAAATCCCTAAAGTTTGTGAAATTGCTATTTAACTTAAGAACTTCATAAAAGAACTAAGTTTGTGGAGTTGGGATTAGAGTTAGGTTTAGGTTTAGTATTTTCCAATAAATATATGAAGTATTTCACAAATTCACTTAATTTTAGTGATTTTACGAATTCCTAACTTCACAATCTTACTGTAACATATATACATCTATATACATTAGAACTGAGAAATAAAATATGTTCCAATACATTTTACGCAATTAATACAAATGCTTTTAAATTTCTTGAGATCAAGTGTATCTAAGAAATTCGGCATTTGGATTTGATTAGATTCTAATCAGTTCACCGTGAGTGGGGGAGCAGCTGCACCCTTTCTCGGCGCATATAACAGGCGATTTTTTGTACAAAAAAACATAATTGCAGCAGTCAAGAGCTTCAAAAGAACAAAATGGTGTAAAATTTCTTCCAGGTATTCAACATAAATAACGTGTCACAAAATACCTTGACCCGAAAGCATTTACTTCGAAGCAGGCGAGACCAAAATTGTCATTTTCGTTGCTCACTAAACAAATTTAAAGCTCTTGCAAAAACAAGTGAAAATATTTTATGTACATTTCTGCTAGTCTTACTAATTTGATTCATGTAAAAATTAGTTTGTTGACGAAGAGTTTTGAAGCCGCATTTAAGCGTATTCTATTTTAGGACGGCATTATGGTAGTCCTTAATGTCACGATATCATAAATAATGATAGATCAACAAATGCTGTTTGATTCTCTTCAAGAAATTATATGTGAAATGAAGTTGTTTAAAAAATTAATGCTTAGGGTTACATTGAGAAGGACTTCAAATCCAAAACACCTCCCTCCTCTATTTTTTCTTTTGCCACATTGATGGTTTGTGAAATGATCAACTTAATCACAGCAACCATTGAGTTACATAAATTTAAAATTTTAAATGCTTCAAGTCTTCGGTATAATCAATCGGCATGTAATGTAATATTAAATAAACTACCTCAATTTGAAGTACTATTTATGGCAGAATAGGAGACTGCTGGCGACAGTCTAGCAGGCACCTCTAATTTTGTCACCTGGTGATGATTTTTAATTAGTTCAGAAAGCATAAATGCATTAATTAATTAGCAATCTGCAAGAGGAATGCCAGACAACTTATTGAAAAGAGATGTTCACATATAGCTTTACAAAAATAGAAATTCAAGTGAAATGTTGGGATGACTTATGGTTCATAAAATTATATATATATATATATATATATATATATATCTGTGTGTGTGTGTGTTTATATAAACTGTATTGGACATGGTGAAACAAGAGCTAAAACGACATAATGCAAATTTCAAAAGCTAGTGGCTATATTTCTAGAAAAATTTTTGACATTATCCATATAACAATCTTTTGTATCAGTTTTAATTATAAATGCATTAGTTGGTTTATATCTGTACGATATTTAAGTGTGTTAAACTAAAATTACTATTGTAAAGCATTATTATGGTTTGCATTGGTGTTCTATTTAAAGTCACTTAGCATTGAAATATAAATAAGTAAATATATAAATATTTCTCTAGTAGAATGTGTTACATTTTATATCTGCCATGCATGTTTGGGTGAGTTCTGAACCGAAAAGCTTTAAATTTCGTGTTGATAGTACTCTCGAATATTACAAAAATACAGATGTTCATATTTCCTTATTTTTATGAACTTCAAGAGTAAATTCTGAAGATTAAGTTTTCCCTCAGATGGACATAACTTCTGTTAATATTACTTGTTAGTTCAAGGTTTACTGTAAAACCGATTTGGCAACTTGCCAAAGTACCAAAATGAGGCCAAAAATACTATTCAATCACTGCTCAGTGCTTTATGTAAAAATTTGCCTTAAAAAACAAATGCAAATAATTAAAAACTTTAATCATTTCAACAATTACTTAGGCATTTTGCATTTTGGATATTGTGCAAAATTTGAATTTAAAAATCATTTGACGCATATTCAAACTACAGATTTCAGAGTTTCATTAAGAGAAATATATATCTAAGCTTTTTACCTTGACACACCGCAATGTTAAAATTCGATTGCACTTCATTACTTGTAAGGCCTTTCATTCTTTCAATGGACTATTGAAACATCCGCTTATTATAGTTTAAAAAGAAAGTGCCTAATAAAAATACGCAATCGAAAAGCACAAAATCCCATTTATAGCAGAATTAATGAGAGATTGCAGAGAGATAAATTTAATTATTTTTATTATAATATATTTATTATTCTTATTGTAATAGTTTATTTTGCAAAATTTCTCAGTAGCTGAATGTCTGTAATTGCCGTCTGGTATCCGGTTCCATCTTTATGTTAGATATCATTTAACTTATCATTGTCGAAGAATTTTCAAGCAATAAATTTTAAGGAAATTCAAATGAGGTCTTACTACCTAAAGCAATATAAATGATATATATATATATATATATAGGGTCCGCCATAAGTCACTACGAGTTTTTTGTTTAATAAGAAAGAGTAAAATATACTTTTTTAAAAAACTGTATAATTCAGGTATAGGTACAGGTATAGCAGGTAAACAATACATAAAATAAATTTGAAAATATATAAGCAAGATAACTATGAATTAAATGTCAAATGGGTCCACTTGGAGACCATTATGTTCGACACATAAGCGAAACCTCCTGAAAGTTCGATCATTTATTTTTCGGAGAACATCAGCTGTAATCTTGTTGGTAATCTCATTGCGGACTACTTGTTTTAGGGCCTCTATATTATTAACCTTTTGAGACATTATTCCAGGTCTTATAATGCCCCACAACGCATTATCACAAGAGGTCAAATCTGGTATAATGAAATAAGAACGGACGGGGCCGAATTTTCCAACCCATCGATTTTAAGGTGTCGAATTTTAAGTGTGTAATCGATAGCTATTTTTTGAATGTCTGTTTGAACCAATAAGAAACAATTATACACTGTTAGCTGAGATTAAAACTTGTCAATACATTTCTATGCTTATAACAGAAAAAAACTCGTAGTGACTTATGGCGGACCCTGTATATATGCAAGATATTTGCTCAAATTTACAGCATTGTAGACCTTATTTTTTGCATTCAAGCCTCATTGAAGCTATTTGATTATGGAAAGGATCCTCTTGTCGAAGCAAAGCCTAATAGCATATAATTAGGGTTTTTTGGAGAAGTAATGTACCAAAAGTGATTTTGGGGAGTTGCGTTTATAGAATTAACTATTGAGGAATAATTTATTGCGAAAATGTTAATTTGGCATTGTTCGAAGATAATACGAGAAATTTTCATATTATTACAAATGATGTCCCGCAAAACCTTTACAGAGAATGAACTTTGTAAAGGAGAAAAAGAATTCTTTGTTTGCGGACACATTGTTTGCAATGCAATTGTCATGAATTTAGTTTTTATCCCGCCTATATTCATGTTTACTTTCGTAGGAGGGTCAGCACACCTTTGTTCTGGCCTTATGAAAATAATCAATTTTTGCTGATATAAAAAAAGTGTATTGATCTTGCTTGGTGCCAGAAAGGCTGATGCCGGCAATTAACTGCAGTCGCCAGTCATCTACGCGTTAAATTGTGACATTTGGGCCAATCAATTAAGCGATTTATCCATTTTTTATGAGTTCGTTTTTCGCCACTTTGTTGGATACCCTTTAGATTGGAAAAGTTGATTAATTACGCGCTTCCCGCAATTACGTCACTTTGTTGTCGCATTTTGATTGGCAGTAAAGGCTCCTTTTAATTCGAAATTAATATACTGATCGTCCCATTAAAAATTTATATCTTATTCATCGCTGACTTAAATTGTGCAAATTAACGCTCTTGTTTTTGTGTTGGGCATTTATATTTGATAATAGTTTAAAGCAAGAGGGTTCCAGGTGGTAATGTCCAAAATATCGATTCCATCTTTGTATAATTGGCGCATTAATATTTTATGTTTTCCGGCCTTAAGAACTGTTTTAATTTTGTTTTTGAATGTAACAACTGAATAAAAGCTTTTCATTACATGTAAAATACTAAAGGTTTTCACTTACAATTAAGACAGGCTTAAAAATTAACAGAAAATTTTAAATTAAAATGAGAAAAATTAATACCGTGCAACGTTCCATACCAAAAATATCCGTATAACTTTCTATTGGGAATTAATCACATGATAGTGAGCAAAAATCTTAAAATAATTTAGAAATATTTCTCAAAACTACGCGTAAATCCTTGATAATAAAATTGCAAATACTTTCAAAATATCTTCACGCACATTTATCAAACTAAAAAAAATTATTGCCCAATAATATTCACCAAACAGTCCCAATCACTTGCCCTAAGGTACTGTAAATGTAAGCCCAGCTACATTTTCAATTTAATTTTTTTTCATTTATGCCAAAGGGTAGTAAAATGCTTTATGTTAAAATATTTTAAACTTTAAAAACTTACTTCAATAAGTGTAAGTGAAAATCATTTTCAAAGTGCAAATTGTGCAAATATATGTATATAAAATGCAAATATGTATGTATGTATTTATCCAAAAGTATTGATTGGCTACAAATGTATGTAAGAAAAATTACACAAAGTTTTGGTCTAAATGCATGCGTGATAATTTCATTAATATATTTCAAAAGTAGTAAAGAAATCTACACATACATTTTTTAAATATATTTAAGTATTTAGCACAAATACAATTCCTTTACGTCATGAAGTTCAAATTCTTTTTTTAAATACTTAATCAAATTTAAAAACACATTGTTAGTTATGTGGTTTTGAGCACAAATTTTAATAAAAGTCATCTTCTTTGAATTCTTGTGTATAATAAAGATTGATGACAAAATAGTTACTTCCTCAAAAAAGTTCTTCATAATTATGAATAGTTTATTTATGAACGTTTTTAGCTTAAGAATTACCTGTATGTTTATCTTATATTGTTTTACAGAAATTCTATGAGTTGAGTTAAAAACTTATTTGTGGGATCTAAATTTCTAAAGCAAAGCATGAAATTTATTGCAGATATATTTTGAGGAAATTTATTTAGTTTTGGCCCAGTTAATTTTTAGATATGCCAATCTAGAAAAAATCAAAGGCTTATAATGGCTTTATTGCATTGCTTTATTAAACCTTTTTGATGGTGGCCAATGTTGTATTTTTATTGCAATTGAATGCCAAAGAATAGCAATAACTGCAACAATAGTTGCAATTTGTGTAATTAATTGCATTCTGGTAGACTGTATTATCAACATTTCCAACTGCAAATGTATCCTAAAATGTTTAAAATTATAAAAAATTTATTGTAAAATGTTATTATTAGCCTGTACAATAATGCTAAATGGGCATTATAACAAATTTTATTATAATTTTTATGAATGTGTTTCATATACCTAGAAAAAATTATTTCCACAAATTTATCCCTTTTATTTTATTTTTAGCAAATTTATTGTAGTATACAAATATGAAGAAAATAATTTTTCTTTTCAATAACTGATTTTATTTTGCAATATTCATTCTTGTCCTTTTATGGAATTTAAATGACAATTTTATATCGGCTATGCCAAAATATTTTTTCATTGCATTAATGAATAACTTGGAGAATCTTGTTTTTCTTTGTCACAATGCAAAAGTTTTATAAGCCTTGACATAATTTGATTAAAATACCAACAAAATCACTGGGAGACCATGATAAATATATGCTGTGGTCAAAACTATTTTTGAACTTACTTAAATAAGGTGATTTCTTCACACGCACTTATATTTTCTACTAGATATGAGGTTTAGATTGCTTCTGAAAATTTATAACCACAAACTTTGATTAGGTTTTAATTCTACTTTAAAAAATAATCTGATAATGCAAAAATTAGCAATGAAAATGTATATGAGTCATTTAATATTAATGAACTTTTTATTAAAAATTAGCAAATTACAAAAACTCTATTATTACAGCATTAGCCAATTTAAACTTTGTAGAAAATTTTCACACAATTAACGCTTTATATTTCTTAGGAATGTATTTCGTTTGAGTGCAAACTCAGAAATCCACCCTTGATCAAGATTGAGATAGATATTACATGGTGTATTCCAAGAAAATTATTAAGCCAATAAGGTATGCGGCTCTTTTTCGGGTTGTATTGTCTCCTTGAACAGTAATGTGTAGTTCATCAGTCTTAAGGCATACGAGTGAAAAGTCTACCTACTAAAGCCTTAACAAGCTGACTCAAAAATATTTGTATCCATTTTTCAGTCATAAACCCTCTGAATTTTATACAGCTTTTCTAAATTGATGATAAAAATAACATTAGAGCCAACTTAATTTTTGAGCTTTGACTCCTTCCCTTATGACCTTAAAAAATTCGAAATTTCTGCGTTCATTCTTGAAAAATTCGTGAACTTCACCTAAAATTTTTCGAAGCAGAAAATTGTCTGCAACGTTTCCTACTGATATGTTTACTGATTTTAATAGCATACATAAACTATATTCTCCTGTCTTGAAATATTTTAGTAACAAAGTATATTTGTTATGAAGTTATCTTGCTTCTTGTAACAGTGTTTAAGTTACGAATGGTCAATGTTGATTGCATATTGGACATGTGGAATTCAACTTGTGTATTTACCTTAGAGTAATTAAATCTTTGTCTCTTTTTTACAACAATAATTTTTCTACTGAGTTTGTCACAAACTTCTGGGAACTCAAATGAAATATTACTCAGCATTTAGTTTTCATGCTAAGTTCCTTCAATGCAAATTTATTACGTTTTGCAAAATTTGCTTTGACAATTTTGTATTATTTATATGATCAATTTTTTTGTTAAGAACACTTCCTCTGAATTATTCAATAGGGATTCGAATTTTTTAGCTTACGACAGTTACTGCATATACAAACATTGTCAATGACAGTGTGTTGTAAGATGTAGCAAAATTCAAAACTCAAATTTTGAAACCGTGTTTGATAAAAAATGATAAATATGTTTTTATGAGAATTGTTTAAATGTAAAAAGTGACAAGCATGTATATTTGGCAAGTGTTTCACCATTGCAAACTGATTTGTGATCTTTCACGAATATATTAATGGAAGTAAAAACTTTTTGCTTAAAATTTCATTTTGGTCACATGTTAACCATTTAAAGCAATGAATCCTGAAATAGAAATAGACTAGGTTATTGATCAAACTTGCAGAATTAAAACTTGATAGAATGCCATCTATCGTTCGAATTGCGCATTTGCTATCAATAGTTTATAAAAATTGATGAAATATGTTGCTCTTAAAAACTAAATTAAGTTGCTTACATTTTACATTGGACATTCTATTGACTATATATATATATATATATATATATATANNAGTATGCGCAAGTACAGTTCGTGACATTTCAATGAATTTCAGCATTTATAATTTTAAACGTTAATTCTAAGCAAGTTTATATGCCATATATAGTACATAAACTTAGACAATTATTCGGCTTGTATCAGAATTTCTATATATATATATATATATATATATATACAGTATACGACAAATTACTTGGAACAACACAGTTTTTATAAAAATTAACTATTTCTGTGATCATTTTATTATAATTTTGTTGTGCCCTATTTAATTTTGAGCAACAAATATATTGATGTTATTATCTATGAAATTTTCAAGCATTTAAAATTTTATTTAATATATTTGTTACTTAAAACTATATATTTTTATATGTAAGCAAAGCAAATAAGTTCTTGTCTATTTACCTCTCGACCTTTTCTAACACAAGGACTCTCGCAGTGACGTAAGCAGGCTAAAACTCCAGGAGGGGCTGACACATTTTTGGGTGGGATATTTGGTTTAGTGATAGTTGTTTGCTGATAATTTCCTGACAAAAAGTAAAACTTGAAACTTAGGAAAATAAATAAATGCAAAGAAACCAAAGTTTTTCGTTCCAAACTTTAATGAATCATTAATATCAACATAAGGTAGAGACTTTTTTTCAAGGGCAAACTAAGCCAGTGTTTTTAGCTTACCTACCACCACTAAACAATTTGACAAAAATATGTTTCCTAAGAAAGTCTAGAGCATTGAAATTGGAAAAATAATTACTGAACAATGAAAATTGGGTTCATGACTTTATTTACAGCAATAAATTGTGAAACAATTCCATCAAAAGAAGTGAATGTTTTTGAACAGATTTTCCAGAAAATTTCATGCAATTGGTAAAGGTTTCTAGCAGCCATGTTCTAGTACAATATTCTTTGTTGAGCTAAATTCAATAAATCTGTTTACCAAGGCTTTAATCTCTACATGGTTCTTATCCATAATTCTATCTAAGCAAATGGTAAATAATACCCATACTTACGTGAACTGTTGTAGTCAAAATTTCTAGTTTCATTTGGAATGTCAAGTGTTGTATATTTAACGTTGGACGGTGTTGTCTTGGAGATAAAGCATAGTTCCTTAAAAATGATGTAAGAGGAGCTCACCAATCTCCCAGGCTGACTTTAGCCCCTCCTGAGCCCCCTCCCCGTGGCTGCGTCCAAGGACTTTGGCGATTTGGCGATATTAAAATTATATAAGGTTTAAATGCAGAGTTGGAAATGGCCTAGTTCTGACCGTAGTCAGGTCCGATCTGGTCTAAGCTTGTTAAGATAATAATCGGTCCTTTTAAATAATATTCCGCTTCACACCTCATCCTCAAATGAAGTTAGATGCAAATTATTCAATCAAATTTATTATCATTAATTTAGAGAAACAGCATAGTGGTTGCAGCCAGGGTTGCCATGTAGAGTGGCAACTAAACTCAAATATTAAAGGGGCAAAATATGTCATTGCAATTTAAGGTAATGCTGTGATTGTAATTTTAGGGTTGTGTTCTTAACGTACTCATCAAGTGGTCCAAATTTTTCAGATGTTTTACAGTTTAACTAGTAAACAGTCTGCTCTTGTCAGGTTCTAATATATTAATTTACATCAACATAAATATCATTTAAATATTATGAACTACATGTAAATATTTGCAAAAAATTAGTATCTTCAGCCCGACTTCAACCCGATTTGAAAAATATATGTAGGTATAGGAAACCTACTGAATATTAATTTGTTCTATCTTACAATTCTAGTGTTTTGCTATCAACCTGATGTAGTTCAAACTTTCAATAATTATGAAACAATTTGTCATTTGGAAGAACTATGCATGAACAGTTATCAAGTACAATCATATACTAACCTTTCTAAGCACGGAATACGAGTATTCACTTGCTTCCAACAAATTTCTTCGCTGGCACTGCAGTATTTCTTATTATTTTTAGTGTTTTTTTTATCAGGTTAAATAAAATATTTTACTACTAAAAATTACGACTAATTCGGTATTTAGAAATATAATTATGTAGGTAAAAAGATTTTTCCTTACATATTTGTACCTGGTGCTGTAGGTGAAATGATATCCGTGCCTTGGAATGTCCACGCATTGAGTTTTTACAGCACTATTCAGTGCCATTGGACTGGGATTTGGTACTAAGTATTTTAGTGGGACTGGTAATAACAAAGACGTTTAACCTAAATAAAGAAATTGGTATTACGAATTCTAGTCTGTTAGTCAAGACCTTTGCCAATTGTTTGGGATGGTATGGAAAGAAACTGGGACAAAAATTTAACGACGTTAAGTGGGAGTGGGACCAGTGCAAATGTTGACGGCTGTGTAACGTGTCAATGTAGGTGCGGGTATCCTGGTGAATTGGGAGGGGGTGGTAAACCCCAGTTTTTTTAGAGCCATGGTCATTACATACTGCAATCAAGCGATTCATGAGCCTTAGATTTTTTACCTATCAGTGCCATATCAATAAACAAAAAATGGTAAGATTTCGTTTATGGCAACTAGAATGTCCACAGTGGGCAGTTTTCTTGTTTTTTACCCAAAAAGCTCGATGCACATCTGAGTAGGCAAAGTAATATCATTTTTAAAAGGTCTAATGTATTAACTTCACAAAATTAAGTTTTACAGAGTTAGCGTAGAATCAATCGGATCTGCGCATCATCGTCTTGACATTATGCACATGGATACCAAGAGAACTATTCCACGTTTATTTTCCTTTGTCTAGCTCACACATCTATCAAAAAAGACTAAATGCAAGAGTCTAATCACATGAGTGAGAACTCTAAAATCAATGCAAAAACTGTATATAAAAAATTCTTCAAAAAATAAATATATTTTGAAAAACTATTTATAATTTGCTCACTTTGAACAATTTTACCACCAAAATTGTATGTAAGAGATCAAATTTGCATCCACCCACTCATAAACAGTTCCCCTATTATTGTAACAGTACATGTCAATAACTCATGGCATTATAATTTCTCTATTTACAAATGTCAATTTTTTATGACGCTGAATTTTTTTATAGCTATTCGTTTACATATGCGTAAGAGATCGCCTGAAAAAGCAATCTGATATCTAATCTAACCGCATAGTAATAGACAAACTTGGGGACTTAATGTTCGGCTGGTTGGCCTTATATATAGATCATTACTGGGTGAATCAGAATAATGCTACAAATAGAGAAAGATATATATATATATATATATATATTGATGTTTAACTCTAATGTTCAAACCGCTTTCCTGTCATCTTATGCACGGGATCAAAATTTCTCACATTCACTAGCAGTATGTATTCTTCGATCTGTGTCATTTTCTTGAATAGCGTGTAGAAGTCATTGGGATGCATTGTATGACTCTTAAGTCTTTCAGAATTTTTATTATATTGGACTGACTTGTGCATTGACGTATTGATTTTTTGGTTGACTTTTTATGTTTCCAATAACCATTTTAATATGATTTTCCGTTCCTTAAAAGATCACTATGTCAACGTTTATTGAATAAATCTAAGTAAAACGAAGTAATTAACTAAATGGCAGAAGATATCAATAAAAATTAATTAATGTCAATTTACAAATAGACTGTATGTAAATATATTCTCAAATGTTCATGTAAACAATCAAAACTACTAGTAACCAGGCGCGTAGCCAAGGGGATGCTAAGCGTTTTCTGAAATAATTTTTATGCAAAAATTACATCCCCAAAGCTGTTAATAAAATTTGTATTTTGAAAATTGAAACAAAAAATTCATGAAAAAATCATAGTAAAGTGGTCAGTTATGGCTTTAAGTTATAATTTTGAAGATTAACTTTTGCTTTGAACGCTTCCATTATTCCAATAATACTAGAATTCGATTTTTAGTAAAAAAATAAATTTATTGGTCTATCTTCAGCTCATAGCTACCTCATCAAAATTCCTGATCCTTTGATTAGATGTGCTTCTATTTTGGTATTTATCTTGAATAATAGTCTGAAATCCCTGGTTCCAGTCTTAATCTCATGTTAATACAACTATCATTGAAAAATTTAGTCCCATCTTTCAGTCGCATGGGACAGATATCAGAAAATTTCATTGCACTGAGTCGTCAATCAGAGCCCTAATTCAAATAGGTATATAATATAATTTGTGTGATTTAATTTAATGTAATTCAAGCAAAATGTTTATAAAATTTATTTGCTGGCAGTATTTGCAATTACAGAATTTGACTTAAAACTATTTAAATTTCAATGAAATTTTTTAATAATAAAAGAATTTTAGGTTTTTTGAAATTGCACAATAATCATATATATATATATTGCCTGTGATTTATATATATATATATAATAGTTGCCTGTGATTTATATATATATATATTAGTTGCCTGTGATTTTGTTATCATCTGATCGCGTTGAGTTCAATGAGTAAATATTTTAATTAATAAACATACATTAATTACAATATTAAAAGTTGAAGTTTATAGAATCTCTAAAAAAATTAATTGTCAAAATAGAAAACTGATATTCTTACTATAGTATCTACTAAGATAGATGTACGTCCAATCCAATGTTAATGTCTTTTATGTCTATAACAGCACCAATAAATTTAGCAAATGAAAAGTTGAATCTCATTTGCTCACTTATGGATAACAACAATCTGCATGACTTCGTCACAACTATGAACATAAAAATTACAAAGATAGCCAGCAAAATGAGAAGCAGAATCTTTAGCACCCATAATATAAGTCTAAAAATTTTCCAAAAACAATGATCACTCTTGATCTCCATGAATTTGAATTCATCTTTTGAGATCATCATAGCATGAAACTGATATAGGCTGCCTGATTCGAACGTTACACAGTTATTATACTTGCCATCAAAATACATAGTAAGCTTCATGTGATTTTGTTTCCAATAACTTTTTATTTGTGCAACTTTGTAAATGACATTTTGGAGAAATTTTATGTCTACTGGAGAGAGGTTTTCGCATTGCCTTTTGTAACTAGCAATAGCCTCCGGAGTCACCCCATTCGAACACTTAATTTTTTCTTTATATTTCGGGAGTAGTGGTTTTCTTGAGGTTTTGTCTTCTTTCATTTGCTGTCGTGGCATGGCTGGATGAAAATGACCACTAAGTGTGTAAGCATCATTTTCTTGCATACTCGAAGTTATGCCATTTGCTTGAGATGATGCGAGATTTGAATTATTTTGGCATACGCTCTTTTCTCGTATAATAGAGCAAGTTGAAATACTAAGGTGGTGAGCAATCAACGGTAACATATATTTTGTGATAAAACGAATGACTTCTTGCCTCTCTCATGTGATATCTCGAGTTTCGATTGCTTAACGCAGGACTGTATTTTGTAGTTTGAAAAACCAAGAGTATTTCTTCAGCGAAAAAAATATATTTAATTGCCCAATGCAAAGTAATCGCGGCATAGAAACAGCATGAACTCAGTTTATCAACTTAATAGATGACAGGCAACAACTTTCAGTATTTTTCTTCTTTAAGTTGCATAGATATCAATGAGCCAAGTACCATTTCCATTTCAACTGTAATACTGAAGTTTATATGCGGTTATATAGTAGATTATTTTATTGTAAGATATAGAAAAAATTATTTAATAACCGGCTAAACATTGACATTTATCGAATTTCAATATTAACTGAATAGTCTTTTTGACCTACCTATGTGAAAAAATATTGCAGTTGATATGGGAATTTTGACTCAAGTCAAATCAAATCAACAGACTGTTGCTCACTGATATCCACAGAAAGTCCTTGTAGATATCAACAACATTGTATTCCCTGCCTATAATATATTACTTAGTTATTTCAAAAAATCCATTAACATGTGTAAGCCACATGTAGCTACAGAGTACATCAATTTTTATTTATTACGTGTTTTTTTTAGTTGCATTTAGCAATAGCCATAATCTGCAAGTCAATTCAATATTGACATATATATATATATATATATATATATATATATATATATATAATATATATATATATATATATATATATATATATACTTTGTATATATAGCGCTAAGAAACAAAAAATTGTCTCTAATAAATGTATTTTACAATTATTTTTTGTAGTTTTAAAGTAAATACATAGTTTCTGTCTTTGATTTCCTAAATTGTTTACATGGACTTGATTAGAAAAAGCAATATCCACTAAAATCGCTCTTTACCAGCTCACTAAGACATATGCATTGTTGAAATCAATATTTTAATGATAAATATATCGCGAAATAAAAATTCGATAAATCATAAACCCTTTAAATTAGCACCACACCTTTATATTATTTCAAGAAAAGCGAAGAGTAGTAACTTTCCCGAGCAAAATAAAAAATGATTAACGATTTATTAACTTTGCTATTTACAAATTTAAAAGTTACAGCCGACCACAAGATCGGAAATAAAAAAATAAATGAACAAATTCAACTTATAAATATGAAGTAGGAGTTGAAATAAACCAAGATGAAAAAAAACCTAAGATGAAAATGCCCATAAACATCAACAGTACGCTTTCTGGGTAAATTTTCCCTAAGTAGTGTATAACATAAGGGCCAAGCGGTACAATGATATTGGGGAAAGCCATAAGGAAACCCAGCAAAGTAGAGCGAATCGCAGTGGGATAAAATCGAGGTAAGTCCAATGAAAGAATATTGTAAAGAAATGCTACCATAAGATTAGTAGTCACCAAGGAGATCTCCAAAACTAACCGCGATCCCACGAAAAAGAAAACACTAAATGCAATACAAAGTCCGCTAAAGACGAATATGCAGTATGTACGGATTTGAATTCTATAAATGATAGCGAGAGCTAGTATATTGGAGATCACTTCACTGGATGTGATAACTGCTAATACCTAAACTACATCAAATGAATTCAATGATTCATTGTTGATCTAATTTTCCAAACTTAATTAAAGTTAGATGAAAGTATATGATTAAGCTTCAAAATTAACTACGTCATTATTTCAAACAATTATATTTGTCTAGACTTTTAATTAGAAACAAGGATTTTAATACACAATAATCAACTCCAAGAGCTATGAAAAATCAATTGTACTATTCGTTATGCACAGTAACATGCAATACTATATTTATTATTTTAGAGAAAATAATTATTCGCACTGAAATTTCTTAGCTAATAATTATTCATTTGACAATTATCACTTCACACTAGAAATTCAATTAATGAAAAATTAAATTTATACATACAGGGTGTAACAAAAGCAACCAGACGCTTGCAAAATGAAAGTAAATAACTGTAGTTGCGTGGCTGAACATCAAAGGATGGAAATTTAACTGTGATGGAGCTTAGCCCCATTATTCGCTTATTGTGCGAGAGTGGTTGGACAACCACTTTCCCAAAATGTGGATTGGTCGCGAGGCCCCATGGATGGCCTGCACTGTCTCCGGGCCTGACCGTACCCGACGTTTTTCTGTGGGGCTTACTAAAAAACAAAGTTTATGGCAGAAACCCACGCACTATGGACGATCTGAAGATTGCTATTCCCGGAGAAATTCGTGCCGTACCATTAGATTTGGTGAACAAGGTGTGGCGGTTTCTTCTTGACCGGATTACCATGTATTGAAATAATGCGTTTTTTTATTCCTACTCATATGAGCGCATGTATAAAGACTGATAATATCAATATGGTTATATTCATTATATTTCTTTCGTTGCTTCATAATAGCCAATTGAAATGCGAAGTGACTAAAAAGTCAGCCTGTATATTGCAATAGATATATTGGTGCAGAATTTCCTTACAATATTATTGCAATATTGGAAATAGAGTTTTTAAGAAAATTACTGCTTGGATTGTTATGTTTTATGTGTTTTAGCTTAGATTTTAAGAAATAAACAACGTGATGACATCAATATGAACGCCTGACTGCAATATTTGATGGGGAAATAACGTTAAACGCTACAGTGAAGAAGTTCATGGGTATACATTACAATGTGTGAAGAATAAACAAAAATTATAGGATTAGGTTAATTTAAATTCAATTTGAAATACGTAACACGGAAAGTCGAGTATTGAGTTTATATTGCACTATAGGAGTAAAAAACTATAATTGCGAATGGAATAAAATTTCCCAATGTAAAATGTATTGACTATGTACCCGCGGACCCTAGAATATTTCCGCATACTTTTAGAATTAGGTTTTTAAATTCAGACACATGTACAATGATTCTGAATAGTCGAAACCAGCTAAAGCAGGATTAACAAGGTTCTAATAAATGGGAAACTAATGTCAAACATATTTTCAGTATGTTCTCTTATGAAAATTGGCATGTCAAGAGGCGATTAGCGTCAGTTTCCACAGTGCCACGTGTAGTCAATAATAATTTACAGATGATAAATGACGTGTCGAAAGTGGCAAAATTTTCTAACAGACAATTGATGGAAGTGTGATGCCATCACATTTCATTGAGGCTGAGCTGAGGATCAATACAGAAGATACGATCCTAGAAGGTGTTCTTTTGCACTGAATTGACCAGCAGTTTAGGTCTGAACAATGTTTTTAAGTTCAAGGCTCTGCACCAGGATGGAAGAACCCTTAGGACTTCGTGCATAGAACAGTCCCGTTTTGATAGGTTCACAAATAGAGCCACCCAACTCAACAGCCCTAAATGTACTGGTTTACTTTGTGTGGGGTGCAGATCAGGCAAACGTTAATGCATCACCAAAAGCCAGTGCTGATGAGCTTCGAGCTTCTATTCAGTGAGAAATGCGCTCTCGTGAGATCTTTCGACTGATTCCATGCCAGAATTGAAGCTTCATTGTGGCTGATAGAGACCACATTAAATAAAACTATATTTATTGCTTAATAGTTTTATTTACCCATTTAATGTTTGGGCTTTGTTTATTCAATTTACTTTAATAAAATTGGGCCTTGCAAAAAATCAAGAATTAATCTGCAACACCCTGTGCCGTATGAATGCTTTCGTATGAAAATGGAAGGATTAAAGAGTTTAGCAAAGATGGACATGTACCTTATACAATGTTATGGTTATATTAGTCAAAAAAATTTTCAAAGATAAAAATAGAAATGATACTTTTGTTATTGCGGTTAGATTAAAGCCCAAATACATAACAAGCAATTTATATCAAAATTTTTTTCGATTTTTGCAAAGAGGCTGTCTTACTGTTTTTAAGAAAAATTTGTAAAATTCAAAAAACAAGAAAGCATCATTTCCAATACAAATGTTATGCTTTGTGGCGACGTTGCTTTTTAACTGATGATCAATATATTTCTTTTTTGTTATACTGATGTTATGATAATATTCATCATTATTTATAAACTAAACATTAAATTTTAGATCATTAGATCTATAAAAAAATTTTTTGATTTCAATGTGCACCTAAAATTTGCTTTATCAATAGTCGGTACTGTAGTTTACTGTCGCGTCCATATATTAATTAGTGGTCTATGATAGTAAGCAAAGGAATTAGTAAAACACAGAAATGCATAATTGCTAGAAGGTGTCAATAAATTTCGTATGGATTTCAAGTATATATGTGATACAAAAACAGGCTATCTCAGTAAGCTAGGATACCACTCATATTTTATAAGTTGGGATTTAAAAATAATAGAACAATCAGGAAACCCGCCGGCATGCTTTTCATTTACAATTATTTTGACGCATCAATTCAGAATTCGTCTTCGTCATCATTTTCATAACAATAAAATATGTTAATCGATTTTGCTAGCATCAAATGCACTTCACACTCAAACTTACAATTCATTAGTATTTACTTAAAAAACGAAGGTACAAACTTGAAAACTTCAATTAATTCTTGAACTCAAAATTAAAATTCACATGGAATTGAACATTGTGAAAAGAGAAGCTAGAAATTATGCAAATGCTTGGTGAAATATATAATAAATCTATTCAATTTTCTAGGGAATAAAGTCATTTACATAGTGGGGAAAATATATAATAAATTACCTGATAGTCGCTGAAATCCAAACTGTAGCAATCAACAGATGCAGAAATGTTTACACTTTCTATTATCGTAATAGAGCTCGGGATAAGACCGTCGTTTTGAAAAAATTCTGCAGAAAAAACTATGTAGATCTATAAGGCAAGTAATGTTAAACAAGGCAAGCATCAAAAGACATGAAAACCGCACTCAAAAACATGCGTGAAATACACAAATGTTCTTTAGTGTTGTTGATTAATATTGGTAAGAACTTAAGCCCACTTCAGATAAAAATATATTTTGATGACTTCTTACTAAAGTATGGCTTCAATCTTATGGAGAAATTTAACTAATACCTAAATTTCAACGCTCCATGTAAAAGAAATTGATAAGTTGTGTTTAAAAAAATTACAATTTTACTTCCATAGACACAGATAGGATGGATAAAAGAAATTGAAAAATGACATGTCAGGTAAAATAGGTTGAAAGTAGGGATGTGTCGGATTTTATGGATTTTAAGAAAAAAACTTAAAAATTAATGCTGAATTGTGACTGGTTTAAATCATTTGAACTAAAATACATTCATTCAATTTCAATTAATGTATTTCCGAGAAGTTTAATTGCTAGCTAATTACTCACCAGACCCGACTCACTGGTCGACGCGTTTCTAGGACTGGCCATGTATATTGACAGCTGAAAAAATATTAAAGGAACTATATAAATTACTATTCCACCAGATGTTGTTATTAATCCCATCCTTGATCTTGAAAATGATACCTGTGAAATAATCGCCTATATGAAGGCACGATTAGAAAATACCAGTTTCACTACTATAATGGAAGGAAAGGGGATGGACATTCATTTGGAATTGTATGCCAAGTTATGAAAATGTTAAGCCACGTCGGCTACTGTTGACAGATGTTTCTCTATGTTGAGAATTTATTAGCTGTTATTATCATTTAGTGACGCAGTTACTTTAAAAAATTATTGTGTTAGAGTTTTTGTATTTGTTTTATATCTTGTTCTCAGTAATAGAAAAACGTTTTACATAGCTTAAATAGATCAATTTGAAAAAGAGATGTTTATATTTTAGGGCATATTTAATTAAATTCCGTCATATTTTCTCATAAAAATATGGTCATATTTTGTTTTGTTAAAGCCATATTTCTGGCTGCCCTAGTAATAATTGAACAATATATTATCCGGCATCCAGTATATTCAATTCACTATCCAGATCCCTGCCCTAGTTGAAAAAGATATGTACTTAGGAACCGCTGGAAATTATGTAATCACAATTTATTTTTTGACGCCTACGTTTGTCAATGGAATAATTTATAAATTACGTTAAAGAAAGAAGAAATATTTAGAGTAAATGAACTTACGATGAAAATCTTTCACAATGAAACTGAGCATAAATGGGCTAATAGTCTTTGATTAAAACTTGATAACACTATAAAAACTGATGCCATAACATTAAAACATAGGCAAAAGCAATTGTGGAAATTGCAATTTCGATTCACTTTTTTCGAATATAAAATGAGATCAGAACAACTCAACAATTAGTAACTGTTAATAGCAAAGCTGGCTAGGACTAGAACTGTTAAACAATATTATGACGCTCAACCACTATATTAGTCAGCAAAATTAGACTGCATGGGTCATTTTGAAATGATTGTCTTCAGGCCTGTTTCATATACTATATTTAGTCACACAACTAACCACATATCTCTTAGCCTATTGCCTACTCTAAATCTAAACTTGCCTTATAGACATATAGCGAAGAGCAGTAGATTATGGAGGAGAAACATAAAAACAGAAGGGTGCGTTTGTCGGTGACATACTTGGAAATTGCCACAAAAAAGTTTTCTGGTTTTTCATCTTTCAAAATCAGACTGGTGTCTTTGTCAAAGCTGACTTTTATCCCATTAATGCTTCCAATTGAGCAGATAGTCTTGCAAGGAAAGTTGATATTTCAAGTGGAAAAGTTTATAATATATCAGTTCTGATTATGTTTGTTTACTACCAGTGAATAAAATATAATGTATGTATTCGTTAGTCAATCAAAATAGAATTTGGAGAAAACGTCAACAGCATTTTAAGACGCTTTAAACGCGTTTTCTTTCAGGAAACATTTTAGTAGTAGTTCCGAAATATATTAACTTTACAGCCAAATTGGTGTAAATATTGCCATTTCAAAACGAAATAAAACTGATATAACTGAAGATTGCGCATTTTCACACACTTTTAATTACTGGGAAATAGAATAGGAAAACGAGATATCAACTTTAATTGCATCCATTGTTCTTCGCTTGCGTAAATAGAAGAAAGGTGATTGAGGTAGAGTAAAGACAAAAAGAAAGGATATCAACAATGGTACAGAGCAAATGAAAACGAACATTCGCCAAGCGTAGAAATAGTGATTGAAGAGAAACTGCAAATCAAGCAATGCATTCCACCACTTTAAAAAACACTCGATTCGTACTTGAAGCAATTATATTAAACCAAGGTTGTGGATGATTTCCACTTAGCACTATCGACAGATAAATTGCATAAAACAGCACTAAAGATATATGTACAAGATGTAGGAAATTTTATTAAAATGTTGAATGGGGAATGTACAGATTTTTTAGTTAAACTAACTAATTAAAAAAGTTTTGTTGGTTTCCAGGGGATTCTTGGAGAGAATGTTGTTTTTAAACATCATCTAGATGCATTATCGAAGGCGAAAGAAACAAATTACTTATACGAAAGCTTTCAGATGTACCAATTACTAGAGATTAAATCGTCTACTTGAAACATTAACCAAATTTGTATTAAAAAAATAATTTGGTTTTTTTAGTACTAAAAATTGCAAGAGGAGGGTCTCATAAATGTGATTTCTCTTAGCTATGGAACTGTACAATTTCAAAGCATATTTTGTAATATTGAATTTTCATATACTATGTAAAACACTCGAAAACATTTTTTGAATTAAATATGTTATGTTAAAGTAAGTTGAAAATGAATCAAAAAAGTGCAATCAATGCCAATTTGAAAAAACTATATAAATTGCTATTATAGAATGTAAATAAAATAACTTAAAAATCAGTGCAGTGAAAGGCATTGCTAATAACGTCTGGGCGATTCGATTAATATTTCTTAAGAACAGTTGGACTTGCTGTCTTACCTGTGCAGTGATTGGTGGCAAAGCCCGTCCAAATGTCCACGAAAATAGCAAAATAGCTGAGCATAATCTTCGATGAGATGGCGGCACTAACTCAAAGGCGTAAGGCAAAAGCACCGCTGGTAAACTAGACGATATGCCTGTTAAAACTCTGCTAAATAATAAAATGTCGTGGTCTGTCGCCAAAATGCTAAAAATCGTTCCAATGGTTCCTACAAATAGTAAAAATGTGATGGTAAAACGTTTCCCAATGACGTCCGCCAACATTCCTTGAAAGATTCATTGAGCAATAATGAGAAGACAAAAATGCATTTTTTATAAACAGAAAATAGGAAAAATATTTTTATAAAAGAATGTTTTTGAGTAAATTTTGCTCAATCTTACCCATTAAAATATAAGACACCGAGGTGGTAAAATGAGGGCTTGCGGATAACATAGACTCTTCAGAAAATGAAAGTTGCCAATCACAGTAAAGTTTTGTGGCAAGAATCGGCGCAAGGACGATTTGAGCTGAATCGCACATCCATACCAAACCCAACACAAATGAATACCAAACCTCAACGTGGTTGAACATGTTAGTCAAATGGGAATTTGCTACGGATTGTGTTTAAACCTCAAGTGGTTATAAAAATTGAGTTTTTCCCGTTGTGCCATTCATCACTCTATGAAAAAGGATGTGACAGTGGTGATTTATTTGTGATAAATAAAATAACTTTTATTATAAGAACGTATTAGGAAAAATTTGAATAAGAAAATTCTGTATAAGCAAATTAAATATATACAAATAAATTGTATAAACCAATGATAAATATACAATCCAATTTAAACTGTTAACAATGAAATTACAAAACATTTTGAATTATTTCAAATCAACCATTTATGAAAAAGTGTTAAAAATCTATTGGCAATAAATTCTATTTAACATTGAAACATTTATAAGTACATGAAAAATAGCATTTTAAAAATCACAATGTGCCAGCCAGAGCACACAAAATCAAATTTTAAAACAAGTTAACAGTTCGCTTTTACTAGGATGTAATTTGGAAAATTAAAATGTCTAAAACTGTCCTCTTGGACGTCGCTTTCTTACAATCAATTAGCGTCAATTACCTTGTGCACAATGGCGAATCAAAAACATCTATAAGCACAAAGTAATTATTTCCTTAAAGTTTTTGAAATTATAACAAAAGAATAAAATCTTTAATCGAAATCACAATGTATATAATTGCGGATTCAGCAAAGGTAAATTTTGATTAAATCAAATTGCACAACATTGCGAAAAAAGGAAGGGGTTTTCAACCACGTAAGATAACCTGCGCTTTTCCCCAGCCGATAGTATCGAGAACCTCACCAACTGTAACGGTTTTTCCATTTAAAGAAACGTGATTAAGAAGCTTGGAGTTTTCGTCCCGCTTTTCAGTAGAAACCATCATGTGAAAAGCAACGTGCTATGTGCACACGTGCTGTTCTACATCATTGACCAATAAATTTCACAATAAAATGAGAAGAAAAACTTAATTGAATTTGTGCTGTCAACGGAATATCATTTCTGCTAGCGTTTCAGGGGTCACACTTTATGTAAAAATAGTTATATATATATATATATATATATATATATATATTGACCCGAATCAAAGTTTTGAATTTCATTGCATCTAATATTAAAAGATGAATTGACATTCTTGCCCCTACTAAGAAGAACTTCTTCATAAAACATCATTCAAAATGTAGTATAACCATCAAAATATATTCACAACCTCACCTCCGATTACTTGAATATAGAAAACGTGATATATGGTATACAATCACATATGAATGCATCCATTTAAAAACTGAATTTGGGAATCTCAAACGCAAATTACGAAGTGATTTTTACATAATTTCTTTAATAAACTACTCACATCTAAGGACAAATTTCATTTATTTACAAAAAAACTTATAATGCTCTTGGATATGATGGGTTCGGCCGGTTCCGGGCCTGAATTTTGGCGGTCTTGAAATCACGGCCGGGTTACAACTCTGAGCTATGCAAAAAATTGTGAGAACTCAATATTTTTAAAAATTTATCAAGTTGAAACGAATTTACAAAATCACCCATTTTGGAGCAAATGAGGCATATAAAATCCAAATTGTGATTAAATCATACGAATATATACATGCCTAAGAGTTGTCCATGGTTTTGTCGAATTTCAAAAGTTTAAACAGTCTGAGTGCAGTTTTTCCTAAAACGCAATGTGCAAAAAAAAATTTTAATTGGTTGAATTTTAGATCTCCTCAAAAGCGATTAAGTTTTGGTATCAAAATTGCAGTAAAAGGCGTAATCCTCTGTTGGCAAATATATATTTTTTAAATTTTAGCGTTATATATTAATTATTTAACTTAATAGCTTAGCGAACATTAGTAATACGTAATAACACTTTGAACACACAAGTTATTTATTGTAATTATAAAAATAAAAAAACATTCTAAATTCATATATCTGACAACCTAATAAAATCTCTTCATAATTTAAGTAACTCACAAGTGGTATATAATTTCATACTAACATGGGCCTAAACTCTGATATTAATCACCATATGTTTTCTCAAATCAAAACTCTTCTAGACTTTAAGAAATAATCCATCAGAAAAGTTATATCTATGTTATGAATGTGAAGAACAAAAGAGGTGCAGCTCATCATAGTCAAAAGAGAAATTGTGGACCTAAGCAGAAAGCAAAGTACCGCCAAAACAGTATTATCAAATAAATTGTTATTACAAAACTTGATGCCTCTGCCCCACAAATTCAAGAATTAATGAAATATCAGAAAATTGACATTTCTTTAAGGACTGTAAGAAGAAGGCTGTATTCGTTTGAGTTTAAATCAATTAAGTCAAAAAAGTACAAAAGCTAACAACATCAATGAAGAAAAAAAGACTTGCAATTGCACATCAATGCAATTAGACTGAGGAACAGTAGCAATCTGCTGCGATTTCTGATGAAAGCACTTTTGATTGTTAATCTGAGTCTCAACAACGCGTTGGTATCAGCCTTTAAAGCAATCATTAAAAACCCTATAAAAATGGTTTAGGGTGTCATGAGAGGTAAAGGTGTAGGTTGCCTGCATATTTGTAAAGGGATCATGAATAAAATATGTAGATTTTTTACAAACTAGATTGATTCTACAACTTAGGAAATGGGAAAATGTGAAAACATTTAGTCATGATAAGGTTCCATGCCATATGGGTAAGAAAGTAAAAAAGTTTTTACAGTTAAACAGTATTACTCTATTAGCTATGTTCTCTTATGTAAATATTAAGCTAATCCTTTACTTGGGTAAATAAGTTTCATGTTTGTGATAATAGTTAGTGTTAATTTCAATCAATTCCAACCAATGATTACATTTGCAATGATAACTAAATACATCAATATCTGTCAAGCTATTATACTCCCCTTAACATTATTGAATATAATAACCTAAGATCATTTCTAGTTTCAGATTATTGGTAAAGAAGTAGCCATTAAAGGGTAATGAGATATCTTAGGCCACGATTAGACTAGTGATTGGTTCAAAAGTGATCTATCACATTTGAAAGAATTGCACGTCTAACCACCCGAGATAACTAGCGATGTGACGATCACAAGGAAATCGAACGCGCACGATTTTTTATTTATTACCTCCATCAAAAACTATTGAAGAAGTGAACCTACAAGTTAAAGAAATTTATTGGAAGTTACCATACATTCAATACCAAGTTACATCACTGAAGAAAAAATTGAAGATCATGAATAAGAAATTGAAAAATGTTAAGATACTACCAATATTTGAATCATACAAAACAGAGTATATATTTAAGAATAAAGATGTAATTCCAAAAGAACTTGTTTCATCAATTGTGTACAGATATAAATCTGACAATTGCAATAAATTGTACATTGGTGAAACAGTTCGACAATTCGGAAAGAGAATAAAAGAACATCTAAGTGGACATTTAAATAAAGAAATCTATCAACATCCTCACGAACTTAAACAAAATAATTTTGACATCATAAGAACAAAGAACACCAAAATAGCAGAAACAATTATATTAAAGAAAGAAGATCATAATTATATTTTAAACAAGCACGTTAATTACATCAAAAGAACTTTTTTATTTTAGTTAATGCATGTATATATGATTTTTTAATTATTTAGTGTAGTATTTTTGTAAAGTTTTATTTGCAGCAATATTATATTCTGACGATTGTCCATAAGTGGTTGAAATGCATCAATAAGTGCTTATAGTTTAAATAAATTTATATAGGATATATCATATATATATGTATATATATCATATATATATATATATATATATATATATATGCTGCAGTAAGATTGTGTAATTAGGAATTTCGTGAAATCCATAAAATTTCAGTGAAGTTGAAAATTCCTATTTTACTTAAAAACTTCATAAAGCAAGTAAATTTAAGGAGTTGTGGTTAGCGTTATGATTATGTTTAATATTTTTTCAATAAATGCATGAAACATCTAATTACACAATTTTATATATATATATATATAAATTGTAAGTAATTTCAATAACTTCAGAACGATGGGCTCATAGAGTATAGCTACAAATCAGTCCAAAGAAGCATTGAAAAACTAACCCTTTCAATGGATCATTGAGTTTGCCTGGGAATAAAGGAAAAAATCTTCGATCATCAGGATTATTTTGATATTGAAATAATCTGTATTGTACTGGTTACTAGGTAAAATAACCTATATTGCCTATACGATTGTACGTAAAACAAACAAATTCAAAAAAATTGCCAAACTGCAAGATTGGGTAAGAAAACCGGGTAAAATCTTTTCCCATACTTTGAAGATTTTGTTCCACTAGATACTCACCATGGAATAACAATTTTCATCAAGAATTTTCACACCTCATTCCAAAAACAAGAATTTCGATTTTCCATGGGACGTCTAGACCCATGAGAAGTCTTGAAATTGTATTAACCTCAAATACAGCTACTGTAACTATCATAATTGAAGTAGTATATAAAATGTCATACCCCCTTTTCAATAAGCAGCCACTTGTCTGCTGCGCCTTTACTATCTCTGTGTTGCTTACGAGTTACTGGTGGAGTATTTCGTACAGAATAAAGCCGTTGCTTGGTGTTGGAGAGCATACTTGCGCAGCTATCGTTGACAGGAGATTCACTCGTATTGGCGTCCCTAAATAAAATTGCTTTTAATAAAAGTGTTTCATTTGATACAGTAAACATGAAGGAAATATCAAAATAAATCACATTAAGGTGTTTGAAATGAGATGCTTATAAAGATTAATTTTTGACAGAAAATATCTGAACCGGAGGTGTAATTCGAGACTTGATTTTAATAACGGTGTAATACATGATATATTTTCAGAAATAATTAATCAAATGTCGTTATTTCAAGCACTATTGTAAATTAAATTTCTTAATTGATTTAAAAAAGTATTAATGAAAGCAGGCGAGACACAAAGAATGGCTTCCTCAATTACGGTCATTGAAATCTATATATAATAACTAATTTGTGAAAGTTGGAAAACAGATAATCTTGTCATTTACTTATATAAATAGTGCAACATTCAAACCAGAACAAAAGAACTTTAAGTGAAATAAAANTTTGGGTCCAGCTGCGAACAATTAATTTAAATGTTCTTTTTTCCTCAAAATTTGAAAATAGTTCACTTTAATTCAAGATGTTTTCAATAGATTTGCTGCTAAAAACAGAGGATTGCACTTTGTGTAAATTCAGTTTTGTTCAAAAAACTTGCTTTTCACAATTTTTTTTCTGTAAAAATAGGTACCAGCCCTCCCCGCTTTACAAATTCTAAAGGCGCCTCTGCCATAAGTTCCGCATTCGTTTTCCAGAAGAGCAAGAAAAATGGTCAATGTTCAGACCAACAAGTCCGAATTATATATACAAATAAAAATGCCAATATAAAAATGATGGAAAAAGGTATTACATTCATACACATATTCAGCGCTAGCGACCAAATTTTGTACTTGTTTTTTTNATTGTTGCTGGGGTAACAGGGTAGAATTTCGGTTGTAGAACGCTCGTGAAAATACACTATTAAACAGGGGTTTAAACACATAAACACTCAGGTCGGTATTTTGGTTCAGTGTATGTTCACAGTTCCAAAAAAAGTTTTGTGAATATAATGAATGTGAGATTGAGGAAAACTAAGAATAGAATTCACATTAAATGGGAAGTACTTGAAATTCTAACTTTCATATTAAATATTGGGGCGCGCACATTCAAACGAACATGTCTTTTGTTAAATGTTCAGTTAATATTTTGGATTCTGATGCTACTTTGCAACAACACAAAAAAATTATTAATTGACTTCTAGTGCAATACTTGTAAAAAAAATTAATAACAGTGGTGCAAAGAATTGAAATTATAAGATACTTGGCCTAGGTTAGCTGAGTAAATGAATAGGAAAACACTCGTTATTTGGGTCCAGCTGCGAACAATTAATTTAAATGTTCTTTTTTCCTCAAAATTTGAAAATAGTTCACTTTAATTCAAGATGTTTTCAATAGATTTGCTGCTAAAAACAGAGGATTGCACTTTGTGTAAATTCAGTTTTGTTCAAAAAACTTGCTTTTCACAATTTTTTTTCTGTAAAAATAGGTACCAGCCCTCCCCGCTTTACAAATTCTAAAGGCGCCTCTGCCATAAGTTCCGCATTCGTTTTCCAGAAGAGCAAGAAAAATGGTCAATGTTCAGACCAACAAGTCCGAATTATATATACAAATAAAAATGCCAATATAAAAATGATGGAAAAAGGTATTACATTCATACACATATTCAGCGCTAGCGACCAAATTTTGTACTTGTTTTTTTATTACTTTTTACAAAATCGATGTATTGCAAACTAAAATTAGCCTGAACAGAAAAAAAACATTGGTGAAATTAAGATGGATTTACAAGCATTCATTGACATTCTATTGCATTATTTCAGAAATATTTAACGAAAATGTCACTTTGGTGATAATTTTTAGAATGTAGAAACAAATGTGAAAAGCATTCACAAAATTGAAAAATAAATTTTAATTGCCTGATAAAAGCGGTTTGGCCATAACTTTACTAAGCCATTAGCAATTTTCTAGTTTACGTAAAAAAATAAGTAGAAGACAAAAAGAAGACAAAAAATAGTGATTTACTTTAAAAAGTTCCCTTGTTTTTATAAATTAACACTAAGTGTTAAGCATGACTGTTTAAATAAACAAGCCAACTTTCCATTTATACAGCATAGAATTGAGTTATATATCTATTATATATATATATATATATATATATATATATAAATATATAAGAAAAAATTCAATATTCTCCAACATTGCAAATCTACTATCTCCATTCTAGTTAATTTAAGTGAAGTAGGAATTGTTTATGATTTTGAAAATGTTTTAAAAGCCTATAACTCATGAAATCAGGGCTGGCATAAAAATGTTTTTTAGCAAAAAACAAAAAAACTATTCTATTTGTTTTTTTGTTTAAAACATATTTTGTTTCAGAAAATTTAATTTAAACTTGTTATGCAACTTGATCAAAAACTTTAACAGATGGGAGCAAAATGTAAGTTGATGAACCTTCTCATTCGAAAGGATATTTCGTAGGTAGGTGAATTGGCATTTCACATTGTGCTAAAAAACAAGTTGAATACTTTGCAATTGGGGGCTGCGTGAAAATGTTCTTTAATGTATTTCGATTCAAGCGATAACGCAACAATAACAATGTGGAAATCGCCTATGAAAAAATACATGAAAAAAACAGTGAAAAAAACACTGTTTAATTAAAGCAGGTTTTAAATCAGCCAGTCCTGCATGAAATGTTTCGAAATTTGCGAATATTTTGTGGAGGTACATAAATTGATGGGTATACAGTGTACATGAAATTGGAAACAACTCCTTCATTCACTCCTCATTTAGTGAGCCTTCCTGCGTCTAAACGCAACTCTGGTTTAACACCATCAAAAATAACCTTAATGATAGAATTATGTGCATTATTCCCGTACGATTATACTCATAAATATTGGATTACATAAGAACACACTACTTATACTTGCTCTCCCACGATCATTCGCTAGGCAAAATGATGCTTTTAAATCCCTACTTAAACAATACATTGAGAGACGTAATAATGACAGATATAATTAGTGTTCATTGCCATCATTGCTAACCAAGCTACTTCAAATAAACATCACAGAAAACTTCAAATGTGAACTACTTTAGTTAACAATTTATAACGACTTTTATATCCCACTAACAAAGAGAATGAGCATTTTATTATAATAAAAGTAAAATTCCGCGCAATCCCGAAATGTTGCAAACTAACTAGGCAATAAACAAAAATAGAATAGATTCAACTATCTCAGTAATACATTTTTCAATTTCGCCTAATAGTTTACTTATATAGCTTAATGTTGAAGGAAAGAATTTAAGTTTCTTGCTTAAAAGTAATTCCCCAAGTGACACAACCAGTTAACCTACGTTACTTGCACCCATGTTATGTCCTCGTAAGAAAGAGTCAATTAAGTTCGCACTCTTCTTAAATTGTTTTATTTAAAAATATATTTTCCAACTTAAAATCAATGAACGTTAAGTAACAAATGTTTGTTTATTACAAATATTTCAAGCTACCGTTACCTAGTAATACCATACTGAACAATACTTGGAAAAAAAACACATTTGATGATTAAAGATTTTTGAAAAAAAACAAGGTTTACTCTGTCAGCCTTAACTATATCAAAATGCATGACACTAGAAGTAAAATGAGAAATTTCTTGTCCGTGAGATCATAATTTACAATGATTAATTAACATAAAATTTTAAAATATAGCTTTTGAATGTTATGCAATAAACGGGAAAATGGCTTAATAGATTGTAAAGAAGGCTTGCAAATAAACTAACAGGTTTGTCTGCTAGAAACTGAGGCTTGTATGAAAACAAACAAGTATGTTTCACAAACAACAACAGAAATTAATTGGAAAATGAATTAACAAAGACTTGACTTGAAACACAGAATTCTCTAATTTAATGTTTCTAAATTGACGATATAATTTCTTCGAATTTCTGAAGAAAAATTGCAAGTTCCGATTACCTAGTAGTACCATCCTGCAACAAAACCTCAAAAATTAGTGTATGCTTTTGAAACTGCCTGAATACACACCGTATTACTCTTCCAGCGACTCTAGCAGACATAGTTTTCTGTGATTTTTTTAAAGCTTCTATCTCCTCCCTTTTTCGCTGTAGTTGAGCTTCACGTTGTCGCCTATCGACTTCAAGATTTTGAATGCGAATCTAAATATGCCATGAATTGACTAAGTGTTTATATTAACAAATAAAACTAAAAATGAAATATTGATTTTCACGTTCGCGTGCAAATCATTATTTTATTTACGCGTTACTCCTTAATCGTTACAACACATAGTACGACACTACTCCTTAATCGTTACAACACATAGTACGACGCTATCACGGGTGTGAAATTCTATAGTAAATGTGACATTACCGAACCTTCTCCGGTTTTAAGAAAGATTGAAAAAGCCAAGAAATTGGTTTGGTTAGATTCGTAGTTCCGAATCACCGTGTCGCGGTACATAGTCTTTGTAGGCATATGGGCAACGATAACGAAGACATGCATTTGCGTTTAATTACCAATATAAGAGAGTTTGAAAATTTTAATCAGTCTTTTTTGAAAGTCTGATCGGTTTTCTACGGCCTTTATTAAACATCAGACTCAATTAAGGTCACTCATCTATATTTAATCGACGGGCGGATTTCGGGCACAGTGGAGACCGGGCGGGTATCGAACAGAGGAACTTGAGTGGTCAATTTTCAAAAAAGCAACGGTTGAAGTCAGTTATTGCTCGCATGGCTTCAGACCTCTTGATATTTAAGCATTAGGCATGGAGGAAATGTGGAACTTTGTCAAAACATTCGAATTTTCATTGAAAAAATATATTTAATCTAATTATCTCTAGCAATCTTAATGTTTTGATAAATACTTTACTTAGTGCTTGTATCTTTTTTATCAGTATTATTCTATCAATAGAATTTCATTCGTGGTAGCCACTTTTCTATGAAATTTTGTAAACTAGTTTTACTATAAAATAATATCATCGGAGATTAATAGCAGAATTATTATAAAATTTTGTTTAATAAAAATAGAAAAGTGAAATTCGTTACACAGTAATAGATTTTCTCCACTTTATTAAATATTAAACATTAAATTAGTTGACAGTTCAAAACTGATTTTTCAGTTTAACACTAAAAATGGAAATTACATTCGGGCATTGATTTTTTAACGAATAGGTTTAAAGCCGTAGTGAATATTAAACGTAATTAAATGTTGTAACGCATTCAATTCATTAATTGGAAACCACTTTCATGTATTTAGCAATACCAAAAACTTCATGTCAAGTTGAAAACATGCCTACTCAATGAAATTCAAAACAATAAAGATAACTAATTTTAGAAGAGGTAATTGAATTAATATTAAAATTAAATTAAAATATAATTAATATTTCTCAAAGTACTCAAGAAAATAAAGTAGATATATGAAAATTAGATGAATTTTTAATGCATTTTTGACATTAAGTTTATTAAAAATTTGTTTTTACTTCTCTACTTAACAATTAATAATGCCTCAATTCATTCAGCCGGAAAAAAGTAAAGAGAAGACAGCGACCTTTTAAGAATTACTTAATTAACAGCAGTTGTCCTGCCTCGAAACTTACATTTGACAATGAGATTGACTAAAGGATCAATCTGTCCGTAATCTCAGTTTGATTAACTCCACTCTATGGTTGAAAAATGGACATCTGTTGGAAAAATTATGATGGTAGAAGAAAGTCTTAACCAGTATGCGCAAATTCTTAAAACATACATCTGGTTCTTCCTGCGTGATACACTAGCTAGAACAAGGAATCAAATTAAAACTCACAGGGTGAAAACCCTAACCCCAGCACAAAA
>CABFPE010000002.1:3532148-3566984 GCA_900660155.1 Hofstenia miamia
GTAATCTCAGTTTGATTAACTCCACTCTATGGTTGAAAAATGGACATCTGTTGGAAAAATTATGATGGTAGAAGAAAGTCTTAACCAGTATGCGCAAATTCTTAAAACATACATCTGGTTCTTCCTGCGTGATACACTAGCTAGAACAAGGAATCAAATTAAAACTCACAGGGTGAAAACCCTAACCCCAGCACAAAAAAAGAAAATTGAGACTTCTGATTAATATTGGTCATAGTATGGGATCACAGCCCTCAGCAATGTACCCAATCTTATATTCATTGGAATAGGTGGACTACCAATTTCATGAAACAAACGTTGGCGTGGCCACCAGCCCTGCATGCAATTTTGAAAACGGTTTATTGAGCATAAACAAATTATAAACTTGTCCAGCTTAACTATGAGTACCTGGCCATTGACTATTGACGTAATCTTCTTTTTAAGAACTGTTGGAGATTCAACAGCTTCACTTTCCAATAAAAAGCGCTTGTCTGTTACTACATTGCCACTTATACTAACGTCACGCTCACTCTCGCTACTGGAACATTGACCCGGAAAAATTGCACTAGCATTTTGAGAAAGAATAGGAAACTCAAATTTGCAATTTCTTTTAAAACTTTAGCGGATTTTTTTCATCATATATTAACCGTATTCCTTGATCACAAATTTTTAGATATGCATCTAGTTCATCGTTAGGAGTCACACTAGGTCGGATCTAATTTATGACATCTTTATTTATCCTCTTGCGCATTGATTCGAAAGGATCATCAATTTTAGAATTCTTGGAAGTTGGCGGTTTATTCCTAAATTAGTACTCTGAGACATTTAAGGGGGAGAAGTGCTTTCAAATCTTGATGACCTTTATTATTGCTATGATTTCTCCTCAAAATATTTCTTGCTTTATTTGGGAATAATATAAAATAATTTGAATATCTCAACTCCTTTACGCTAAACATTTTTAAACACTGGGTGCCACTCATTCAATCAATATCTGAAGCAAAACAATGATATATATTTTACTCAAGAAAGCCGACCATGAAGTTGTATTTTCGGTTGGCCGGTTTTAAAACCGGCCCGGCAGCGGTTTCAACTCTGAGCTAACATATATTCAGCAGTTATCTTAATTATTTTTCAATTTCTAAGAATTGATTGTATGCAATTGACTTTATTTCAGTAATTGTCAATTTTGACTGTTTTTGAATAGTGCTAAAAGTCAATATTTGTTCGTAAATGAAGTCAGTGGTGAATGGAACTATCAATAATCTACATAGTAGAGAAGATTTACAAACCCCATCCACGTTTATAGATGGGCGCGAGACATTTTTTACAACTGACTTTCTATCGAATAACACAAACGAAAAAGAGTTACTTATGTAATAATCTATTTAATTAACATCAACATTTGCTAATCAACTTCATAAAAAAATAATTTATTGAAATAATGAATTTGTTTCATCTGGTGGGAAGAAAATGACTTGGAAAACACATTTAAATAGTTTTAAATTCTACGATTATTCTACTAAAGGGTTGATATGCAATTCTGGTAAATAGCATACAATTTCGTGTGGGCAACCTTACAGTAAACGATGGGAACATGGCTGGTTGCTTTTTCAAAATTTGGTCTGAGATGAAAGCCAACTAATCGAAAATAATACTGAAGTGATCACGTGCTTATTTATTGTTGACGCTTAATTTTTCTAGCCACTCAGTGTTATTAAAAATTGTTTTAAAATAAGGGAAACGGGTGACTTGAATTGGCTGGGATCGAAGTACAGTCAATTTAAGTTATTTGGTGAAAAAATTATGACTTACATCTTTTTTTCGCTGTTCTTTTTGCATTTTTGCCAATTTCAAATTATTTCCATGTTCTCTTTGGCGGTGTTTTGCCTGCTCTTCAGTAAACTGTCGCATTAGTTTTACCTAAATGAAAGTATTCTTTAAAAGTGCACATTATGAAACAGTCCGCACAAATCTTGTACGACAACACATTCTACCTCTGCAATGTGAATTTAGAGGTTCACTGCCTCTCATTTGCTTACTTATTGACAGAAATTGTGTTTCACATTTTTCACTCAAAGTGTGACGCACACAACTGACATTAAATAAAATGCTAATATCTAGAACCATTTCTAATGGCAATATTTAGGGAATGCATTATTTCAGAGTATTGAAAAAGTAAAAAAAGTCTATAAAGCTTTATTCAAACAAGGTGACAAACGTTTCCTTTTTTATGAATGGTTATCACAATGCAAATTATGCAACACGGACATCTTGAGAATGATTCATCCCTCAAAATAGTATACAAATGAAAACTCAACGGTTATCGGGACAGTTTTATGCGCGGATTTAAAATATGCAATTTGCAAAATGTTTTATTGAGGGCTTTTTGCAAAAAAATCGATTTTTTAAATTTTCTACTTCCATATATGGAAGTTGAATATAAATTTAATGTCTCTGGACTTCTAAAGAATGCACAGACAATTTTTTTGCTCTTTCTGGGTAAAATTATTTTCAGAAGATTGTAAGTATGCACATTCGTAATCAAATATTGAAGTAATTTCAATCACATGACTCGACTGTTGCGCGCGCGTGTCATACTTCCGGTAATGATGTGCAATTCAGTTCGTCGATATGCCTTACCTCATTGTTAACAACAACTTTTACAACAATTTTATTAACACGTGGAAACGGGCGCCTGCTGCTAATTGGTAATATCAGCACTAAATCAATAAAACTTATATTGGTCTTGTTACGTACTGTCCTTGACATGTGATATTTAAGGAATGTATTTGAAAAAACCACTAATGCACCCACTTCAACAAAACCTTGCAAATTATTGGATGCCATATTGTACACACCGAAAATGTAGTATACGCTCCAGAGCGTTCTAACTATTTATAAATTGCTGCAAGGTTCCTAGCCGTGTTTATAGAAGGTCTTGTCTACGCGTAGCTGCCGACATTATATGTATAGGTTTGACCTTACTTCGTGTGGAGGCCCCCTCGAGCGCAAACGAATATAAGTGTTTCTGCTATTCTGCTACGCATTCGCCATAGCAACTTGTCAAAAATTCTGCTTCTACCCAACCAGAGAAAACCAGCATGCTTTGAAATATTCCTTTTGTCACACATAGTACGGCGATTGGAATGACTTGCTATGTCTTGCTTCTGGTAATTTCCCGCTCAGATGGAAAAGATGTTGTTGAAGCAGTTCACGCTGCAGCACACTGTATGCAGGACTGTACAAGTCCTAAACATCTTTCTGCCATGTTCGGAAAAAAGGAATTCTTTCAATATTATCCGGATAGTTTCCCAGTTGCCATGAGCACTATCTTCGTGACAACTTTTCAGCGGTTGTATGACACTCCGATAAATAACATTCTCATTTATTCTTTCATCTTAACGGAATTAGCTAAGATTCGCCATTAAATGTGACCAGTAAAGAGTAAATTAGTCGAAGACTATCAATTTGTATTACCGGCCGGCCTGCATTCGCTTGGAAATTTCAAGAAAGACCGATAAAATTACCGGCCTAATTTGAAAAAAATTCTTGTTTTATTTATAAGTTGGAAATATTTGCTTAGTTTATGAGAAAATCCTATGAAAATCTAAAGGTTCACAAAATTTCAGAAAGTTTGAACCAATGTACTTTTCTAATATTCGATTAGACACTTAAGCATTTGAACGACTTTCGGTTGCGAGCACATTCCACCGCAAATTTCAGCTGAGAAGTTAGACACATCCTAATAAAGGATTGTTTGGCTTTAGTGGAAAAATTATATATAAGTGAGGTTAAATGCCACAGCAATATAAACCCTAATGATTGATAATTTAACTCTTAGTTTTATGTATTTTAATCATCAAACAAAATATATTAACTAAACAAACCGAAACCTTCACAATTTAAATTCATTGAAAAACGAAAACTGACTTAACTTATGCAAATAATTGATATTTAGAAAATATCAAAATTGTGTTTTTTGTCAGAAATATCAGATCTTTTAATCACAATGTGTAATTTTCAATGCAAATATAATTCACCGACAAAACCGGCCGGTATTAACCATTGCCGGCCAACTACCGGCCTTAAAACTTCCGGCAGGTTCCAACTCTTATTGTTGATACAGCCTTTGCTACCAATGGACCGTATTGTGAAGATGTTATGGGTTTTATTAATCCGCATCATCCAGGAAGTAAAGTTTTGAATTATAGTCCTATAGAAATTCTGGCATCTTCTGAAAATGTTGAGGAACCCATACCCGTTGGTGAGTCGAAATTCTTCTGGACTTTGACGTGGTACACGCATAAGAAAACAATCCGACAGCTGCGGAGCTGAAGGAGACTCTGGAGGTGTGTTGGAATAGACTCTGGAGTGGGCATGTATTTACTAGTGTTATGATGATCTATTTGTAAGTGCATTTTAGTGATGATTAAATTTTTGGAAAGAAACTACGTGTTTAGAAATAAAAGATCTGTTTCTTTTAAATTGGTGTACGTGTAAATCACAAGCATAATCCCTCGTCTCTACATGAGTTAAAACGCCTCATAGGTGAGGCATGGACGTTTTGTCACAATCTGCATTTGAATGCATCGTTGCATCGCGCGGTTCTGCTTAACGAGGTTTGGCACTCCAAATATTAATATATTCATCCTTGAAGGGACATGTTTTTGTTTGCTTTTACATATTGTAGTATTTTACACAACTATTGTGGTACTTTGTAAGTGTATAGCAGCCGTTTGACATTAAATAGATACTGTTATTGTCTTCAAGCAGTCTTTTCACTCAACATTAAAAAATGCTCGTAGACTGAGGTTTTAGCGAGTGAAACATCCACTACTATTAAGAAGTTAGATAAACGTAACTTAAATCGTTTAACCAAATTTTACGGTAGTCTAAATCTGAACAAAACAACGATATAGAAATCAAATATCTTAATTGCATTTTATGATCTAAAGCTTTTAGTTAATAAAAACCTGTTTAATAATTAAAAACACATTTTTGTAGACAGAACCGTTTCCAAAATCAACATCAGCAATACAGAGAATTGAATTATTGATGTATTAGCCCAGGTTTAGATGACCGACTCAATTAGGTGAGGTTTTTTATAATTAGTTAGATTAGAAAAATTGGGTCACGCCTTAAATTAGTGCAATTTTGAACAAGGAATTCCGAGTTCTTCATCACCTATTAGGATGAAGCTCTTAGTCATCGTAATAATATTTAATGAACATCGCATATAAATGGAATGCTACCTTATTTCGCTTCATTTCTTCCATTTCTTTCGTGATTTTTTGTAACCTTTGTTCATTAGCTTTGTTCTCCTGCATAAGACGCATGTGGCCTTTAAGACCGTTTTTAACCCGTTTTAACTCCTTCTCCAAATCATTGATTTTCAGCTTGAAAGTTTTCAGCTTATTTGCATCTTCAGATTTGTTTTCACTTTTTCCTAAAAATATCAGTAAACTTTTTACAAAGAGATGCGCCACGATGTTCGTAATTGAATAATATAATTAAATTTAACAGTTAATGAACAGAAGACCTTAATAGCATTAACATTTGCTTGACTAATCTCCACTCAACTTCATATACTCATTTTAAAAGTTTCTTCATTTAAAAACAATTTCCACGTTCCTCTTTCAGAAAACTAGATTTTAGTTTAATCGAAAGCATTTAAAATCTGCGCTTAACAATCCTCAATATTTAGTTAGCATAATTTCAAAACGTAAGAAGAGTTAAATGATTTAAAGTTTTCAAATTGAAACAATACCTCCTGATTTCAGTGCAAGGTCTCTAGCGTTTTCCACCTCACTGATTTTATTTTGAAGAAGAATAATCTTGGAGTTATATTCATCCTTGATTGCGTCCATTCTTCTAACACTGTTTTCCAACTCGATGATTAAACGCTCTTTGATGGTTATCTCATCAGAAATGTTTACCAAATCTTTCTCGATATTAGCTAAACAAAGACGCTAACTTATATTAAAGAGAATACAATATATAGAATGTAGCGGATTTGTTTAATTGCAATGTGGTATTTATCAAGAAAAAATCCTAAACCTTCACGATAATTGAAAAGACAACAAGCTGTTATCAAAGAAATGTACCAGTTGAGTTTGCACCATTTTTTACATTACACAATGTAACAAAAAAATTTTGTGTGTTCCCAGTTTCTAATCACTATTTCCCAGTTGCTTATGACTAAAAAAGCAACTGGGAAATAATGATTAGAAACTTTTGAAATTTTGCTTACAAAGCTTATTTTAGTATGCCTGTTGGTGATCGGGATAAGTCTTGGGCTCCACATTTTTATGTGAATACTGCAGAAAGACTTTGGAAGATAAATCTTGTTAATGTTAATTGGGTTATCCTTATTTTCATGTATTTTGAAATGGCTTATCTTACTTGTGCATTTTTAATGATACTACCATGTGTTTATAGGATGGCAGCGTGGGGAGAATACAGCAATGAAGTTTGGCATTCCACGAGTTTGGTGGAAACCAACCAACCACACGAATGAATGCTACTTTTGTATGGTTGATCCATCTAAACGTAGATCAGGAAAAAATGCTCCTGCCATGGTGTATCCAAATATTCCTTCTTCAATTGCTCTGGTTGCTCATTCTGATCAGCTTCCCGCATCAATTTCTCCTACTTCTACACATCACCAGCTCTCGGCTGGTGAATCAACTTCTGAAGATGATATTCAAAATGATGGATATATCGTAAATTCTAAACTTGAAGAAAGAAATTCATACTATCCAAACCAGCGTGATCTCACTGATCTAATTAGAGACCTTGGGTTGACAAAATCCAAGGCAGAGTTGTTGACATCGAGTGTTAAGCAGTGGAACCTGCTGGATGACTCTGTACATGTCACTGAGCAACGTAAACGACATCAAAACTTTTCACCTTTTTTACTATGTAAGAGCGAGTTTGCTTTTACAAGGTTAGTAGAATTTTTTAGTCTATTAACATTCCTTGTAACCCAATTCATTGGCGTCTCTTCATTGACAGCTCATCAAAAAGTCGTAGGGCTGTGCTACTCAACAACGGAAACCAATACCCATCTCTTCCTCTTGCCCATTCCACATTCACCTCAAAGAAACCTATGCAAATGTGCACACACTACTATCTCTCTTACAATATGATCACTAACTGGGAGGTCATATGAGATTTTAAAATGATAGCGTTTCTGATGGGACTTCAAAGAGAATTCAAAAAATATCCTTGCCATCTTTGTCTTTGGGATATTAGAAACATACTATAACCAGAAAATTTGGCCAAAACGGGTATAGTTTACTGTTGGAAAAAATAATGTTAAATAGAGTCCGTTGATAAATCCACAAAAAGTGCTGATGCCTCCACTTCATCTAAAACTTGGTTTAATTAAACAATTTGTGAATGCACTGGACAAGGATGATGCGGCCTCTAAGTTACTTTCTCCCAAAAACTCAGAAGCTAAGGTAAAAGCTAGTGTCTTTGTTGGACCTCAAATGAAAAAGATATTCAAGTCTGATGTTTTCATGGAAATGTTAAATGAAACCGAAAAAGAAGTCTGGGAAAGTTTTGCTACTGTGGTAAATGGATTTTTGGGAAAACATGGATGACAACTATTCAGATTTCGTAGCCAATTTGGTTGAGTTATATGGTAAAATGAGATGCAGGATGTCAATGAAAATTCCAAATGTTAGATGCCCACTTGACTGAATTTAAAGAAAATTTAGGTGCATACTCAGAAAAACATGGAGAACGCTCCCATCAAGACATTAAGGAGGAGTTTGAATGGTGATATCAAGGACAATACAACGAAAATATGATTGGAGATTACATATGAGGATTGATTCGGGAAAGTGATTTGCAATATCGAAGAAAATCTCGCAAAACAACCAAGTTTTAGTTAAAATGCTGACATCAAATGTGACTACTGTAGCTTATATATAGCTATAGTTGCATTTTTCCTTGAAATTTGTAATGTTTTAAATGTTTTGTGCGATCTTTACTGCTTCTACAATTTTATTTGTTTTCACTGTTTGATTCAGTTTCAATAACAACGATAGTTGCTGAAAAAGTTCAGCTGTTTTCATGCAAAGGAGCACAAAATACATACAAAATGCATAGAAAAACTGAGCAATGAAGTCATTCTTCTGAACACGAAAACAAAGTTTAGAACAAACAATGTCGATTTTTGACTGTTACTAGGGGGAAAGTGATTGGGAAATAACAATTAGAACGTGGGGACAAAAATCGTGTTACATGGTGTTATCACTTAAGATTGGGCTGGCCTTAACCTATTTTAAATTATTATTTAGGGACTGTGTTGAAGTTCAGTCAAATGTGAAAATTTTCTAATGTAATGCATTTGGGTAATGTAATTACCGTATTTACCCGTGTATAAGCCGCATCCGTAGATAAGCCGCACCCCGAGTTTTGGAGAAGATTTTTAGGAAAAAAAGTTTTTTGACCAAATAAAAATTCACGAGCACTGAATCTATGAAACATATTTATTTACATCGTTCAGATATTTCTTACAACTTTGAAGTAAAATTTTAAGTCCGATTCGTGTATTTAATAATTTAATAACTGTAACAAGTAAAGTACTGACGTATCTTCAATAATTACTAATAGTTCATTTTAGAATCCATCAAATTCCTTCATTATTTCGGTAGCTTTTCGATCGAGCAAGATCCCGTACTTTAGTTTACAATATATGTGCAAATTAGGTATCTTTGCGGGTTTTTTCAAGGATAAATACGGTATATATTGTCATTGTGTGAGCAAAGAAAGAAAATATAAAAACCTCTTACGCGGTAAATCATTTTCTAATGTAGTTCTTGATGAAAATTCAAAAAAGATAATAAAATAAAAAAATTGAAAAATGCATACAACAATTCATACCGTCTTTTAGGTGAACTGACGTTTTAATATTTCTCGTTTCTAATATTTGGAAAGACTCATAAACAGTCTATAAAGAAATAGGAACAAATGCATCTCAATATTTANACATTTGGCCGATTTCACTCAGTCATTTATTAATTCCGCTCTTCAATTCACTCATAAAAGAGCGGAATTAATAAATGACTGAGTGAAATCGGCCAAATGTTGCTGATATTTATTCATTTGTTCCAGTCCAGTTAGTGTTATAGAAGTTCATGCTACAATATATATATATATTATATATATTATATTACAATGTCAATAGCTTCTACAATAATCAGTGCATTGAAACAATAAATGTAGTAATCCATATATTAATAAATTTATTTCATGTTAGTCAAACATCATTTATGTAAGCCTATGCTTACTTTGCGATGTTGTTTCAGAAAATCATACAACATGTACATTTGTATTCACTTTGAAAATATATTTTGAATAATTTATATCCAAATGCTATGATGGGACTCTTTGCTAAACATCTTGTAGCTCTAACATATGCTAACAATCACCAAAATTAACGGTAGAACCTATAATTCAATTTTTTTAAGCGTTTCCAAGCAACAATGCATGTGATGTGATTGCCAAAGATTTCATGGAAAAAAATTTGGGCCTGTATCCAGAGACCTATGCGATTTGACATTGTTTCTCAGACAAATTTAAATACTATATTTCAAGTAATAATGTATATTACTTTTTGGTATGCTATTAATCAAGTGAGAACTTAGATTTATATGCGTTTCTTGAAAGAAATTTTAACATAGTGCAATTGCAACAAAATGGAATTAGCATTGTCGATGTACTAAGTGAATTCGAAAGAGTATGATGGATACTACGACAACATTTGGTGTATGTGAAAATATATTGGTTAAATCGTAGGTCCAACTGATATCGCTAAAAAAGCAAATTTTGCTTCCATGCGCAATACTGAAATTGTCGCACGATTTCAGATATTTTAAAGAGTGTATGTACTGGCATTATAGATTGTATTTACCTACAAAAGTTACCGGTAAAATCAAAGACGAGCAGTTACCGTATTTACCCGTGTATAAGCCGCATCCGTAGATAAGCCGCACCCCGAGTTTGGGAGAAGATTTTTAGGAAAAAAAGTTTTTTGACCAAATAAAAATTCACGAGCACTGAATCTATGAAACATATTTATTTACATCGTTCAGATATTTCTTACAACTTTGAAGTAAAATTTTAAGTCCGATTCGTGTATTTAATAATTTAATAACTGTAACAAGTAAACTACTGACGTATCTTCAATAATTACTAATAGTTCATTTTAGAATCCATCAAATTCCTTCATTATTTCGGTAGCTTTTCGATCGAGCAAGACCCCGTACTTTAGTTTACAATATATGCGCAAATTAGGTATCGTTGCGAGCTTTTTTCAAGTGTTTCCGTAGATAAGCCGCACCCCGGCTTTGGGGGCAATTTTTCGTGGAAAAAGGTGCGGCTTATACACGGATAAATACGGTAGGTTTGAGTAGCAAACTTGTTTTGGCATTGACTTGCAACTAAAATATCGACTTATTTGCAAATGTAAAATGCTTTTAAGTACTTACCACAAAATGTTAGTGTACTACAGGAAATCTTTCTCAACTATCTTCACCACAGGCGCAATACTGATACTATGCAATAATTATAAAAAAACTATCTTACTCTTATGATTTAATTATTCAGTCTGTCTCCAACACTTCACGTATCGCTTTTAAGCTTCAATTACCATATATTGTTCAATAAACGATCGGTATAACATACAGCTCGACACAAACGGCAATTGTGATATATTAACTGCATAAAATAGGTGAGACTCCAAGTAGAAAAGCCTTGCTACTGCTCGAATCATTTGTCACACAAAGTGAAAGTTAAGCATTATCTGTACATCTCGTCCTTTTACTTCCAAAGTCTATGTTTCAACAATTCCAGTGGCATATAAAAAATGCATACAGAAAAATAAAAAGGTTGATAATTCTGATTCTATTCTGAAACAGAAATGTATTGTGTATTTTATTTTAGAATTTACACCTCAGAAAAAAATTGTAAGCAGTATTCCAATAAAACTCAGATACTCAGTTTACATTTTTCAAATCTAAAATGACCCTTCCTAAAAATTTACTACATTTTTGAAATGTTTTGAGGAAAAATGGAAATAAAAGTAAAAAGCTACTTAGTTCTTAACTACTATCAAATTTGTAGCACTTTTAAAGCGCAACAGATTAATTAACTATTTATGGGCTGAAATTATTTTAAAATCCCACATTTAATCAATCTTTTTATCTACATTTTTGTCATGCATAGGCGTATCTTGAATTGATTAATACACTTTGGTCATGCTTTAGGGCTAAAGTTTCCTTAATTACCGACTAAATAATAGCGATTGAGAATCTCTTTTTTTAAATACTAAAAAACGTACTTTTATTAGAAACAAGGCTGTTATACCAAGACATTACAATGTTTTCATATATATTTCAACATCAAAGTGAGCTGTGACCCTATTTAAAAATTACACTTAAGCATACCTTTTCTGCTAATTAAATATCATACTCATTAAAGTTGTTTAAATGTCATACTCATTAAAGTTTTTTTAACGAAGCAAACACGAGAAACTTAATGAAACCACAAAACATACTTTCACAAATATAATCTTTGCTCACATAAAATGAAATCAACACATTGATTTGGTGATGTCCGAAATAAGTGACCAATCACTAGACCTGTAAATCTCAACATTAATTTCTAAGATGATAAACATCATTTCAAGCTACATAAATGCTACTAAGTTCTTATAATTAAATGAAGTTATATAGGCTTCGATCCTTAATCTTTCTATAGCAATTGCTCGTGTCCTGGACTACAATAATTAAATGGCGTATATACAGGGTAATTCTGATCTTCTGGCCGATTTTGTAAAAAACAAATTATTTAACAAAATTATACTATTTGTGTTTGCTAAAACATTGAGATGGAATGACGTTTCATCATCATCATTAAAGCAAGTGTAGTCCACGAACTCATTGTTTTTGTGTGTAACGGTCTAACATGAGATTACTGAATTCCAATCATTTTGTGCATCATCAGGGAGGACAACTCTTGATAAATTTCCATGGATTAATGCCTTCTTATTTGAAAATCCGACACAGACGACTGTGACATTCCAGTTTCTTAATCTATATTGCAATGTTTGTGCGAGTATGCCAATAAAATGTAGAAGAGTGAAGTTTAAATATAGAATGAGCATTAATAATGTTGCGTTTTTTACAACTAATTTTAAACTTAAATAAAAAATATTGCCTATAATTATTTATAAGACAACCTTCGTGAAAATCAGAAGCATTTGTTAAAATTGCAACTGGGTTCTCAATTTTCGTCCTCAAATAGATTTGTTCGTAATCGAGTTTAAAATGTCGAGCTATATTTATTTCATGTTTAATTGGACTGGTATAAATAGAAGAAAAAACTGTGGGTGGAGCAATGATTAAACACTTGAAAAGCAATTAAAAGTAAATATTCGAGTCCATAAGACTAGGACAGCTTTTACATAACGTCACGGAAAAGTGTGAGAAATGTCCAGGATTAGCTCATCTTTGTTTTTTCCGGTTTCCAAATTGCCTTCATGTTCTGCAGCTTATGATAATATATGTCCATAAATAAGCTATTAGCCTTATATAAAAAATCGCTAAAAAGAAACAAACTTATCTCATGTGTTTTCGAGACCGACTTATTATATTTTCAAAACTTACTTCATTTAGGCATTAAGTGTTTTTAGGCTTCAATACGATATTTAACCTTAGGATAAGGTTGTGGCATTTGGAGCACAAATGGGAAATGTTGCCAAGTAAGGGTGGGAAGGAGAAAATTGCAACATTATTATTAAACAGCCTTATTAAGTCTATTTTGCATCATAATACCATTTTGCATAAATCTACAAACTTGCCGCACTGAAAACTCATTTAGATTCTGAAATTTATACGCATATAAAATATGCACATGTCCGCTGAATGGTTCATTACGAAATCAACAAATGATCCAGGCATTTTTGAAAATTTCATATTTAGTATTTACTAATGAGTGCTTCTTTAATTTATCTGGTCATGTAAACTCACAATTGTATTGTTTGGGGTAAGACAAGCCTACAAAAATTATTCAAGCGCCAATGTACTCAAGAAAAGTTACAACAAGATTAATGCTTCCGCCATACTTTTTTATAGAAAAGTAACTTGCAAAATGATTGTTGAACATGTTATTCAAAATGTTAAGCAAAGACGTAAATGCAGCATAGTACCATTTCAACAAGACGGGTCCACTCGTAATACGACTCGTAGTACGAGGCAGTTGTTAGCCTGTCTATTTGGACAAGGTTTCCACAAACCTGGCCACCTCGATCCCCTGATATTACTCAATACGATTTTTTCCTGTGAGGGCTGCGAAAGACAAAATTTATAAATGTGCCTTTTAGAGATTTGGATTATCTGACAGAATTACGGAAGAGTTGATACTCTATATTTTGCACATCGTTTCCTAATGGACAGATTGGTGCCTCTTGTGGAGGCTGGTGAAGACCATTTTGAACATCTTATGCAATCCTATTATATTCCTAGTTTTGTCTTACTTCAAAATATAGCAGGAGCTTAAAAATAATTGCTTCAAAGTAAAAAATTTTGAAATTGTGATATATTACGATTTTAACGATAAACAAGTGTTTGGAAACAAAAGCAAAAATGAAGGATACTTGAGAAATCTTGGCAAATTGAAAAAAACTTGGATACATTTTTATAGTTGGACTTTAGTCTCGAAAATTAACCTGTAGCTAGTAATTCCTCATCAAAAATGCAAGCATATTTATTTTCATGAATTCTAAATTAAGAACGCGATAATTTGAATTTTGCATGTTCTAAAAATTGAAACAAATATACATCAAATTTTCTCAGTGCAAAATGTAAATTTAATATTCGATTAGAAATATAACTTCGCAAAAAACTCAATACGCAAAAATATTGCTTTTGATAATCTTAATCGAAATACAAAATTGCCCAGCGTATCTTTAAAGATACAAATCGTTTTGGTCGCATTATGAACAATTTTCTTAATTTTTTATTAAGAAATTGGGATATCTTTTGTGCTAACAATTTTAAGGCATAAGTGAAAGGAACTAGGGTTTTCCAGGATTTCCTTGGTCCAAGTGCCATTTAATCTCATTGTGTTCGGCCCCAGTCCCGGTCCATACCAGTCTCAATGAATTTTCTGGTCTCGTGGTCCAATTGGTCCCACATCATAAATTCTATTATGGTTAAAATTAGCAAAAGCTATTGATAATATTCTGAAATCTGAAATCCTAGATCCTTCCATTTTGGTCCTCATGGGACTAGACGGGCCCGCAGACCCTAAAATAAACTCAATTTATCATATGCTGTTTTCGCACATTTTTATGAGTTCCTAAGTTATGAGGGTTTAAGCTTTTCTGATATACGCTAAAACTCACCAATAACTTATACCCTGATGTACTACGGATTACACTGAATATATAATATCGAACGTAGCTTTCCTCTAATTGTAACATTTACAAAACATTAAAATTTCAAACAATTTTGCAAAATCAATATTCAATGAGTAAATAAAGATAACTGCATTATTTTAACATTTAGTGGATTTTCCTTTTCGAATTTTCTCTGAGTTAGCGATACAAAAGAGCACAATACTTTAATAAATGTGAAAATTGTCAAAAATATTATATAAAATTTAAAGAAGAAAGTTTGTACCTCGATCATCTTCTTCTGTAGAAGAATCCGCCTCATCTTGTGTGCTAAGTTCACTGCCTTCCTCATCACTATCGCCATCTAATGGCAATTTAGTTGAGCATCTCGCGTTGGTACTAAAAACATTAAAATCTACAGAAAAATATGCGCTGGACTCATAGCCAGAAATATTTTTTCAAAAATTCAAAATCACATTTAGACAAAGCTGCTAATTACATATCTAAATTTCTAAATTGTAAATGTCAAACATTCACTCTGTACAAATGTTCGTATTCATATTCAAGTCCATTGTTTCCGGAATAATACGGCGATGTTAAAATGTCATTAAGAGTCTATAACTTCTATTCACCTCCGTTGAGCAGCCGACATATAAAATTTTAACAATCGAATCATTTCCAAATAAATTAAATTTATATCTCTCGTGAAAAGCATTTGCCGAAAAAAATCTTAATCTTAAGAAGTCTAGAGTAAGTTTTAATGAACAAAACGTTTTTCCACAATTACTAAGAATTTTCTCCAAACCTATTTCCAAATTTGAAAATCTTGGGGTATGGGTAGGTCTATTGGGGAACATACATTAATGCAATGTTGAAACTTTCTATTAAAGCGCATTGCTATGGCAGAGATTGTTGAATAGATTAACTAGTTTTCTTAAAAATTTTCGAATTTTTAAAAAGATTTAAATTCTCCCCGTACCTAGTGTTAATGTATTTAGAAAGTTTTGAGCCCCTAGAGGCAACAAAGAACTTTGACTGTTTCTTGATATGTGCAAAGAATTTTCAAACCTATTGAGGCGTACGGTGCGCAAAGTCAAAGGTCGCGGATTTAGAGCGAAAAAGAAAGAGGAGACTCTCCTCTGCTTTCAGATTGATAACACCATTAATGGTTTTTGAGCTATAAGCGTTTAAAAATTTTTTATATTATAATGAAAATTTCCTAAAAATCACCAGAATACTTAAGGTTAAAAAGCATATTTGAACTTCGAAACTACTGATCTTGGAGAAATCATATTTTGTTACTGTTAACCGATATTTTTGAAAACGCTTTAGATTTTTAAAGTGTAAAGGTAAAGAAACTCATGTGCTAGGGCCTGCAGTAATAAATATCGCAATATTTTATATGAAAAAGATGCAAACACTGTTTGCATTAAAATTAATTCATGATTGCTATGGGAATAGCTAATTAGCATATAACTAAGTCTTCAAATAAAAATGTAAGTGCAAAACTTATATTCTTTTAAAAACACTTTGTAGCAATTCATTAAAAGATGAAAGACCAGTTATTCACAAAAAATTCAATAAATGCGCTTTGTTTGGCCTCACGCAAACATAATTTTTTACATTTATAAGCGAAAAATATAGACAAGGGTTTCTATTATACTTACAAAGGATATTGAATCTATAGCCTCTACAGACATTTCGACAGTTTGTATCATGTTATTTTTCCATTTCAATTACAATGAGAATGCCCATCGAAATTCTCATGGCCATGACATGGGAATACAAAAAGAGTTACCATAGCAAGATCATAAAATTTCCAAGATGTTAGTTGGATTGCAAATTAATATATATGAGATCACGTTGTAAAACGATTATTGAAATTGGCGCCGGAATGTGATTACTAAGACTCCCTATACAATAAAGATTATTACAAAGAACAATATTAAGCAATTTCAGAAATAATTGTCACATTATATTTGTAGACAAATCGACTAAATCTCTTTCGTCATTTATAATGAAGAAGAATTTCAAATTAAAATACTAAATCTAAGATGTAGACAACTTTTTGAAAATAAATGTTTCAAAATATTAGTTGGAGGATTGTAACAAAGCGCTATTTATTAAAAACAGTACAAGTACTTGAAAGCGAAAAACGAATTGCTCTTATAGTACGGGTACATGTACAAGAAGCCAAAAAAAACATTGATTGAACAATTATGAGTCTTCCATTGCACTTATACAATGGAAAAAATTTAAACGTGAAAGCATGTTGTAGTAAAAGCCAATGCCATGAATAATACGATTAAAATTATTATCCATGCAACAATACCAGACATTACGCCATGTATATGAAATTGGGTCAATATCAGGCAATTGCGCTGCTCAATTCAAAACCGATGTGCCGTTTACCAAGCGGCACCTGTCTTCTAGTTGCAAAACACAAAATTTTAGCATTTTCAACCCATAACAACTTAAAGTGTAAAATAAATTATACCATTCTTATGTTTTCAAAAAAATATAGGATACCAAGTATTTTCAACGACACTCTTGTCAATTGAATATTATAAATGTTGACTCATAGAAAAATGTTTTGCGCTCACCACAAGTCACAACATCTGAAGCCTTAGAATCGAACAATCATATATCTATGTGCCTNCCTCCATTGTTGTTTGAGTAGTTCCACGTCTCAGCTCATCAAAGTACTTATGTGTTCACTATCCTAACTCAGTGCAGCTCTCAATGCTGTTTGTAACTGACTTAAACTCAATTTGTGTAATTATGATACTTCACAACCTGGCAATGTCACTAGCCACTGTTAAATATTTCTTCAGCCATTACCAAAAACTATTGGCTTTAATTAATATAATTAGATAAAGTAAATAATCACTTGCAGCTTCCTACCTTACATTTAAATAACAGTACATGCTCAGTCTATTNCACCTGTCTTCTAGTTGCAAAACACAAAATTTTAGCATTTTCAACCGATAACAACTTAAAGTGTAAAATAAACGAATTTTAAATCATCTGTATTCCAAATTTTGATAAATTATACCATTCTTATGTTTTCAAAAAATATAGGATACCAAGTATTTTCAACGACACTCTTGTCAATTGAATATTATAAATGTTGACTCATAGAAAAATGTTTTGCGCTCACCACAAGTCACAACATCTGAAGCCTTAGAATCGAACAATCATATATCTATGTGCCTAAGGCTAGTGAGGCAGTTAGGAGGAGGGGGGGCATTCCCTATCTTAAAACTAGCTGTAAAATAGAAATATACAACCCACGACCAAGAATCTTATCTTTCGGGAGGATTGTACTTTTGTTTTATAAAAATCAAAGAATTTACAAAAACGCATCAAAAATTTACCTAATCATTATAATAATCATAACATTCCCACTTACTTCCATTATGCCACCCTCGCCTACGAAACAAGCCTTGGTGTATATGTTCCTTATCAATTTTTTGTAAAAGTTGGTAATTATTGGAATTTTAAGATACAGAATAATGCATAAGAAGAATTGTCATAGTGGTGTGTGATGTATTGAATTTGCATTGAAATCGAATTGGTTTATATACAGAAATTCCAATGCAATGTCATTGGTTCGATTGGTAACGCTTTTCGGTACTTTAATGCTTGGCATGTTTGATTTTATCGTTTCTGTCAACTGCTGTTCTAAGCAAAAGAGTGTCGTCAGATGCTGAAAACAGTGGAGAAACAAATCGAATATGAGAATATTGTTATATTGCGTGAACATTTGTATCATTTTTGTTTAAAAAATTTGATGTTTTACATTCAAATATGTGGATTGAATAAATTTCGTATTGAACTTCAATCCAGAGATTTGCATTGAACTGGGATTTAATTGCACACACTGCATCGCACATCCCTCAATTGCAACAACTACCACAGAATTTTTAAAAATACATTGGGCATGTACAGAAATAATTCTATATTTAACAATTAATACCGTCTCCATCATCATTTTGCAATAGTAGCTTTGCATTTTCAATTTGTCAATTGCTAAATGATTACAATTTCCAACAAAATTTATTGAGAATTTTTTATCACGAATGAAATTATATGATTCTAGGAAATTTTTGGTGCTGAAACCGAATATAACAGTCTAACAGACTTTTTCTTAAAATTCCAAATTTAAATTTTAAATTTATTAGTATGATCTATCACAATTCTATCATTCCGCATCTCCATTACTCTATGTAAAAGCATAATCCTATTTGTATTCCTCATAAAAGTTTGCAAATTACAATTTAAAGTTCACCTTAACTCTTGCTCACTGGACTTGGCCCAAAGCAACTATATTATGCAACCACTGATTTACACCAAATTCATATACATTTCCCTTCATGGAAGGAGTTAGGTGTAAATTTGTGAGACTGAACTGGCTTCTAGGATGGCGTTACTAGTGGATAAAATGGTTGGAGTCCATATAAGGGTAGAGTCAGATAAGAGAATTTTGATAAACTTGGAAAGGAGCAGATGATTGGCGGGGGAGAGCATTCTGTGTTCATCAAGAAATTAACAATGTGACAAATGATTTATTGAAAACGATTATATAATTTCAGCAATTTATGACATGACCATAAATATGCAGACATCATGTATCTGGTAATTTCTTTTGTCAGCCGACAAGGCCCGGCTATGGCCATAAAACCGTAAACGCGCCCCTCCCTAATGCTAATTAGCCTTCTTTGTAAATACGTCCAATTGAATGGACTACAATATTGAAAATGGAATAATAATGAAATTTATCCCATTGCAATCTCTAATTGCTTTTGCTATTGAGTTATTTTACTTTTAAAGGACTTCTTGTTATGGTACAAAATATTTACAGAAAATGAATTATCAGGGACAATTTACATTTGAAAATGTAAAAAACTTCATAAAATGAAGGAGTTTTAAGGTTTGTACTTTTCTAATATTGGAAAGTGCGTTTAGAACTCTTTCAAACGCAAACAGGAGTTCAGAAAATGATGTCACAACCATTTGGAGGAATATTATGTTTGGGATAAATATGTATTACTTTCAATTCTAATGAAGTTAAATACCACAGCAATGTATATATTCTATAATTGGACTTCATCACAGTAATATTTTAATTATCATACGAAAATAAAATAAATAAACCAACTTAAGTATTAATTAAAATAATGCAAAAAATGAAAAACTTAAAATTATAATCTGACTAGAACAAATGTACTAGAAATGTTCATGAACGCAGACGGAAAATCATTATTTAGAGCAAGTTCTTTGATAGCTCGCACAAGCACGGGTAGTACTTTTGCGTTATCTCCATCATTTCAGCACTTGCTTTGACCGAGAAAAGTAGGAACAACGTGAAAGTGTTTGTTTTTATGAGCAGGCCGTAGTTCTTTAGCACAACTCAGTGATCGATTCAACATCTTAGATGACACAGCTCCACAGGTGATGCGCGAAAGACTTCCGAAGAAAAACCATTTGAATGCAAGTTTAAAAGTACGATGGCAATAGTAATAGACAAGAGGAGTGATAGCACACGCTAAGTTCTGGCCAAGTAATCCGGTATAGTAACCAATCTGAGAATTAGCCAATATTTAAGCAAAGTGTTAAAACGAACGTATTGAAATTTTAAAACACTTGTAGCTTCAACAACATATCGATTACATGTATTTGATAGAATTTTTTTTGAGTTGGGGAAGGAGTTGACGGCCAAATTTCATACTTTTAATCGTTTAGTTTCGCCTCAAAAGCAAAAAATCAGTCAGGATTCCATAGTATTAAAATCCAATCATTAACTAAAATTAAATTATCAATTGACATCAACTCTTTGCACAAGAAGTTATAATGTTTTCTAAACAAAACTTAAATATTGGCTAAAACACGTTTACCTTAACAAAAAGAGCAAGTTGATAAGAATGAGCACACGGTGTTTGAAAGAGCACTACAATCCATAAATATATTAGATCAACAGATACTATAATAGATTTAAACATACATAGTTCAAAAAAATTAGTTGTTGATCTATACATACACTGTTGAATAACTGAGAACGCAGTAGAATGTATGGACGTGTAGCTGAACGCTAAAACTACTATAGAATATGCACGAATCACTCGGAGATAAGACAGCAGATGCATATCTACAGATTTGTTATTTGAATTTGGAGCACAATGCCTGAAATGTTACATTTATTAACATAATTTTGCAAGAGGTTTTAAAGAGAAAACAATTTAGTGAAAGCAAATGACACAGCACTAAATTTCAAGGCAATAACGCCTTCATTACGAACGTATCATATTGTTTAAATTTTACAAAAATCAAATAATATAATAAATGCTTCTTAGCAAACAAAAATGGATCGAATTAGCATTCATTCATTTCTTAACTGATTTAACATTATGAAATTAAAGGAAATACCTCATTCATTTCGCTAGAGATAGACTTTTAAAAAAACTATCGAATAAGGAGTTGAATAACAAGAACTTTGCGTAACATAGTATCTAGAAGCGATTAGTAATTATAGATAAGCTTCTTCAAATCAATAAAAAAATCATTTTAAGGCGACACGTATTTCCTCCCTTAGGTTGAAAAGGAATTGTCATCATAAAAAACTATTATGTTACCATTGAGTCAGAGCTGCAACCGTGTCTGGTTTTTGGCACCGTGGATTTTAAGCACGGCACGGTTTTTCAAAAATATTAGGCACAGCATGGCACGATTTGTCAAAAATATCTAATTCTAGTAACAAATCAAACTAATAAAAGTGTAATTGTTGTACTTATGTTTGACAAATTTACTGTAAATGTTGGGAAAAACAACTTTGACCATTTTTTACGCCAGATTCCTAAAACACAAGTATGCATTCCGTTTTATATAAACATATTATGATCTGCTTCCATTAATGTAATGTGTCTCAAAAATAGACACACAAATATTCATATTTACTAGAAGTAAACAATGAAAAACAAAAAACTTATTTTTTTAATAAGTTTTGACATAAGGTTTACTTATTCTAATTAAATGTATGTTATTCCAACAGCATGGACACTTAAATAAAAGGAACTAATATATTAGAAAACGCTTACTGCATAGAAAAATAATTTTATAATTAGAACATAAACTATAAACTTAGAAACATTAAATTACATGAAGTAAATTATTCGTTATGAACTAAATATGCCTTACGACAGTTCGACAAAGATGGCACATCTATAAGGAATGATTTGAAATTCTGCAAAAAGTCAAACACGAATTATATGGCATAACAAAAATACGAATATTGTTGTTGCATTCTAAAAATTCCCGCAATGTAATTTCTATGGAAATTTAATTCTAAGAGTCATTTGTATTATTAAAAGAATCACTTGTTTTTATTAAACATGAGCTAGCATTTAATATATTATGAATGGAAACTTGTAAAAAAAATAATTGTAAGTTTCACACGCTTGCATATTCCATAGATTTGGAGCACGGCACGGCTAAGTAAAGCAAAATCTTAGGCACGGCACGGTTGCAGCTCTGCAATGAATAGGAAATAAAATACGAATCAGCAACGTGTCAGCAAATACATTAACCCATTTCATACCAGACCTACTTAAATCCTTCATAATTGGCTATTTCTCAGCTACAGTACTTTTAGAAAGCTATTAAGAAAATTCCATGTGCAATTAGTCGTTTGAGGACCTTGGTATGAAATGAATTAAATTATGCCTAGGTTTCCATATCAAATCTGGTTTTTATTTATGGATTTCAATAACTAGAAGTTGGCCGTAGGAAATTTAACACGTCGACCCGAGACATTCAAATGAAACACATATTGACAAAATTCCTTAATTGAGTTCAATAAATTAATCATATTACTCATTTGCGGAATCGATATGTATTTTTTCACTGTAATTTAGTTAAATAATATTTGAACTAATACTTTAAAGTACAGTAGCGGCCAAAAGTCTGAGCCCACCCCTATATTTGATAATAAGTAATAATTTGTCTTACCAATTTGTTCAAACAAAGTATATTTCGTAACTTTCATGCAACAGAAGAAAAGAAAAAGTTTTTCCACAGTTTTATCAGTATTTTGTGTGCTGTCCCTTGGCAGCCAGAACAGCTTCAATGCGCCTCGGCATGGAGTGAGCAAGTTTTTGGCAGGCCTCCAGTGTCATTTCTGTGGTCCACACCTTCTTGATAATCTCCCTCAAGTGCTCCTGTGAAGTGGGGTTGTGCTCACCCACCTTCTGCTTCATCTGAACCCAAAGATTTTCAATTGGGTTCAGGTCAGGTGACGAGCCTGGCCATGGGCCAAGAACTGGAATCTCCTGCTGAGCCAGCCAATTTCTTACAACATTTGCAGTATGGCATGGTGCGCCATCATGCTGGAAGTGACTGGCGCCCAGAACATCCATCCATGTGATCAGCTTCTCAGATAACAGTTTTTGGTACACTGTCCCAGTGATCGTTGTTCCTGGTGGCATGATCCACAGTGGCCCACGACCTCCACTCCCAGAGAAGGCGCCCCATACCATAATGGTTGGTGCTTTCTTCACTCTGCTGGTGCAGTATTTGTTCTGGAATCTTGCCCCAACTGGACGACGCACATAACGGGTAAAGCAGTGGAATTGTGAGAAGGTTGACTCGTCTGAGAAGAGCACCTTTTCCCACTCTGCTGCTGTCCAACCCCGATACTTTCTGCAGAACGCGAGTCGTGCCTTAATGTTCTTGGCGGACTACAGGGGCTTCTTTGCTGGGCGGCAGCCTTTTAAACCAGCCACCAGTAGTCGCCTGCGAACAGTACGCACACTGGGTTTGTCTTGTTGGGGCAGCTGTGCACAAATTTTGCGTGCTGAAGATCTTGGCGACTTTTTGGCCATTCGGATGATTGNCCATCCAGGCACGCCGCATGTGCTGAAACAGAACGCAGATCAAAGCATTTTGCATCAAATGGCGGCAAATTTTAAATGATAATATATTGCTTGCACCCAAAGCGGAGAAAATGAATATAGCATGATATTTGGCTGTCAGTGCCGGGTGGGCTCAGACTTTTGGCCGCTACTGTATTTGAATTGAGAGGTAAATGACTCAACAAAGAAGCCCCTTCGTCCTCCCTTATCCACAGCTCTCGGTGCAACTGTCACCTGATGCAGGCCTATTTGATTTTTCGCAATAACTTATAACTAATGTAAAACAGGTATTCCCGCTATTTTACTTTGATATCGTTCAAATGATGACTTAATATTTCTTGAAACAATCAAACGGTTATTTTAGTTTTTAAAAGTTTGAAACTTTGTTAATTTGACACCGATTGGTTAGATGAATTATTGTGAATCTTGCATAGTTTTACTATTCCCCTTGGTAGAGTAAAATAAATTTTAAAAAAAATGTATGAATTGTTCATAAATGTAACACCTTAGGTGGTTACAGACGCCATGAAACACGTGATAATAAAGTGCAATCATCGCAACAATGTTAATCAGGAAGAATCCAGAATCAAATATGTGCAGAGCGGACATAACATAGACTGAGTTATACTTCGTGATAAGAGCTGTCACAAAGCCTACAATCGCCGCTGTCAACATAACACTGGCCAATACCCAATGAACTAGATAGTCATTGCTACACTCAAATTTTAACGTATCATTTTCGCTAGCAAAAAATACATCTCGAAACCCATTTCTAATCATTGCTAAATTATCTTACAAGTTTATATCAATCTAAGCATAGTATAAAATATTCCCACATTGGAAAAGGAAAAGTAATAAAAAGCTTCAGTGGTAATCCACTGAATGCAATAACTTTCTAACCAGGTCGTCGAATAAACGAGTATGAACGATATGTAAGAGGATGGCAGATGCATATGTACTTGTCTACCGCCACTAGAAGCATTCCCAGCTGACTATGATATAATGCGGAATTGTAGACCACAAAATTCAAAAGATTCATCACCATGTTGCCTTGTTTCACAGATTTTGAGTTTGAAATTTGAAAATGCCAGTAATAAAGTTAATAAATCGCATTAATATGCACAACACATATAAACCCTATATAAACAATAGACTAACGCATTCTTAAATTAATTAAAATAAGCTTGATTTTATCATCATAATTGTATAATTTTTTAAATATCTCACATAATTTATGATAATTTTGTGACTAAGTGTAATTGTGATAATTATATAGAGAATTATTTTAATGGTTTTTTCACTTTTCTATCTCTTAAGAATATTAAGTGGATCTCTGTATTACACTATTGCCTTACATACACTTTTAGTATACCTAACTATTTCAGTGAAATTATGCCTAAAGAAGGAAAATGTTTAATATAACTTTAATCTCATTCACATCAACTATGTTGAAAACGCCAAAAGCAAAAGCTGTGATGTTGATTCAACCACCAATCCAGCACAAAACCAAGATAAATCAAAATTCCCAACTAGTTGTACAACGTGCAAATGTAAATAGAGTGAAACTGACTGTTCTTAACGCTGCCGGCCAAAGCTATTTTAGCAAATTATTCACAATGACAATATATTGAGAGTCCGGTTAAACAAAAATGACGTAGAAATGAAATGGCAATTGATATTCCTTTTCAAAGATAAGGTTTATATACAATTAGACTTCAGTGTACTGAAGTTTCCACTAACAAATTTTTTGCAAAAATGCTACTATTATCTCAACATTTTTAGTACCAATAAATGTGACAAAATCTTCTACGTCTACAATCAATAAAAATTTCTTGTTGAAATGAGCAAGAAATATTCTACAAACTACCAATAACCACAACATTTAAGGCATCATTAATAAGAAATTATTTATAAATGATATCTTTATTTAAAATAACAATGAGGCAAAACTTTAAACATTAATTTCAAAAATGTTATTAAGTTTAATGTTATGTGATCAACTCTTTTGAAGAAGGGGCCTTTATATCTGAAGTTCAGATACTGTAAAGGCTGTAACTTGAATTAGTGCTTGTTACAAAGAACAGAAGTTTGAAAGATCGGCCATACTCAAGTAAAAGTAAGTTTCAAACTTGAAGAATAACAGAGAAAAGGAATTTTTCCTAAACCGGGGAACACGGCCTTAATAATGTTTGTAAGCTTAGAATAAACGATTATATTTTTAGATTCATTGACGATTCTAAATATAAGAAACAATTGAAGCCAAAAGAATTCTGAAAAATAGCAACTTTTGTTCTCATTTAAAACATTTTAAAGTGACTGATTCTATAAGTTATAAAAAACTGCTGAACAAGAAGGACCGCAAATTTTAAAACTTGCCAGAGCTCCAGTACAAAAAATGCTAATTCGATATCAACTTACTGGCACACAAGTTTTAGGATGGGAAAATTTTTAGTAACCCCCCATAAATTTCAAGATCCGCTCTGGTCACATCAAAAAAAATTATCTACATTTTGATTACTACTTATATTTATCGCAAACAAAGCACATGATAGAGAAATCATTGACAACAGTGATATTTAATCTTGATACATGTATGAATACACTGGACAGCCAAAAAAACTTTTATCGTAAAAAAACTTAGTGATTTACTATATTAAATGTCAACTGAACGAAATAAATGAAAATGTGGGCGAACAATCTCAAAAAATATATATTTCAATTAAAAAATAAACGGTTCTTCAGTTTACAGAAAAAGTCAACAACTCATGAAATAAAAATCTAAAAAAACAAATTTAACATAATAGTAAATTAAACCACTAGTTTACTACAAAAACATTATAAAAATTAATTCCTTATAAAGTTAAGAAAATTATTAATATTGTAGGATTCACGTGTCGAGATTTTCGAACAAAATTATTTAAAATTTTCAATTAACGTTATTGATTTAATGTTCCTAATACCTAAAACTTTGTTTATTAGGAGGAAGTATATTGGCAACATTATTATATTACTTACTAATAAATGAAATTATGTCAACGTTTAAAAACTTTTTTGCAAAAGTTCTCAATGACTAAATAATTTTGAAACGGATCATTGAATCGCTGTTGATTAACACCCTTGAATTTTAGCCTACATTCTTGAACTTTCCAAGTCAAATGGATTTGCAAATTATTAGCACATCCCTTTTAACTTAAAGGCACAAATTAAAATAAATTGTAAAAACATTTGTAGAGTAAATTCTATGGAAATTTGAGTAAAAATGAGGTTCCCATAGTTTAAAATATAAGAGTACTATGAAAAAGGTACTCCTTTAATAATCTAGGTTCGGTTTTTGTTGTTTCCTAAAAATTACTTAGGGACATATTCTTCCTCAAAAAAATAAACATTACTGGAGAAAAACAGCCTTAAGAGAGCCTAATAGTCATTATTATTTGAAATCGCACTGATATGTAATCGACAATCTTCATTTTCTATAATGTCAAATCATTAAAATTAAGAGCCTAATATAAAGATGAAGTGAAGTTCTCGAAGGGGAACTGTGAAACAAACCACTTAAGGCACGCAGAGGATATGTAGCGCCAAGTAATCCCAAAATCAAATGCGCCAGTCCGAGATTAAATATGAAGCAGACAGATGATCTTTTGAGGAATCGTGCGAAATTTAATAGCGACACAATTAGAACAGTGTTTCCAATAATCGCGATGATTCCAATACCAACACGGCTAACAATAAAGCTAGATTCAATGATTTCTATATAGTAAGTATTACATTGCTGATCCCTCTTGCTGCTGGTATTAAAAGTAGTCATAATACGCATAAAACAAATTCGAGGAACATATTTATTAGAAATAGAAAACGAATCCAGCCAATCAGACAAGACGCAGATGCACTACGATGAAACCATGTATTTAAAACCGAGTAATTTTATAACAATATTTAAAAATAATAATAGAAAAACATTCAGTGAACAGCTGTTTAATATATCGATATCATTATAGTCCCATAAGAATGGGAATAGCATGGGGCTGAGACAACAGATGAAGAATCTGGAATCACAGATTTCAGAATGTTACAAATAATTTTTCCAGGTCTGATCCAAATCATTACTAAAGTTCATTTAAATTCAGTCTATAATTAAATTGTGCTGCATCCGCCTATAGAATTAAAGTCGTCAATTCGATTTTTTATAGTGATATATCCCTGCAAGCCTTACCAATTGAGGATGCGCTTAATTGATTAGGAGAGCTACAGCGTTGACACCCGAGAGGCCGCATCGTTTCTTGGTAATGGTGTTGGCATCAATAGAACCCATGCGTTCCGAAGAAACATTCGTAGCCTGAATGGCAAACGACTTTCTGGCCACTGGAAGAGTTTTAGCAGTTTGTCCGCATATAGCATCCACCAGCTGATTACGTCTCCCTCTGGATCTAGGGTTCCATTGCCAAATATAGCTCCATTTCCCTGAGATGGATAGGCTCGATGGATTTCGCAAGTTTACCAGCGAAAGAAGCAAGAAGAGAGGATTTCCACTTTTTGGCCGGCACAAGTTCTTGAGAATCGTGGGCATGAGAGTAGTTTCCGCCACTTCATTGAGCTCTGCAGACACGAGTGCTTTTGCAGTATCCGCTATTGGATTGTGTGCGTGTAAAGCATTTACCGTGCAACGGCTGCTAGATATCTATAGCCACTAACTACCAGTCAACAAAAACTGTTTGAAACCGTTTGAACAATTTTGTTTCAGATCGTAAAAATATTCTGATGATTCTACATTTAATATTCCATGTTTTAAGCAACCTGATTTCAACCAAAAATTCGCACTGAAAAAAAAACATCCATTAATTCATTGGCAGATAGATTAAATCTAAAAATAATAATACAAAGACAAAAATGACAAAATTCTCACCTAGAAAATCTAATGAATACGAGTGCAATGTAATGCAATTATATTCTTCAATATTTGACCATGCTGCAATTCCGGCAATTACTTTTCACGAAACCAATGGTCTAACTTATATCCTTATGGATTTGAAATGTAACAGCTACGGCATAAATGAAATAATTAAATTTTGAAGCACTAGTTGTTAGTAGAGTGCGGTATGGTATATCTTTTCATGGCGCAGACTACAATTCTAAAACGTATTAACCGATTTTTGTTTAAATGCTATAAAGTTGCTTTCTATAAACGTTTGTACGATTCTTTCAATACAAGAGGAAAAAAACTTGTGAAAAATTTGGTAAGCAATCCAATACATCCAATGCATAACTATTTTCCAAAGAATCAAAATTACAGAGAATTTCAATTAAGAGAAAATGAAAAATACACAATCCCTTTAGTCTATACACAAACACTGAAAAATGTTTTTGCACACCAAGCCATAAAATTTACATTCTTCAATTTACAAATATATAATTAATGGTACTGCATACATCATATTATGAAATTTTGTATTGTTAATGTAATTTTAGTCCACAGTCTGTAATTGATTAGAGGAAATTAAAGTTTTTAATTTATATATATATATTATAAGGCTAATGTCATCAAATTTCCCTTCAGCTTCTCTAACAAATTCTGTTCCATTTAGTATTGGAAAGAAAGCAATTCACGTCTTTGCTTACAATGAATACTTGTAGAATTTTAACATCTATGATTTATCTGTTTTATTGTAGAGTTAGCACTTGCTATATCAGGAACAAATAATTGTCCAACACACGCCCAATTGGTTTATTTAAATGTTTGGGTCTAACTCAAGCTCACTATTGAAAAAGTTCTAAATTGAAAAAGTAAACAATGAATTAAAATAATAGAACTTAAGTTAAGCCAATCTTATAAACAACCACAACCAACTGTGCTTTGAGTCTGTGGGAATGACGAAATGAGCCAGTTGCTTTGACCGTTTCACATTGACTGACGCCATGTAAATTAGATGCAATGTTAATAAACGAACTTTTCCCTTGCTCTGATAACTGAAAGCGATTACTTATACAGGTAGGTCACAAAGACCTGTAGAAAAGTACTTTGAATTTTAAGCATTATTTTCAATGCCAAATGACTGAAAATGCCACATGATTGTATACGTGGACAAGAAATTTGTGCCGCATATTTCATTCTTGCTCCTAAGGCCACGGTTAGACTAGTGATTGGTTCAAAAGTGATTTTTCACATTTTGATTAAATCGCACGTCTAACCACCCGAGATAATTAGCGATGTGACGATAGCGAAGAAATCGTGCACGTTCGATTTCCTTGTGATCGTCACATTGCTAATTATCTTGGGTGGTTAGACGTGCATTTCTTTCAAATGAGATAGATCACCTTCGAATCAATCACTAGTCTAACCGTAGTCTAATGCATTGTAGATAATGTGAAGTGATGAAAAGGGTTACATCACTCATATATTGTTATCAAAGTGGCAATTCCCTACCAGCTGTTTTACTAAATAGCAACATAATAATAGGCATGACCACTTCGCTCATATTGTTCAACAATTTGAAGAGACTGATTGGATAGACCATAGGAGTTAATATGGAAGTCCCTCAATGTTGGCAATGGGCATTTTCCAAGTGAGAGACACACTAGCGTGCAAATATAACACACATTTGCAACAGGCTCCAGGTAAAAAGTTTCAAATGAAGTTTGTTGTCTATCAACAAAATGATGCATCACTCATTGCTGCAACAATAGTCAAAGAATTCTTGTCAAAAATTTGGGGCTTGCATATTAAGCATTTAGTTTTCACAGTCCTCATCCATCATCTGAATACTGTTTGTGGGACATGCTGAAATTAAGTTTATTGTCAACTTCCCATATCCTGAAATTCGACAAAAATGCAACATCACTGTAATGCTGTGAGTAATTTGCCTATTTGCCTCAATGCTGTGTTGCAGGAGGAAGGAAATTATTTTGAACATTTACTTTTACATTTAGATAAATCCCCTATATAATAAATTGTAAAAATATCTCCATCACTAATATTTGCCATTTTCATTACTCTATAGGGGTATTTAATTCTTGCAGAAGGTTATGGTCTACATACATATTTTCATTTATGAATTGAAATAGATACTAAAACTGGACTCAGTGCATCCAGACACAAATCCAAAACATTAACTTCCGATTTTCTGGCCCAAACTTCAAAAACGAAGCCCATATGTGTCTAGATCTAGTTTCAACTCTGAAAGCCACGAGAGTAGCAATTAACCCCAAGTATTTCCTTTTCAGTAGACAGACTGTTCAAGACTCATTAATGTGTAGAGAATAATATTGTAATTGTTAGAGTAACACAAACTGTATACATTTTTGTGGTTTGTAAAGATCAGATAAATGAACATTTATCTCTAGCTTGATAAAAATTTTTAAGGACGTGTGATTTTTTTGGAAAATGTATATGTTATGCATTACTACTTAAATGAGAAGTTAAAACTTTTACCTTGTAAAAAGTCATCACCCTAATGTTAATGCTAAGTACTATGAGAATGTGTTATACGTTAAAAAATTCCCGTGTACCTAGCGATAACCAAAAAAAATCCTAAAAACGAAACTGTTATACAATAATAATCATCTCACAAAATTTGGAAATTTTTTCAATCTTGTCGAAACTAAATTTCCATGTACATTCGTAGAAAACTGTACTTATATTAATGCTAAGAATAGGATTTGTGAATAACTTAAATTCGCTCTATTATCAATTGTTAAAGGCCAGAGGGAATTGATCAACGAAATATTAATATCTTATGAAATTGTATTTTTGCAAGAGCATTGTTTTTTATTCTTTAATTGGACGACGACAAACAAATATTAAAGGTGATTCCGCAACATTTCCCAAAAGAATTGAAATCATTTTACTTTACGCCCATATCTATTAGAAAATCATTGGAAACTTAACTCCCATGCAACAACAAGCCCATCTGAACTAAACAGAATATTATACCCGACTGTCTAATTGCTGCCCCTTCAATAGTTGCAACTAGATTCGTCTCAGTTTATTTCTTTAAACCTACTACATGTACATGCATAGTGAAATCTTAGTGGTATATTAAAATGATAGTTTAAAGCATAATAAATTATGTCAAATACAAAGTAATGCAAAATTGAGATTAATAAAACATAGAAGTGGTGTACAGAAGAGGGGCTTCAAAATCGCTTTTGATTGGTTAAATTAAACCATTTTCGGCAAAACATTAAAATAATTTAGAATTGAAGGTTTATTTTTGAATATTTTGATAAATTGTAATTTTGGTCACTTATATGATCACAACAGAGATGTTTAGAAAGTTCTGCATACGCCCCTGAAACATAGGATAGAAAATTGAGATTGACTAGGTAATGATTGGGATTTAACACCTTGGGTTATATTGCAACTTGTTGATTCTTCTATGGCATCAGATAAAAATAAGTTAGACCTACCAAACGGTAATGATATTTAAAAGGCTAGAACTAGAAAGACAGATTAGTAATAGAAAATTTAAATGTATTTATAAATTGAAAGCTGCTTCGAAAAAAAGTTAAGTAAAATTATTTAGGTCTACTAAAAAAGTTCCTTAAAAAACTAATTTAACTGCATTTAAGCCAAGCTTGCACATGGAAGTGAAATTGTTTTTTATTTCCATTCTATTTCCACAACTATTTTAAAAACATTTCCATACTTTTTCATAAATGTCCAGATCTTGCCATAATTCTTAGAACTAGTGATTTTGGTTCTCTAGGACAAGTATTTTGCTGGTCATGGACCCACTTAGTTTCATTGGATTTTGAAATGGAATGGAATGCATATGTTCATGTCTATATGCAAAACTGATTAAGGCAAATCTTTTGTTTAAATTAGAAGAATAGAACAAATGAGATAGGTCGAAAATATAGATTTTGTGTCACACTTGTAATGGCTGAGATTCAAGAATTACATTTACAGAGACAACACAAATCACTTATTTAAATATATATTTCAAAAAAATGTTGAAAGAGATAGCATGACTGCATTGTAAATTTAGAAAATGAGTGGAAAATTAAATGATCGCAACATATGTTAAATGGGCATTTAGCTGCCCCTGGGAAAAAATATTCGGAGGGTGCATCACCCCCAGCACTCCTGGTTAGCTGGCCCTATCCAGGGTGTTCACACACAGCGATTGTGCGAACTTGGGCGTACTAGATATTTAAACAGTTGAGTTACTGAGAGCATTCACACAGAAAGCTTTATCGCAATCTCAAATAAAACATGTTTAAAGATAGCTGTGTTCACACAGAAAGCGAGCGAGTGCGAGCTTGTAAAAGATTGTAGATTTGATTTTAAGCACGTTAAATATTTTCGACTTTCATTGCCCAAATTAGATATAAATTTGTACCAAAAACTGTTATTAAACAATTTCTTCGAATCACATTTAAATTACTATATGTAGTTTATACCGCTGGTTCTAATATGATCTTCTTGTAAATTGACTTAATTCATTAAAAATTTTAATATTGTGTGTTTCAGTCCAATTCGATATGTATATACACCCTTTTATTGCAAGTGCTACTTTCTGGTATTTTAGTTTAGTCAATACATTTGTTTGCTGTAGTAAAAAGACTAGTTTTATTGGCATGCTAAAAATACTAATAATTGTGGTTTACAAATAATCACATTTGGAAGGAAAACTGTCATCAATACATCCACAATATAATTAAATTTGTGGGCATTTGTAACAAACAACCTCTCCAAACTGCTTTAGCCTATTTTTAAACTCGATTCCATTGTAAGCAGCTGTTCAAAGGCTGTTTCGATTACGAATAATTACTTTACAGATTCTAACGTGCAATTTGGGTTAAGTGCTTAGTTAATTCTTAACACATGCAATTATTTATGAATGATCAATTAAACTACATATTCAAAGTGCTTTGGTGTAGTCTATTTAATATCGTCAACGTGATTTCCTGTCACCTACATGTGCTTTAAACAGTGTTTTAAAGAAGTGTTTTTGGCTTGGTTTTTTAATATTTTTTAGATCTAGATACAATAAAAACTTGTGCAATTTAAGATAAAAAAAATGTCTTCAGTTGGAAGGAAGTTAGACCCAATTTGGGCGGAGTTTGAGAGAATTGCGCCAAATAAAGCTCGTTGTCGGCATTGTTCTTATGAATGTGCCTCGCTTGTAGACAGAATGCGAAAGCATTTCACTAAATTCATTCACCACGTTCTGATGATGAAATGGCCGCTTCAACAGCTGGATTGGGAGCGTTAACATCTGCACCTTCGGCACCAAAACAACCCAAAATAACTCAATATGCTGTTTCAACGAATTCTCAACAGAAAGAAAAGTTTGATAAAGACATCGGACGTTTTTTCTTCGCCAACACCATTTCCTTCAGAACTGTAGAATCTCCTTATTTTAAACAAGGTTAAAAATTTTTGGCACTTTACTAATTCATGTTTCAATGTTAATGGGTTTAATATGTAATTTAATAAATACATAAATTAATTCATTGACGTGTTTAGAAGCTAGTACATGATCTTCATCCTGGATATACGTCACCGTCTAGGCGACAACTAGGAGGCGAAATTCTTGACCATTTTTTGACGAACAACAACAATGTGCAAAAAGACAACTTTCGGATTAACCTTGTTACCATGTGCATCGATGGATGGTCGGGTACTAACAATGAGCCCTTATTGGTTGTTCTGTGCAATTTGAGGGCAAAGTTTATTACTTTGAGACTATCGAGACTGGCTCAGAAAGCCATACAAGCAAATACATGTGTGAACTGCCTGAATCGACAATAGCCAAAGCCGAAGAAAATTGCATTGTTGTAGCTGTCACTACGGATAACGCAGAGAATATACCAAAAATGAGGCGTTTGTTAGTTGAAAAAACGAATCATTGTTGTCCATTGGGTGTGTTGAGCATCAACTCAATTTATTAGCACAGCTAATTAATAAAATTTGTGCAATAGCTAAGACATTCAAGTATATTCGAAATTGTAACCATGTTCGACAAATCGTGAATGACAATGCTGATATATTTTCGACATCAAAAATGAAAGAAATTAAAAAAATATAACCGATATTGCCCTCTATCAACTAACGGAATCTGGCATCCAGGCTTTAGATGTTATTGCTAATGCTATTGATAATATACAGAGTGATTCAGCCACACTTGCGGATGGTGTTAATGTTTGGAAATACATCTTGACAGCGTACAGAGATATTGGAACAGAAAGACGGCAGTGGCTGAAACAAGATACAATAAAACTGTGGATGGCGTATTCTTTGTAGCTTATTTCATTCACCGAAAATTTGTGGCAAATAAAATATCTTAAGAACTTTCGAATGGAACTAAGCTGTCGAATAGGTCAAATCCCACCAACAGGGATGTTTGAATGAATACTTGGAATTTATTGTCGGGGCTATGTAAAAATGCAACAAATGTATGATCTCTCGACAAATTGTTAGCTCACCAAATTTTACAAGTCTTAGGAATTGCTGGGACATATGAAGAAAGAGTTGCTAGAGCTAGCACTTACTTTAATTATTGTTGCTCCTTCGTCGTCCGG
>CABFPE010000002.1:3567984-3580079 GCA_900660155.1 Hofstenia miamia
ACTTATTATTTTGTGATGTTGTTTTATATTGTAAACTGTTACTCATTTATTAAATAAATGCAGTCCAAAGAATTATGACTCACCCGGTATATTCGGATGTACGAAATCGACTATCGCCCAAGAAAGTGGGAACTCGCATTTTGTTTGTATTGTAAAAATTTACAATGTTTTTTGTTCTTATATACAATTGCTTCTGTTCTTATATGCAATTTTTTCTGTTCTGATATAAAATTCCTGTTCTTATATACAATTTCGTGTGTTTTGAAAAAATCCTTGTTTGATTTTGTTTACTATTCTAGACTCGATAATGGAAATTTCATTATATTTCAATACATTTTCGATTCTAGGAGATGCACACTTTCAAAAAATATTCTATTGAAAAAACATGTTTTAAACATGTTTCAAACGTTTAAGACGTTTTTTTCTAAATAATGCACCTTTTTGCCAACCCTGATAGTGCACTTGGAGTCCCCTGACATTTGAGCAAAATGCTTTGTCAAATATTTATCCCCGGTGTCGATGCGAAACAGAAGGAGGTTCACAAAATAAAAAAATAAATAACATGAATATGTAAATGTATCCTATTGAGTAATTTCATACAAGTATTTAATAAATAAATCGAAAGCGCATGAAAATCCATTACAGAAAAATATTTTAACATCAGTTGTTCAGGATTGCACATGGAAATGGAATAGAAATGGAAATCATTTTATGGAATAGAAATTGGATGTAAAATTATGGAAATAGAATTTAAAAAAAATCATTTTCAAAGCTATTGAAAATGTTCAAAACACCCTCAATTTTTTTTAATACACAAAATTTTTAAGATCTGTCACAAAATTAACAAAATTAGGCTGAATCGAACAAAGCAGAGTGATTACAACGACAAAAGTTGGTTAATGTCAAATTATATTGGTTAGAAAATCGCATCAATACACTGGTACAGCTGAAGAAATAATAATTTAAAGACTGGACCAGTTTGTAACATCTAACTTTCTTTAATAATTCTGATTCAAACCCTGTATGTGCATATATACAATATTTTTAATATTTTATTGCTCCGCAATTATTATTATTATCTACAGAAAGCTTGTGATGCACATGAGTTTACTGCATGAATGCAAACATGACTTTAAATTTATTTCAGTTTATTTCGATTTTGAATAGCACTGGAATCGAAATTAAATGAAATAATGACTAGATATGAAACTCAAATAGCCTTGGCTGAGGCCATTGTGTGTACCTTAGCAGTTACAACCAAGCAAAGTATTGCACGTGTCATAGTCAACTAGAAGAACCACTAGTAGGGTTCTATAAGACCGCTCAGTCCCATGGGATTTACTAGTCTTGGACCCATGGCACTGGGACTAACCTAGCACTGTGACCAAAATGGAGAACATGGAACCACGGATTTCAGAATGCTACTAATAATTTTCCAAATTTTGACCAAAATATAACTTATGCCGTTGTACCAATGAGACTATCGGACCAACAATTTTATGGAATTGAAATGGGTTCAAATTAGAGTTTCTGAGAATATTCGAATATTTGAATATTATTTAATATTCGAATATTCGAATATTTTAAAATATTCGGAACATAAACAAAATATAGAGAATTGTCATGTGAACAGCAATCTGTCAAATAAAATTCTATTGTTTGTACGTTAATTGATTGCCCGCTAATTATTCAGGAGTGTCAGATGTCTAATTGCCAGAATGAAGGAGGTGAAAACGATTAGTCTTTTAATTATAGCAAAAAACTTTTTGACTATAGTCAAAAGACTAATCGTGTGGCACGGTGGCACCCCAAAAACGTGACTTTTGCGATTTACGATTAGTCAAATTATGAAATAGAAATTGTTTTATTTAAAAATGACTTAGTCTTTTGCCTAAAATTGTTACCATTGGTTGAACTATGAGAACAAATAAACAATTACGCAATGTACATACAGACTTTTGGCGCTAACTGTAGATGCTATCTTGCAACAAGGAGCACACCTTGTCTTGCACTCTGATATTTGAATAATATGAAATAATAACAAAGAAAACATATATTCTTGTATTCAATGTATTTTCAAACATTTCATTGACACACAGTTGCATTCTGTAAAAGCTAACAGGTTTGTAAGAGCAACTTATTTGTTGGCGTTTAAATGCTTAAATAAGTTCACTGAATAGAAATTTTCAACAATTCCCCTTTTTATCCTATTGATTTCGGTCAAATATGAAGTTTTGACATTTCGCCAGACATTTGACTTCCCTAATATCATGCACAGACTTTGTTTACAACCGTATAAATATAACACAATAAATGCATGTATGAATGAACTCTATGTATAGTGAATTCTTCGAATATCGTGAGAAAAGAAACGTCCATGAAAAAAGGAAAAGAGTATCGACGCCGTTCGCGATTCTGATATAAATTACTTCTAAATTCCTGTGCAAATTTGTATCATTAGTCTAATAAGGCAACAGGAGGCAGCGCAAATTATAATTAATCGTGGGAGGGTGGTTTTTGGCGGAACGACTAACTTTGATGTTGGAAGAGGAGATTGAGAATTAATTTTCTCCTTAGCGGCAACATGTATTTCTTAATGAGAAAGGAATCTCATACCATATATGGAAAGTTCATTGTGAGTTGATGTAAAACGTTATTGCAGATGAACGAACTCTGATTTCTAAATTTAGAAATGACTTCGTGTAACATGCTGTAGATCTACGTTTTCGAAATCTAATGAATTCTTTGTACATTTCTAAATTGTTAGGCCTGGGGATTAGAATTCAATAACGCAATAATTTGCCGTCATTTAAAATGTTGTGCAGAAACAGTTTGTTTATAAATCAGACTCCTTTGATCTGCAATAAAGCCGAATATAATTTATGATGAGCAGTCATAATCAGGTTACTCTTATTGCGCAAAGACAAATACATAACTTACGTCTCACTGGCCTGACTCCTAGTACGCTCTAGTTCCAATCGGGCTTCTTCCACTAGGGTCGATATACCACTATCAATTGGATGACTTGCAGATGGATACTTCGATTTCGATTCAGCTTGCTGGCGCAATTGAATAACTAGATGTTCACTATCACTGAGCTTAGCACGCAATTTTTCGGTTTCTTCTACATATTTTGTGATGATGGAAGACATTGGATCAGGATTATCTAAATGCATTTTATTCAATCAATTAGTTCTAATGTATATTATTGATATGCGTGATGACACGGACACGCATCTGTGCAATCAAATTTTATCAAAATTACACACAATAATTAGAAATCAGTCATTGCATTCATTTCCGCTTATTGTATGCTTGTTTTCTAAAGCACATTATTCAAAAATTCTGAAATTGTCAATTCCGGTAATTAACCCTAACTATCAAAGAACAAGTAAGGAAATTAATAGGAAGGAAGTCGCAATATTAATTAAATTTTAAACTAAAGAAATTAATGCTACGATTTGCGGAAATAATTCTAAAGTAAGGAAGATGGCTGTTAATTAAAAAACTAAATATGTCAACATATCTTTGTTTACTATTCTATCTATTCAAAATATAAATGTTCAGGAAAAAACACAAAAAATATTTAGTTCACCTGAAATTGAAGAAACGCTTCACACTTAATATTACATTGTGCTATCATTTGCATGAAAGAAGAATGAAAATACTCATATAGCCAACTATTTGCGAATAAAATGTTGCATATTCTAAAATTTTAAATCATCTTGCAACTGTTGAGATTCATTGATTGATCCCTCACCATTGAGTAAATTCTTGTCAAAACATGGATACCTAGTCACCGATGAGTTTTTCATATAGAGGATTTCCTGATATATTAAGAAAGAACTATCAAAAGCACAACACAATAAGCAATTATGTGGAAAGTTAGAATGAGTTTTCAAGAGATAGTGATATTTCTTCAGTTGAAACGTTTTTCATGTGATTCATTTCCAAACAACTTCTGCATGAAAACACAAGAAGTTGACATAAAACATTATTTTGCGTAACCGTGAACTGCTTGTTTTAAACTATAGAAAGTCATTTGCGTGTAATATTTGTTCCAATTCTTAAACTATTCAAGACTTTTCATTGGTTTTTCTGTTGACTGTATTACGGTAGTTCATCTTAGCTCGTAAAACAAATGGTTCAAAAGTGTTTGCTTCAAGAAATAAAATATGGACCAGTCATTTGGAGGCTTTTGATATGTTATTAATACTTGATGATGGAAGATCGCCGACTACTTATTTTTCAATAGAAATTCCTTTTAATGAAAAAATAAATTTTTCATATGGACTTCTTTTCAAATTGAGGTGTTATGTACTACTTGTCATTTGTGTTTATAACCACCCTGCTTCGAGCAGATCGAGTTGATTTAAACGATTTTCAGAGACGTTATATTTTGCATTTAAATTTCGTCGCAATTTTATTTCTAGATCTGAAAGGACTCCAACAATTATTCAAAGGTAATTTAATTCTCCTCAAGTTTATTAGAATAATTGGTTTTCAATAGCTATAAAATGGCTTTTATTTCATGTTTGGAAGTCTACAAGCAAATAAAAAATTTTCCGACACATAAAAATGGAAGAATTTGGATTTCACATTTGTTAAAAATGTTCACTGTAAAGTAGTTGGTAACATTTCTTTACATAAGCCATCTGATTATTGTATTATTGCACTTAAACGTTCAACTTCATCTGTTTACGATATTATTCAATCGGAGATTTTTGACGCTTGAAGTAATTATTCTGAACTTACATATTTCTTTTACTCAAGCTAGCGAGAAATTTTTATCGTTAAATCTTTATCAATCATTTTTTCTTTTTTTTCGAATAGATTAAAGCAGTCTTGATTACTGGTATGATTGTCTTAACTAAACTATATCAACGCATACTTCGCTTAAATGATAAAGACGTAAATTATATTCAGTCTATTTTACCACGCACGTTAATCATAAAATAAATATATATCATACATATTTGCACAAAAACATTTTCTGATTATTGGCAAATTACTAACATTATTCCAATTCACAAAAGTGGCAAGAAATATGACATTTCAAACTACTGACCAATCAGTTTACTACCGTAATTATCATTAATGTTTGATTAGCTAATTTACAAACATTTATATAAAATATATTCGATCATTTTCATCTTGAACAGCTGTTTGGTTTCGAGAATAAAAGAAATACATATAGTCAATTACTTTTAGATCTGGATAATTTTAATTTCAATAATGACTTATCGTATTCTACTTATGCTCTATGCATTGACTATAAAGAATTACGATTCTCTTTCGCATTATAAATTACTCACAAAATTTAGGTTTTTTGGAATTGGTGGAAATTATTTTGTTAACACAAATCTTGTCCTTAATCTATAAATTAAACATGATGACGTTTAATTATGCAGCTCAAATATTGCCACTATTGAAAATGATTTATGGAAATACAAGCTTGGTCACAGAATAATCACTTATTTCAGGCAACAAATATAAATTTATTAGTTTTTGTGACAAAGTCAGTCAATCTATAATAACTCCAATCATAGCAAGGGATTTCGTTAAATATTTAAGACTCATAAAAACACCATCTCTCATGGTCTGCTCAATATTTTAAGAATATAAAAAGCTGTCGTTATATTTTTCTAAAATTAAAAGCAAAATTTCGTTCGCAACTCATTTTAATACTAAACTAATTCTATTTACATCATTGGTTTTATAAATTCTATGCTATGGTCAGAGATTTCGGATCGAATAACGAATATCGAATGATTCGTTTGAATATTTTGGAACTTTCTCGAATACAAATAGATTGACTTACTCAAACACGAATTCGAATAGCACTACTTCATTATTGCAATTCCTTTTAATAGAATTTACTCATAACATTATTGGAAAATGTGAATTGAATAGTAATTGTGATAACCATAAGTTGATTGTATCAATGCGAGAAAATTTTCAAAAATTATATGTATTTCAAACTTGCTATTTTAGTGAATAAAACTTTTTAAATTTACATTCAAGGAAAATTCAAATAATCCTACATACGATTACCTTGTTTTGAATAAAAACACTCTAGATAAAAAATTTGAAATTTTTTTTATTTTATTTTAAATTCCTCATTACGCGCACAATTCTTCTAGAAGAAACTCTAGTGCGAGAAATTTACAAAATAATCTATAAATGACAAGTTGCTCGGTGATGAGAAAGTGCTTAAGTATCCTTTTAAAAGTGTTAATATTCTCCACAGTTAAATTTACATTGGTAAGGAGTTAAAAATTGTAGAACCACCGCATGGAAAGATAGTGTCGGTTGTCGCCTTTTTATTAATAGGAAAAGTGAATTGAGACTATTAATCGTCCGTGAGTCTCTGATGACTGGAAATAATCAATTATGCAAAATTGCTAACGTAGATGCTCCATGTTTAACTTGCAGATACCGTGGCACTCGTCAGGTATACACCGTGACGCGCCTTGGTTTACTTATCATCTTGTAAATTCGTTAGTTTTTCTCAAATCGTTACATGCTAGCAGAGGTGTAATGGCATTTGAATGGAGCAAGTGGAAACGAAATTCTGCTTTGATGCATTCAAGACATTCGAGTGTAAGAAAAACTTTAGAGAACCCAATATTGATCTCGAAAAAACTAGTCAATTCTGTCGCGCAAGCTGAGGAAATGACAGAACATTTGCGGCAAAAGTGATGACGAAGATATTAACATCAAGTAAGAAGTTGAAGTTGAAGTGAAGGCGAATCAAGTTAAGAATGCGACGTGACTCATTCATCAAAGGGAAAACCAAGAAATAAAGACAATACAACAACTATTCTAATTGAAGACTACCCACTTAATATCAAAGTTGATTAATGTGCTCAATGTAACGTCTTACCATTGAAAAACCCTAAAAAGTGGAAAGGAAGTCTAAGAAAAAGATACTGATATCATCATCACGTGGCAAGCTTAATTGGTATATGGGACAATATATACTTGCTGTCATAGGAAGGAATATAATCGAAAATTAGTTTTGAATTTTCTACTCGTTCCAAATAATAAGACTATTTAGACTTGAACATCGCTGAAATCGGAAATACTGGGAGAAAGATTCAAGAACTCGGAGGAAAACGCAATAAATTCTATCAAAAGATCGAGAAATGCCAACCCTTTTCGGATGCGGTCCGGAAAGCAGTAGGCAAGCAAAAAAACACCCGAATCAAAAAAAGATGTTTTAAAGGAAATATTAAACAAATACAATGACGTTTTGTCGGGTTATGGTAAAGAAGCTGATGACGAATACGAAAATCCTTTGAAGCAATCGCCAATACCAATTATCCAGTCCTAGAAGATACCCTTGTTGTTGATCCCACAGCTAAACAGTAAATTAATTGGTTCTTCAAGCATATGGCATAATTTCAAATGTGGATGAAACGACAGAATGGGTTGGTAGCATGGTAGTATTTGAAGAGCTGCACGGAGATTTATGGATTACCTTTGATAACAAAAGGTTGAACCAAGAAATGAACCAAAAATAACATTGTTCCCCTTCGAACGCAAAACTTTAAAAGATTTTCATCCCAACCCAAATAAAGTAGAATTTATTGAGAAATATTCAACACCAATTGATAAACAGTGGCATCAACGATTTCCTGTAATGGTCAACTATGCATTTATCCGTGTTTATCCCCAACTACTCGTTAATTAAAACACCCTTACGACTAAATTCTCAATTTATCTGAAATCAGCAACACGCGAAATCCGTTCAACACTTGAAAAAACTCCTAAAGTCCGATCCAATACTGAGACAATTCGACAATACGCTTCCTGTCACTATACAAACAGATACGTCAAAATCAGCAATAGGAGATGGACTCATCCAAGAAACTAGACCCGTCGCTTCCGCTGCAAGATCGATGATAAATACGGAAGAAAGTTCTTCACAGATCAAAAAATAATTACTAGCAATTACATATGCTTTTACACATTTCCATCAAGACATATACCGACAATCTTTCTTGGTAGAATCTGATCATAAACCACTGGAATACCTGCAGCTTAAACCAAAAGTGCACGCCTCTTTGTTATACTGTAGAAATACACCGCCCCCTTTCGAAAATTTAATACAAACCTGGTAAATTACTGTTTCTGGCTGACTCATCTAGATCCAAATTGGCCAGAGTAAACAGTAGCGGATTGTGACGAAAGCGACAGATAGTTGTCAATGCATTATCAACGTCTGAAATGTTATACATAGATCAAATGCACAACAAAGTTTTGGACGGTCCTGACTCGAAAGCGGCTGAGATTCATAGAATCTACCTGGCCTGATACACGGTTTTTAAGATTATTGTAACAAAAGAATTTAGAAAAAATCAAACATGAACTCTATATCAAAAACAGCTTCATTATGCGAAATTGTTGCGTCTACATACCTAAGTAATTAATGTACTTCCGGTGGTGCATATGGGAATGATGAAGGCAAAATATTCCCAGCAAAATTCGTAAGATGCAAATGCACTAACCAAAAAGCATGAAAGAGCCATTAATGCATGATGATAGGACGTCATTGCCATTTCACAAAATTGGTCTGGACATGGCGGAAATAAAGAACAAAACATTTCTCATCTGCTTTGACTATTATTCGAAATTCTTGCAAAGTCAGCAGATAAATAGGAAAGACGTACATGCAGTTATTGAAAAATTAATGAATCTTTCCTCAATACATGGAATTCCTCGCCGTTTGGCTCCGTAGAAGTTGAATCTTTTGCACAAAGGTTAGACACACCACTGCTGCATAGCAGCTCCAGATATCCGCAATCCAACGGCATGGCCAAAAGAGCGGTCAGAATCTGACTACAGACGAGCCGTAATGGACTACAATAACTAACCGTTATCATTCAGCCAATACTTCCAGCTTAGTTATTCTATAGTCGCTGTTTAAAGATCCAATGCACTGATGACAAATGAAGAGCTCAAACCAAAGGTGGTTCCAGAACTTGAATTTAAAAAATTCGGCAACCGGCAGCCGAGTATTAGAAGACTTAAAACCTGGAACAAATATTCGAGTTGTAACATTGAGTAACTTCAATGAAAAAGTAGTTCGCGAAATCACAAAATTCGCATATTGTTAAAGTGGGAAAATTCTCATCAGAAAAAATCGATGACAGTTGATTGATTTGGATAAGGCAAGAGATTCAATGCAAAAGCACAGATTTCAATAAAAACATATTGCAGGGTTACTCTAAAAACAGAAATAATTGTTTCTCCATGAAACTATCTTAAAATTGTTTGAATTCAATCTGTTAAAACAAATTCTATTAAACAGACCTGTTAAATATAATTGACGTTTGATTTACTAAGCTTAAATATAAATGTATAGTTAAAGGTAGGGTAACATCGTTAAAAATGACATCTGGCGCGCTTTAACATTTGCATCATATTGTGTGCGACGAAGCATCATGTAAGGACAATGTAATTGTGTACTTTGCCCATCTGGCAATGATCCGTTTGTGAGGCATAACTGAAGTAATATGTCTGGTATTGTTGCAATATTTGTTTTTCAATAAGAATCTCTCCTTTCTATTTAATAAATATTTATATAAAATTTGTGTATAAAGAGATAAATTCATTGTTCTTATTTCTTCTCCAACTCTCATTATCAATTATTTATCAGTAAAATCTCCACTGAAACTGGCAGGCTACTCAATCACCAAACTATTTGGCGATTTTTGCGATGCTTCCAAATACTCCTACGATCCTCTCTCACTGTAAACAGTTGCGGCAAAACCTGCAATGATAATGAAAACTATATTCCCAGAGTCAATACAGAAAATATATTACTGCTTTTAAAAGGAATTACCAAAAAAGTATGGCGCAGAATCTTAGAAACCGGCTTAAGAATTCCAAATTTCCTAATAGTCTTGGAGATAATATTTTGTAAATGTGAAAAAAACAATTTGTCCATTTAAAAAGACACCAGGTTATTTAAAGCTAAATACATTCATTTCCAGTATCTTAGGATGTTAATGTTCAGCTGAAAGGCAGGTTCATAGTAACGATATAGATTAACATAAATGTAGACGGTTAGTGATTTCTTGGCATGTCAGTCGGGTCGATTTTTTCCTTAGTTTTCGGCTCTACTGAGTCGCCGGGTCACATTTACTTGAACAAATGCTGGATATACAGGGCAGACCGAAAGTTCGTGGCTTGAATATTTAATTCATTTTTAGCTAACTAAAAGTAAGTAAAAAACAATTTAAAAAGAATATAATAACAAAATAATATTCAAATATATTCTCAATTAGTCTGTATACATGTTTTCATTCTATTAAACCATTCTGAGAAGGACTTATGCCACATAATGAGAGGTATATCACCAGATGCTGTTACTGGGTGACCAACACGAGAGTCATCTTCAAAGCTATCTCTCCTTTCTTTAAATCGCCTAAACCATTTTTTAACTGGTGCTTCATCTCTTTTGTTTAATATTTCAAATGACTCCGTAGTGCTTAACCCCCTTCGAAAGTCGTAATAAACCACGCGAAATGTTTCATCATTAAGCAGCATATTTTTTACAAAAATGGTAATAAAATCAATCATGCTTAATGAATGTTTCTGTATTTTTTTCAAGTTAAAAACTAAAAAGTTTGCAAGTTACATTATTTAAGCAGGACATTTTAGCGGTATAGCGAACTAGGCCACGAACTTATTCCAATAAAGTACAGTTTACTATTATGAAATGATTTAATGAACACAAATGTTGTGTTCCTCAAAAGTTTTAATGGTTTCAGAAATTTGTTATAGTGATTTTCTCTTGTTTCTTAATACGGCCCTGCGAATTCGAATCCGAATATTCAGGCAATGTATTTGCAATACGAATCCGAATTTGGATCCAAGATATTAATTGGTTTACATAATACCTTCCATAGCAAAATTCTAGACCCAGCATTGCACTGCAACAAGATTCGACACTAAAATTCGCATTCGAATTTGATTTCGTTTATTTGTAAATCCTTTTTTGTAATTGGTTAATATTAAATTAAGTCTTTGATATTCGATTTGAATTTTCACCAGAAATGGAATGGGGCTAAAATATAAAATTTCATAAATGTTTGCAAATATAAGAATCTTTCACACACTCAGATATTAAAAGGATTATTTTGACTTTATAGCATTTTTGTTTATAAAAATTTTCTTCCTTCCCATCTTAAATTATGTGAGGTGCTAGAACCATGTTTATATAATGTGAGCAGCATGTTGTGATGTTCAAGCCAATGTCAATGCAAATATATTTTAGCACATCACTGCAAGCAAATTCCAAACTCAAAATTCGGGTGCTTGAGTCACCGGATTATTTTTTTCAACAATTTTATCGGATCTCGCGGGTCAAATCTTATCCGTGTCGCATGGGTAACCGGGTCTCAAAGTGTGACCTCAAATCAGTCACTCATGTGTTATTTTTTGCATTATTAAAATATATGCATTACTGTAACTTTAAGAATCCCAATGCATTACTCTGGTGCACACTTTCAAAAGCGTAGCTATCATAGATATTGAGTAATGAATGCTGGAATGTTTCATTATTTTTTAGAATTCAATAATTCCTCGTCAGAAGCTCCTAGCCTTAGGATGTCAGATACAGTGCTGAAATGTCATTAAAAGCTAGGGAATAATAATGCGGTATTTAAAATAGAACTCACTTTCATGATCAAAGTCTTCCCAATGTAATCTTCATATCAGTATATATTATCCCTGCTGATTCGCATTACTATAACTTGAATAACTTTGATTTTACCGGGTGAACTGTTGAAATTTAACCCTAATGATAGAGGGTCCAATGTTGAATTTTTTAATATTTTAGGAGATATTTGCATTATGCACTACAAAATAGACCAACAGCATAAGATTAAGTAAATTACAAAATTTTCATCTAATGTTATGAATGTATGCTGTATGCTTAGTATCTAATTCAATCAATATTGTTAAACATGTTGATAAATTTCAAGAAAATCACCCAGTTCAAAAATGTAAAGCTCTGGTTGACTTTTGATGTGTCACACAAATTTGTTTTTAGATTTTTGGAGTAGGTGTATGGTGTTGAATTT
>CABFPE010000002.1:3592880-3643378 GCA_900660155.1 Hofstenia miamia
TCTCCTGAAAAATTGAAAGATTTTTATTAACACAAATGGTGCGACTATGAAGGCTATTAAAACAATTTCTTGAATTTTTCAGTTTGATCTATCAAAGTTGGGTATCTAAAAAACTCATAATAAAATCTAAGCACATTGTTTATAAATTATATAGCATTCAATGCATTTTGGTTGATTTACCTGCACTGTTGCGCAACAGTAAGTTATTTTTGGCCTATTTTTACCAATGATTCGGCCGAAGTGAAACCAGGTCCAAGACCGCCAGGGCAACGTTAATCTCTGTGTGATCATCCCCTTTTTGATGTGGAATTACAGAATAATACGTGTTTATTGAAATTATTTGAAATTTGGTTGACATTCACACAGTTTGTGTGATTATACATTTATGCATTATGTTCGCATCATTTCTAAATGTTTTGCACATTATGAAACAATATCTAAAATTGGCTGTAACTAAATCTAGTGTTGCGCAGGCCTCGAAACGGGTCAAACTTTTTGGACTCGAAGCAACCCTACCCGAATGATATGTAGACCCAATTTAACCCAACCAGATCCTTCTTCCTAAATTTGACACGATTTGCCATTTAGATCCATTGAAGGAATTGTTTATTTAAAAATACTTGATATGCTTAAGAACAATTAAAAGCTAAAACTACCAGCATCAATTAAATGAAATGGCAGAACATAATAGAAAAGTAAGAAAACGAATATCCTCAAATCGCCTCAATCATTCATAAAACTAGCTAACACACAAAGCAGACATCGATCTTTTACCAAGTGTAAACTAGTGTTAAATCTCAGTAGATTTTCGTATTGAAAACCGCAACATAACATTGTTATTAAAAGTAATTGATATTAACAAGATGCCAACATTAAAAATAATCAATGATTGAACATGTCTAACCTTTTTAGGACTAAATAAGCCTCTCAGTCTATCCAATATTAACAATTTAATTTCTTAATATTATTAATTTCAAACTTCAAACAATACGCTATTTACGTTTTCTAAAAATATTTTTCTATTTATGTTTAATAATAGTAAAGCTTCAGAATTTATAAATAACTTCGTAAGTTTCCATTAATAAATTTTTAATGCATACCACGATATTAATTTCGATTTATTTATAAACTCAAGTAAAACATCTGGAATTAAAATGTAGCATAATTAATTTTAAAATAGAAACTACTTAAGAATATAATTGACAAAACTTCAAAATTTATATTATTACGACACGTTTCTATGTGGTTTAGTTAATGTAAATTATAATTGATCATTTTGCATTAAAAATGTGTCCATAACGTGTTTAACTCTGTTGGCGAGGTGAATTTTTGAGGTTACAAGTGAGGTGGTGCCATCTTGGATCTCTTCTTTAGCTGATTCAGCGAAGAACACCCTTAAATTAATACTCGGGGGCTTGATAAATTCGAATGGGGGTCCAGCCCCACTTGTTAAATTTATATTATGTTGTGGGATGTTGGACTCTATTTGTTGAAAAATTAAATTTGATCAAAGTATAACCAAAATATAGTGCCCAAAATTAGAGCCTCCTTGTTAAATATTGAGAAGTACAGCGCTGCTTTCTTGACAGCTTCCAATTTTCACTGATCAATAGTCAGAAGATGCATATAAAAGTATCTCTCTATAAAAATACTGAGAGTATCAATGGGTAAGTAATAATGATTTTGTAGTTGTTATAATACCAAAAATAGTAGTTTTGAGAAAACGACTTTTAAGATTCATATTAAAAGAACTCTATATACAAACTATATTATATGAATGTCATTTATGCATATTTAAAAAAATGGTTGTAAAATGGTACATAGTATGCGGAGAGTATGTCACAATAAATAGGAAAATTACATGCAAAAACGAGAACCAAAAAGGCAGTGGTATAACTATCTAACGCCAGAACCCATTTTTTATATTTTTTAGGAGAAAATTATCAAATTTTAAATCTTTGTCAACATCAACCCCTAAACATGTAACCCGATCTCTTTGCTATCTGAACGCTGTTAACAGTTAATTCGATCTTATTTGTCATTTCCTTTATATAATTGGGGGCAAATATAATGAATTGCGATTTTTCAATATTGATTTTTAATTTATTGGATGTGAAATAGCTAGAAAGACTTTCAATATCACTTTGTAAATTGTTTGTCGCCCTAAACGCATCATTATCAGTATTTATGAAGCAAACTGATATATTTCACTATTCTACATGTTTCATAACGTCATTTACATATGTTGCAAATAAAATTGTCCCTAGTACTGTACCTTGACGCACTCCTTGATCGGTTGTAATATATTCAGATTTAATATTAGTTATTAATACACGTTGTTTACTCTCTTATATAAACTCATAAGTAACTTGATCGAATTTTTTAGTTTAATCACCAAAGTTTCAAGATTAATTGAATTAAAAGCTTTGCTTAAGTCTAAAAGGGCTATGCAACTGTATTTATTTTGAGATTTATTTGAGGATATTTTCTCAGTAATTGAAATAATTGCATTACTTGTATTATGCTTAGGGTGGAAATCATATTGTTTAGATAAGATATTCTTAGATGCAAGGTACTGGTTGATTTGAATGTGCAATAATTTTTCGCAAAAAAGCTATCACCATTTTTATACGGAGGTGTTATATCTTACTTATTCATTATCTCCGAAAATTCGTTTTCAACTACACATTCATTAAATGCAAATGATAGATGGTAGCCAAATATATGAAAGAATTTCTTAATGATAAAGTACGGTAAATGAGTGGAACCTGAAGATTTATTAACGTCTAAATTTTCTACAATAGTTTCTAATTCTCTTAAGGTGGACAAGCCTAAAGTGAAACGCTGACTTACAATTCGATTGCCTAAGTTCTGATAGAGAAGGTTTAGGAAAATTGAATTTACCTAATTCTTGAAATGTCTGACTTAAATGAATTAGTATCCATTTTAGTCTGTAAATTTTTGGTTATCAATATACATTTTTAAAATGTCACTATTGAGAGCATTCGATTTCCCAAGGAAACGGCATAAAACTTTCCACTTTTGTTTAGAAGAATTCAATGTTCAAAAATTGATGCTTTAAACCTGAATGATTTGTGCGTAGGTCCTTATTTGATTTCTTTGATCTTTAGTAATTAGTCCAATTTTTTTGGTCGGATTAGCTCGTTCAAAGAGTTCTGCTATATGTTTACGGTATTCTTAATTACCTAATGATCAGTAGCGGTTAAATTAAATCGTCGTGATTCGTAGATTAATCGGCGTGGTTTTAGCGGTGCTACTTTGTTTAGTGCTTGATTGATCCGTGTCGTAATATAATTTGAACAGAACCAGAATTTAGAGTAAAAATATAGTCGAATGGAGCATTTTTAAGCAAATTTTCCATGATCTCATCTGAATAGGTTTGAAATCCCTAGAATAAATCGTTTTAAATTTAGAAAGCCTAACTTGAATCAATCGTACTAATATAAATACAGAGGGCACGATCACTGAAGGATTCAAAATTAAAAGTTTTTTTATAGTTTCCAATTTAGATAAAAATAATAAATTAATGTCGTTTTTCGAGTGGAAGTTTGAGTGTTGATTATTTTTAAATTATAAATAGCGCATAATTTTTTCAATGATTTTTTTCATAAGAATTGAAATAGTTGATGGTAAAGTCACCTAATATGTTTAGTGAATAGTTATAGCTAGGAATATCTGAAATTAGTAGAAAGGTCTTTTATGGTCATAACAACATATTTTGCTGATTTTGAAACTGTATAGTGGTAGAGTATGTAATGATTTTCTGTATGGTACACATTTCTACCATTATCCTTTAATGGGTATTTCAAGAATATGTATAGGTTATTTCTGCAAATGGTTCTATGCAACATATTAATCCTACACCATATTCTTGATTGTATCACATGATAAAATTAAGTATAATAAAAAACGTTTACATGCTCTAAGCCTAGCTAGCAATTCAGAATGCTAAGTAGACTTACACAGTATTTTGAATGGCTAAGTTAGGCCTACTTGCATTTGCATTACTTTGAACAAGATGAGTAGTCAGAAGATTGGTTGGGTTGAGTGTGTTTATGCTAAAACTGCAGAATTTATGTTAGCATCAGCTCTGCTATGTGCAATTTTAGACAATTCTTTGTGTTCTGCTATTAGTGGTTCTGCAAATCACTAGCCTATATCAATAAGTATCATGTTTATCAGTTTATCACCAGTCCCAATCTGACAGAACGTACTGTACAGGTTACTTTAGTCTATGTCTTCAAGTTTGAAATGATGCAGTTATATTGCCACTGCTTTACGGCTGTACTTGGATATGCATTCTCTATCCTGGAGTGGTACAGACTAAGTTGTCTGTGACACAAAACTAGAACATCTGGGCTACACAGTTCGGAAATAAAACTTTTCACAATAAAATTAAATTCATTCATTCATTTTGGCAAGCAACACATTTTGAATCTGCTAATGTGTTGTAAAAGGCCTCTTTGAAATGAAACAAAAAATTACATTCCATAACATAGTTTTGTAAAGTCACAATGACGTAAAATTTGAATAATTTAATAACATATTTTTGTAGAAACTGAATTTTGTATTATTTGAAAGTAATTTATATTGCATTTACTATATTTCAATTATGTCAAACAAAAAAAGATTGTTTGAACTAAATGACTTGGAAGTCAATCAAATTTTGTTCTGTGATGATAGCAACACAGAAGAAATTCTTCCTATGGATGAAGAAGATGTCTCGTTTTTAGAGAGAGATTTTGAAGTGTTGCAGCTGACACCTTTCACTGGAGATCAATGGAAGTAATCGTTGAGTCATCCTCCTCCTCAACTGAGTTGAGTAAAGAAAACGAATTGGAAGCAACTGATGCTCCATCCACCTCACAAGAATCAGCTGCCACATCTTTGTCTTGTACTGACACTGACACAATATTTGAATGGAGAAAAGCTACTAAAACCAAACTGAAACCAATTGCATCAAAAACCGAAAAATTTCAAAACGCTGACTTTGAATTTGGGAAAGTTAATCTTATTTTCGAAAAAGACACTACACCACATTATGTCTTTGAAATTTTAAATGCTTTTGATGATTTTATCACAAATATTGTTATACCACAAACTATGTTGTACTATCAGCACAAGTCTGGAAGAAATGAAGGCATTTTTGGAGTTCAAATTTTGATGGGCATTGTCAAGCTTCCTTGTATCCGTGATTACTGGTCCAGTGATTTTGATTATGGCATCCCTTACATTGCTAAGGTAATGCCACTCAAACAAACGGAGGAATTACGAGCATATTTGCATTTCAACAACAATGAACTAATGAAACCAAGAGATGACCTTGACCACGATCGAGCTTTTAAAATTAGACCCGTGTTGAGTCATTTCAGAAAGCGCTTTATCAATGCAATGTCTCCGATTGAAATTCAAGCCATTGATGAACCATGATTAAGTTTAAAGGACACAATATTTTGAAGCAATATGTGAAAGGAAAACCTATTCAATGGGGATTAAAACTGTGGTGTCGGTGTGACTCTGCTACTGGCTAATTATTCCAGTTTGACCTCTACACTGGAAAAAAGACAGGGCATGTAGAACATGGGTTGCGAGAAGGTGTAGTACTTACTCTTACTGAGCCATTGAAGTACAACCTTCTTCAAAATGGTGTTTTGAGTGCTGGCACAGTTCGTAGCAATAGAAAAAATGTTCCAGACAAAAAAAATTGCCTGAAGACACCTCTATGGAAAGAGATGATATGATATGATTGACCAGCAGTGATGTCATATTTACAAAATGGATGGACAACAAAGCTGTCAACATGCTCTCGAATTTTCTGGGGTCTCATCCGATAACAAAAACACACCGGAAATCAAAAAGAGAAACCGAAAAGAAATCTGCCCAGCTGTTGTCCATCAATACAATAAGCACATGGGTGGCGTTGACCTCATGGATCAGAGGAAAGTGACCTACCAATTCGACAATAGAATAGTAAACGATATGGTGAACGTGGCCATTTTAAATGCAAAATTTATTTACAACAAAGTGTGCTTGCCTGCCAATCGATTAGAACCAAAAACCTATAGATGGATAGTTGCTAGAGCACTGATTAGAAGCTTTTCTAACCGAAAGCGTTTTTTGCCTACAAGTTCATTTGAGAAGGTTGATAAAAGAAGAAGGCTTCTGCAAGAGAATAAGGGTGATGGAAACCATACCATTCGCAAAACAGAACCAACAATATGTGTGTACAATGCAACGTACATCTTTGTTATGTCAGCGGACGAGATTGTTTTGCGGTTTATCGTTGCTGAATATTGTTTTGTGTACTCTAATTTTTTGTAGTTTTTTGTAGTTTTTTGTACAAATTTGTGATAAACAACTTGCAAATGAAACAAAGTCTTGTCTTATAAGTAATTTGAGCTATAAAACTAAGTAGCATTTTATATTGTATAAGTTTAGTTTGATATGGTTTCAGGGCAGGTAAGATGATGTGCATTCAAAGAAATCAACAAATCATTATAAATTTTTAGATTTCAGATGTGCGTGACTGAAAATCGAGTCCAACGTGCAACTTTTAAAGTGATGCAGGAATGTCACGCCAACGTGTAAAATCCTTTTGACAAAAGTACCTATAATGATGATCAGTATTTTAGTGATTGAGGAAAGTTTAATAAACTGACAGTTAACACAATGGTAATGTGAAATTTCATTTGAGGGATAATGGTACACATATGTACCATACAAAAATACATAAAACAAACAAAAAATTTTAATATTTTTTGTTATTTTTGGTTTAACGAAACTTTCAAGAGTTGAAAATAACAGATGTGAAAAAAATATTTTCTGCACAAAAGTTATATCCCTTAAAGGGTTAGCCAAGTTCTGTAATCGAAAAAATTGAGTTTGAGCCAAATTGAGTTGCAATTTTAAGAAAATGATTTCTATTTGAATTCAGACTTCTGGCGTTTAGATAAATATATTTAAAATTATTTTTATAACGATTTTGTAAATTCTGAAGATTGCATTCATCCAAAATTGGGCCAGAATTTAATTCTACATCCCCTGCTATGATAATTAAATTTTTAAAAAAATAGACATGCATAAAAGTAAGAAGCAGTTGCTAAATTTTTGTGTTAATAATGGATTTTATTTGTGTGTGTGTGTGCGTGGTTGTCTCATGTGTATATAATATAATTTTACATTTTATGTAGCAATACAAATATAAACAATACGTTCCAAAAGATTACCTTGCTTATTGAAATAGGGGACGACGTAGTGTGTTTGCAGTAGAATATGGCGTGTGTTGTAGGATACTACTTAAGCTTAGGAAATTGTGGGTTGACGCAAGGAGCCATATCGATTTGGTACAGTTGAAAGAGCGTAAAAAGTTCCTTCGATTATGGAAGAAGACAGGTAGATGTCATTATAAGCAAGAAGAATGGAATTTATAGAGCGTGGCAAAAGAAGAAAATGATCAAAGACTGGAATGACGCTAAGACGACGCTGAGAGAAGCTTCTTATGATTTCATTGCAGTGCTTAATTCCGAAGTTCTTTGAGAGATTATAATCAGCACATACAGGGGTGATTTCGAAGTAGTAGATGTGGTGAGGTGTGAATTTATTCTTGCCTTCTACGATGACGTTGTGTAACTTTGAGCGGAACGTGTAGGAATTGGAATTGAGCGCATGGATTAGAACAGTGATAAACATCAGAGTGTAGATGTGTGTACTTTGTATTGCGCGATTTTTGGGTTAGTGCTGCGGTGCTACTTCCTTGGTACGAATGAATGGCTGTGATTTGATCTTGAAGACGACGACGTGTACGAACTTTTTTGAGGATGCTGCTTCCAATGATGAGTGCGGTTGTTCCTGTTTTGATTTTTTATGGGTGGCTTGACGTTTGATTTTGTTTGCTTTAGCGATGCAAGCAATATTCTGAGAACAGAAAAGAGTGAGGGCGTTGAAAGAGCATTTGGTGGACTGACGATGATTTCCTTTTGAGGCGGTATGGGTTGAGTGAGGGAATTTTCATGTGTTTTTTCGACGTTTTCATGTGTGGATAGTAAAGATTTGAAAAGAAAAAGAATAGCTTCGGCGACGTTTTTTTATTTAGGCCTGCGAATATTTGATGTAGCGGTATTTTCTTTTTGTTTTTTTATCAAAACGCTAGCCACATACATTGAGGGTTGCCGCGGCAGGAAACAGGGAGCTGCGCATCGCTTCTGAGAGAGCGGGGAAAACCCGACCGTTCTTAGCAAGAGCTCATAATAACAATAATAATAAGAGTCAAAGCAATATATTTGCCAAAAAGCTACAGGTAAAATTAAGTATAAACAAATAAAGCTACAAAACTAATAAACACAATATATAATAATAATAAAAATCAATGTTTGTGTGAATGCTTGTGTAGGTGTTCAATATTGTACGTATGTCTCGAATGCATAAAGTGTGTTGCTGTCTCCTAGTGTACATTGTTTTACTAGCAGTAATTTCTGTATTTTTTTCTACTCGCGTTTCATAATCTAAATTATTCCACAATTTTATTGATAGGTGATGAAAGCCATTAGAATCTTTAACCAAACCCAAAAATTTTTGCGAGCGTTCATTCAATTTAATATAGTCATTAAGGAAAAGGAAAGATGTTTTTAGACATTTGAATTTAAGATAGCATATACATATGAATTTGATAGAACGGAGATAATATTTTATATTTATTACGATACACTGATGCTTCGTCATGCTTTTGTGCAAAATTTAGGGTTTTTATACACCAATTAAATGTCTTTGATAGAAGCATACGTGTTTCGAATTTAGGTTAGTTAAAAGAAGGGAACAGTATTGAAAATGATACAAACAGAAAGAATGTATTAGTTGTTTATGATAATTGCTTGATATTACATTGCGTAAGTGATAAAGATATCTAATGCCTGCAGTCATTTTTTGAATCTTATTCAGTAGAATTTTTTCAAATATAAATTCATTATCTAAATAGCTGACTGACTCACTTTGCTTTATTGGCTCATTATTTTTCTTCAGTTCTATATTACTTATTAAGTTTCTTTGTGCCTTCGGTGAGAAAATTATAAATTGTGTTTTTTCAATATTTAGTTTTAGTTGATTGTTTGTAAAATAATTGTTTAATTTTTTACATCTGTTTGGAGGTTTTTGTACCATCGAAAGCATTTTTTGCGGTACTAATTAGGCATGTGTCGTCGGTATATTTGTAAATGTTTAACATTTATTATATTATATAATTATATCATTTACATAAATTGCAAATAAAATAGGGCCAAGTACAGTACGTTGGGTACCCCACGGTAAGTCGTAATATAGTTTGATTTCTTACTGTTTAGCTTTACAAGCTGTTGTCTGTTTTCTAAGAAGTTCATGATTAAATTAATTTATGAGCTTATCTTGCAAAATATCAAAATTCATGGAATTGAAAGCCTTACTTAATTCTAATAGTGCGACAACATTGCTTTTATTATGAGATATATTAGACTTTATTTGTTGAGTAATAGATAGAATTGCGTCTTGGGTGTGACGGCCAATGTGAAAACCAAATTGCTTATACGATAGAATGTTTTCAGATTTTAGGAATGCGTTTATTTGAACATACAACAGTTTTTCAAAACGTTTGCTGAAAGGATGTGTAATACAAATGGGTCTATAATTTTTTGCGTTTAGGTTGTCACCTTTTTTATATATAGGAGTTATATCCGATTTTTTTAGTAAGTCTGAAATTTCACAATCAATAATACATTGATTAAATGCGATCAGTAACTGTTCTGCAAAAATATGAAAAAACCGTTTAACAATACAAAATGGAGATAATAAGAAGCGATTGATTTGCTTGTTGGTATCAAGTTTCTTAAGAATGTTTTCTTATTCATTAATTGAGGCAAGTCTAAAGGAAAACTGTTCTGATTGTTTGAGATTTCCAGAATTTTGTTTTTTCTTATAGGATGGAAAATTGAAATTTCCATGTTTTTTGAATGTTGAAATTAAATAATTTAGTATTTGAGTTTTGTCGGTTACAGTCGTATTATTGATGTTTAATTCATTTATTTCGGATCAAAGACCTTTAAATTTTCTAATAAATTTATGGACGTATCGCCATTTTTTTCGAGGAGAATTTAATTAAAGAATTTTTGCCGAGCTTTAGTTAAATTTTTTGTTCTTAATTGCTTAATTACTTTCTTTGATCTTTCGTAATTGGTCCAATTAGTCTTTTTCGGCTCGGATTTTGGAAGATCAAATAATTCTCGTCTAATTGGTATTAGTTCGCGGACTTGATTATCGTCGGTGTTTGAAAAAGGAAATTTAATTACTTTAATCTTAACCCGACGCTTCTTAATTGGGGCAACAGTGTTTAATGCTTTGTAGATTTCTTTTGCAATGTAATTAATCATTTAAGGTCCAGAATTTAATATATAAATATAGTTAAATGGGGTGTTTTTTAAGGCCTTTTCCATTTTTTCATCTGAGTACGATAAATAGTCCCTTGCATATATGAATTTAAATTGCTTGTTTTTAATAGTTTTGTTACTAATATATGCAAACAGTGCATGATCACTAAATGATTCAAACATTACGGATTTGAAGGAATCATCAGAATTAGTAAAGAAGTTAATCAATTAAATTGTTCATGCGAGTTGGACAAACCGTATTTACACAATGAGGGTTACAAGTAGCACACAATTCATTTATAGAATTTCGTTCATAAGAGTTAAAGTAATAATAATATTATTCATTGACTTTATTATTTAGATATTCGACAAGATAATTTTTATTTGGATTATAAGTTACGTTTATCAATTCTTTTTGGAAACAGTTCTCTATTGATTTTATTTCTATCCACAGCAATTAAAATATTTCATGATTAATTTCATATTCAGATTTACTATGATATGGTCCGCTCTGTACTTTGGAAAATTAAAAATATCGTATAGAAGGGACAATATAAATAATTTTCTATGGTACAGAGCTGGTTTTTCTCCATGAATATCTACAAAATGAGGCCGAAACTCAAGTATACTAATAAACAGTCATTTTTATTACGAAATGAAATTTCTCTTTAGAATGTGTACAGTGCGAACCCAAGAATTACGGAAAATCTGTAAAGCAAAGGAGGATTTAATAATTACAGACACGTACAAGTGCAAAAAAATAATGATAAATATACTTTACTAAACTGAATATGTAAATGAAACAAATCTTTTACAGCATAACTACATGTCATAGTCTGACTCAATAATTCAAAAACAGCATAACTAAATGTTTCCTAGATTGTTGCATCAAATTGCAATAGAATTTAACTTGCAAGCAATGAAAAAACCTAGCAGTTTGTTCTGTGTTCTAGATAAATGAATCATGTTAATCTTAATTTAACTCCTCGAATTTCATTTTAACCCTAAACGCACCGAGGGAGTATATAACTTTGCTTAAAATTATTTTTTAAGCTGATTTTTTCTGAGTTTTTTCAAAAACTATTTGGGAGCAAGATAAAGTTAAAGCGGAATAATTTTTTTTTGATTAGAGCCTGTGTCAAAGGAGGTCTGAAAAAACTCATTTGAGCAAAAAATTCAAAAGCTCCAAATCAGTAATGAAGAAGTATGATTTCCCACTGTCAGACACGGCGTGCCTTGTTCGCGCCTGAAAAAAATTTAGAGTCATAACAGGACCAGTCTTAGATTTCAATTGGATATAATTATATGGGTGTCTAGAAGTTAATTAACGGTAATCTTAAAATCTTTCATCGACGTCTTTTTTCTCTAGGGCAAAAAGTAAAAGGCGCCCTACATTCTATTTATGGTTAGTGACAAAAAAACAATTTACGGAGACTAATGTGAATTCGATTATCATAGATCATCAATTTCCTTACACATAATTTTACAGTTTCCTGTTTGATTGTAATAGTCGCTACTAGAGACCACATAATACGAGATAACAATAGACAATCAGAGAACGCATGAAGCTTGGTGCGAAATGCGTAAAACACGATTCTCTAGCTAGCAGAGAAGAGATCAGACTACATCCTTTAAACATCATATGGGACCCCCATGAACCATTATGAATAATCTTTAGAAAAACAAATAATAATTTTTGGTATTTTCGCTCAACACTCCGAAAAATCAGTAATGAAAAATGTAAGATTGCATATTCGTAGGTCCTAGACGGCAAGGGAATAGCAGATAATAGCAGACAGACGTTTTGAGATGGGAATCATCCCTGGTTTTCAAAGTCGTTCTTGCTAATTTGGTAATAAAGAAGTCCAGGGACTCTGAAATTGTGAAGCTGTCTTTGAATGCCTACCGCCGAAAAATTTTATGTAATATGTTTCTCAAGATACACATGCTTGAATCATTTATTGATTTTTTCTCTGGTTGCCTCAGAGAAATCAGTGACGAACATTATAAATCTCAATGATTGAAATTTAGTTTCAACGTCGCTGGAGTTCTGCAATGCAGAATACTGTTTGCTGCTTCAACGAGAAGTTCCTGAAATTTGTTACAACAGAAAGTCACAGGGTAAATATTTCAAAAATTATAGGTATTTCGTTATAAATTATACATTTGTTATACAGTATCATAAGATGTGAGAACTATTCAATACATTGCAGTTATTCATGTTTACCATTAGTTTACATTTGTATTATAACAATAAACAAAAAACTTTTGCATTATTTTACACTTGCCGGATTAATATATCTGTTTTTTAAATTAGATTGATGTGATACACAAAAACTGAACACGAAGACTTACCTTCAATGGAATAATCAAGTGCTTTGTCTTATCAACATTAAATATGGAATTGTGTTCATAGCAACAGTTCTGCACTCATTCCATCAANTTGCTTAAAATTATTTTTTAAGCTGATTTTTTCTGAGTTTTTTCAAAAACTATTTGGGAGCAAGATAAAGTTAAAGCGGAATAATTTTTTTTTGATTAGAGCCTGTGTCAAAGGAGGTCTGAAAAAACTCATTTGAGCAAAAAATTCAAAAGCTCCAAATCAGTAATGAAGAAGTATGATTTCCCACTGTCAGCACGGTGTGCCTGAAAAAAATTTAGTGTCATAACAGGACCCGTCTTAGATTTCAATTGGATATAATTATATGGGTGTCTAGAAGTTAATTAACGGTAATCTTAAAATCTTTCATCGACGTCTTTTTTCTCTAGGGCAAAAAATCAAAATGGCGCCCTACATTCCATATATGGTAAGTGACAAAAATACTTTTTGAAAAGACCCGTCTAAGATTTCAATTGTATATATTAATATAGGTGTCTAGAAGTTAATTAACGCTAATTTTAAGATATTTCATCGACGTCTTTTTTCTCTAGAGCAAAAAATTAAAATGGCGCCCTACATTTCATATATGGTAAGTGACAAAAATACTTTTTGAAAAGACCCATCTAAGATTTAAATTGTATTTCAATTGTACTCAATTGGAAATGCAAAGAGTACCATAAAAAATAACTATTCAAAAAGTCATTTTACGTTAATGGAATCAACAGTTTATTCGTTTCAAAATCACACGTGTTGTCCATTGTAGCATCTCACTGCCTGCAACAAGCGATTTCCGTATTCAGGGTTATTCAAACTGTTCACTTTGAATCTCTTCCATGTTTCATTGAAGTCGTGGTGTATTGACTCCGATGTCTGCTCTGACCACCTTCCGAGACCACTTTGACTGATTTCACAGAATTTTGGAACATGGCAAAAGATTATATGGAGTTTCGGGGTGACAGAAGCTCCAGGAAGTTCAATGTACTTCAATTTGAACATTTCCATGTCTTCTTTGTACGTCGATTCTAAGTAATAGCCAAAACACGAAGTGACCACTTTTTTGAATGCCCTGTATGCAGCAACAAAGGGCATGATGTTCACTGGACAAATGCTCGCCAAGATGTCCACCTTATTTAGTAGATTTTTGCAAGTGTTTCCCGTGAACGTTCCGCTGTGCATTCCTTCTCGATGGNAGCAGACAGACGTTTTGAGATGGGAATAAACTCGATTCATGCCAGGCTTTCAAAGTCGTTCTTGCTAATTTGGGTATAAAGAAGTCCAGGGACTCTGAAACAATTGTGAAGCTGTCTGTGAATGCCTACCGAAAAATTTTATGTAATATGTTTCTCAAGATACACATGCTTGAATCATTTATTGATTTTTTCTCTGGTTGCCTCAGAGAAATCAGTGACGAACATTATAAATCTCAATGATTGAAATTTAGTTTCAACGTCGCTGGAGTTCTGCAATGCAGAATACTGTTTGCTGCTTCAACGAGAAGTTCCTGAAATTTGTTACAACAGAAAGTCAAGTGGTAAATATTTCAAAAATTATAGGTATTTCGTTATAAATTATACATTTGTTATACAGTATCATAAGATGTGAGAACTATTCAATACATTGCAGTTATTCATGTTTACCATTAGTTTACATTTGTATTATAACAATAAACAAAAAACTTTTGCATTATTTTACACTTGCCGGATTAATATATCTGTTTTTTAAATTAGATTGATGTGATACACAAAAACTGAACACGAAGACTTACCTTCAATGGAATAATCAAGTGCTTTGTCTTATCAACATTAAATATGGAATTGTGTTCATAGCAACAGTTCTGCACTCATTCCATCAAATCTGTTGTAGGATCAAAATAAAATTTAATACCTATAATGAGACTGTTATCATCTGCAAACTGAACTAGGATTGTGTTTGTAAGTCATCATAAGAAACATTAAAAAATGATGGAACTCCACAATTTGTGAAGAGTATTGTAGAGATTTCTCCATCAATTGTTGTGAACTGACATCTTTCCGACAGGAAATCCACAAAAAAGTTAATTATTGCGTCATTGAAATGTGGAATATTCCCAGTTGAGAAATGATAAAATCATGAGGAACCCTGTCAAAAGTCTAGGGACAGAACAGAAACGCAATCAAAATCAAGCACATCAATAATTTTTAGCAAAGGAGATTCAGTGGGTCCTCCAGACCTAAAGGCCAAATTAAAAAATGATTCATAAAATAACCTTTCGAAATTTGATAGAAGAGGTGTGATGGACATAGGACGGAAATCATTAGGACCACCGACTGTACTTTTTTGTTTAATCCGAATCATAGAAAGCTATTGATTTTGAATAGATTCCTTTATGGATGCAAAAATTATATTAATAGTGAATATGTATGGATAAACTGTGAGCATTTTGTGCGAAAATCAAATTCAGAAATTTATTAAATCCAGGTGACTATTTTTTCATTTTGAAAAGCGAACAGCATACTTGGTATAAATTGATGTTCTGAATCTCATCAGAAGGCATTGTTTCAGGTTGAACATGGCTATCTGTTGTTGAATTGTAAGCACAAATTGCATAACATTAAGCTTAATGTTATGAGCCGGACCTGTTTTATCGCGATCCTTATTAATCATTTTTCACTAAGATGCTGCACCAATTGACCGCTAGTATTCCTTAGGTTGTGTTGAATAAGAGTATACAATTTCTGAATGAATTTGAGCAGCATTTTGGGCTTTCCTTGAGTTTTGTAGCGAGTACCTTATGCAAAGGAGTTTCCTTACCTATTGTGTCATGTACACGCACTGGATCTTTTGGGAACATCTAATTTTTTTGTAAAAGACTAAAATAATCATATACAAGATCTGGTGGAGAAAGTATCAACAGCTTCGTAACATCTTCGATTTGAAAAACAATCAAAACACAACTTATCTAGAGCAAGATTGAACTTGACAATATTATTTTGCCTATGATCTCTAAAGAAACACATATTTCTTGGAATTGTTATCTAATATCTTGGAGTAGCCAGGAGTGCTTTGTGGTCCGTTCTTTTACTTTACACAAATTATGAACCACTAAAAGCTAGGGTTATTGCAAAAAATGTACTCAAGTTGTCTACATCTCTTGTATCACCAGTAAACACACTATGACGACATATCTCTTGAGCAATGATAGCATCATTGCAATCATTCAAGTCACCACAGATTAAAAATTTGTAAAATGGAAAATCCTGTAAATAATCATCGACTGTTGCAATAGTATAATTAGTAATTTTCATTTCTAATTAATTAAAGGAGGGTGGTATAGAATACAAAGAAGGTGTATTGGAAAGTTTATTGTGACACATAAAAACTCAATTTTTTCAGAATCATTGACATCAAGTTTTGAGAGATGAATATTTTTCCAGTGAAATATTTCCAACTCAAATTCGCGTAAAGCATAAATCGCACATTTAATTTCGTACGAATTAAAAAAATTAAAGCGTAATTAATAAAAACAAATTAAAAATATATTAAGCAACAGGAGACCAAAATGTGCATGGCCTCAATGAAAATATTGAACGGATACAAAAGATTTGAAAACAAAAAATTGAGCCAGATAATAATAATATTGAACAGTTAAAGGTGTGCGTAGCCGGTATTAACGTTATGTGGCGACTTTTTGAAATCACATTATAAACAGTATCATTTGATGTAGGCTGACTTCTTTAAAATCATACCTGTTTAAATTCCATTAACTCGTTTTCTAGAGCAGTAATCTGTGCACGTAACGCTGCCAACTGTTTGGAATTTTTGTCCTGATTGACCGACACTTTGTTCTTGATATTTCGTGCGCGATTGGCATAACGCAGAGTGTTAATAGTCTCACACATGTCGATATCGGAAGGTGAAATACAGGCAATGATGAGAGTGCGTGAATTGCCTCCCAGTGAATCTTGCAGGAGGCGAGTTAATTTAGAATCTCTATAAGGCACATGCGAACCACGTTTTGATGCATCGCCCAAACAACTGATCACGTTGCCAAGAGCCAACTAAAATACTTGAGTTATTCAATGAAAGCTTCTAGTAGAAAATTCATTTTTGAAAATGCATTACCCGAACAATTTTCATATAAACTACACAAATGTAAAGCATGACTTTAGCATAATTGTTTATTTTCAGGCTTGATGTTGTGTGTGTTTCTTAACACAACGGCCAACACAACACAACAGAAAAAGGCTGTTATGTCACACAACATATACAACACAATATAACAGAGGAGTAAATTACACAATGCATACAATTTGCGTTAATCTTGTGAGCATTACCATTTAAAATTTATGTGTGTATAACGGAAATTCATATATAAGGGAATGCACATGACTTGTATTCGTAAAATAGCAATTGAAAAAAAAAAGAATTAAGAAACACTAAATGCTTCGTCATTCTTCAATACTTTCAGTTTTTTAGTGGATATTTTCAATTCCCGGTGTTTGTAGAGATAATAACTGGACACCCAAGCCAATTTTATAGGTTGGTCCTTTATGACACTAATATTGGCCATGTAAACCTACTTAAGTGGCTATTATGAGATGTGATTAGTAGCCTACTTGAATCTTTCCCGCCATAATTGTATAACAGTGAACATGTCACTACGCAAAGAACTTTCGCAGGACCTTCGAAATAAGATTGTTGATTTTCACAAGAAAGGGTGAAGAGCAATATCCATACAGTTAAACATCCTGTTGGAAATGTAAAGTCAATAATTCTAAAATAGAAGATGTTGAACACCACACAGACACTGGAACGATCAGACAGGCCAAGCAAACTTTCAACTAGGAGTGCGCGAAAATTACTAATTGACGTAAAATCTAATCCAATATAGACAATAGGCAAATTAAAAGAAAATTTGGAACTCGCGCGAACATTTGTATAATCGATTGAAGTATGCAAAAGACTATATGAGCAAACGAGTAAAATTTTGGAACAGCATACTTTGGTCAGATGAGAACAAGATTAACGTTTTGGAGTGGCCCAGCCAGAGCGCATACGTCAATCCATTTGAAAACCCCTGGCGCGATCTCAAAATTGCTCTGCATTGACATCATCCTAAAAACTTGAACGAATTGGAAGTTATGTGCCAAGGAGAATTGGCTAAACTTTCTGCTACAAAATGTAACACACTAATAACAGGCTATTCCAAACGTTTAACAGCAGTTATATCAGCCAAAAGGGCGGCCACAAAGTATTAAGTGGCAAAATTAATATTGGAGAAATTTTTTATTTTCACAATTTTTGAGAAATCCTGTGATTTGTATTACAGTATTTGCATTTTGTGCATATACATGTATATGACCTTGTAAATAATGAGCAAGAATGAATGTTCAAATGTCAATAGAAGGTGATTACTTGGTACTTTTTGACCAGTTGCCCGACCCGTCTAATAATGACTGCGCCGTGACACATCTAAAACTCACCCATCACAAAACCCGATCAAAGAAATTACGCTATTATGATACCCACAAAACGTTTTAACATAAAAGTATCAATAAATGCAATACGAAATCAATTAAAAATACAAAAATTATTAAAATATTTAAGAATTTCAAAGATTCAAATGTTTGATTTTCAAATTGTTCCTTAAATCCGTTAGTGATCTATCCTTTCCAAAGATTATAAATAATCCACTCAATTTATACAAGTGAGTTTTATGCTTAATAACAAATTTATGCAAAGTTGAACAAATATTTTTAATAGCTCTTCACACTTGTTGGAATACATCTGTTCCATTACATACTTGTCAACCAGTCGAGCTTCTAAAGAGCCGAGTGTAGCTGAGCTTGAGCGCTTCATTGGATATACAAAGAGCCATTTTTTAAAAAAATATCGAGCTAAAACAAGCCTCATAGAAAGGTTCAATGTATCGAGCCGCGTCTAAAATACTCAAAGTAAAACGAGCCGAGTTTGAAAAATTGGGTTCATTGACAAGTCTGTTTATTAAGTCGCATTTTGTCTTCTTAATTGTTTCTATGTAAAAAGAATAAATTTGTCCTTGAGGATTTCACAATCAGCTGCCAGACAGATGATTATATAAAACTATCAAATTTTAAACATATGCGCCTCTTATATTTTGGAAATGGTCTTACCGAACTTGGCTAATATACACAACTTCAGTCGATTGACTTAAATTCTAACTCTTTTAAAATCTATATGTATGGCTATTTTTATCATAATTTACTAATCCGCAATTTCTATAAGCTATCGAGTTCAATATTTTAAGTTAGCTACTGCNAATACTTGAGTTATTCAATGAAAACTTCTAGTAGAAAATTCATTTTTGAAAATGCATTGCCCGAACAATTTTCATATAAACTACACAAATGTAAAGCATGACTTTAGCATAATTGTTTATTTTCAGGCTTGATGTTGTGTGTGTTTCTTAACACAACGGCCAACACAACACAACAGAAAAAGGCTGTTATGTCACACAACATATACAACACAATATAACAGAGGAGTAAATTACACAATGCATACAATTTGCGTTAATCTTGTGAGCATTACCATTTAAAATTTATGTGTGTATAACAGAAATTCATATATAAGGGAATGCACATGACTTGTATTCGTAAAATAGCAATTGAAAAAAAAAGAATTAAGAAACACTAAATGCTTCGTCATTCTTCTATACTTTTCAGTTTTTTAGTGGATATTTTCAATTCCCGGTGTTTGTAGAGATAATAACTGGACACCCAAGCCAATTTTATAGGTTGGTCCTTTATGACACTAATATTGGCCATGTAAACCTACTTAAGTGGCTATTATGAGATGTGATTAGTAGCCTACTTGAATCTTTCCCGCCATAATTGTATAACAGTGAACATGTCACTACGCAAAGAACTTTCGCAGGACCTTCGAAATAAGATTGTTGATTTTCACAAGAAAGGGTGAAGAGCAATATCCATACAGTTAAACATCCTGTTGGAAATGTAAAGTCAATAATTCTAAAATAGAAGATGTTGAACACCACACAGACACTGGAACGATCAGACAGGCCAAGCAAACTTTCAACTAGGAGTGCGCGAAAATTACTAATTGACGTAAAATCTAATCCAATATAGACAATAGGCAAATTAAAAGAAAATTTGGAACTCGCGCGAACATTTGTATAATCGATTGAAGTATGCAAAAGACTATATGAGCAAACGAGTAAAATTTTGGAACAGCATACTTTGGTCAGATGAGAACAAGATTAACGTTTTGGAGTGGCCCAGCCAGAGCGCATACGNACTTGTCAACCAGTCGAGCTTCTAAAGAGCCGAGTGTAGCTGAGCTTGAGCGCTTCATTGGATATACAAAGAGCCATTTTTTAAAAAAATATCGAGCTAAAACAAGCCTCATTGAAAGGTTCAATGTATCGAGCCGCGTCTAAAATACTCAAAGTAAAACGAGCCGAGTTTGAAAAATTGGGTTCATTGACAAGTCTGTTTATTAAGTCGCATTTTGTCTTCTTAATTGTTTCTATGTAAAAAGAATAAATTTGTCCTTGAGGATTTCACAATCAGCTGCCAGACAGATGATTATATAAAACTATCAAATTTTAAACATATTCGCCTCTTATATTTTGGAAATGGTCTTACCGAACTTGGCTAATATACACAACTTCAGTCGATTGACTTAAATTCTAACGCTTTTAAAATCTATATGTATGGCTATTTTTATCATAATTTACTAATCCGCAATTTCTATAAGCTATCGAGTTCAATATTTTAAGTTAGCTACTGCGATACTTAATCTAATTGAACTAATACTTTGACATATTGAGTTTTTTTAGAATTTCCCTAATCTATAGTAGGAAATGAGGAAATTAGGGTAATATATATGCCAAATTATGATTAAAATTTATTAATGGAATTAAAACCAGTGATAGCGTCCATATCGCATTTTATCGTAAATTAAGGCATTTGATTGACGCATAGATGACATAATGCCGAAAAAGCTAATTTTAATATTTGAATCTTTTATTACTTGTTGAAATGTTTATTAGTTTTCGTAAATTAGAAGGATCTATGTAGATATTTCAAATAACTACTTGGCATATTTAAATTCAAATTCAAACTATTGATAGTGACAAGTGATAGCTCAAACCTCAAATAAATCGAAACACTAGTCGTCCTTGAATTAATGTTTTGCAGCCATGGTGAAAGGCCGGTTGCGGCCAAAGATTTTGTTTTACGACTAAATTACGAGGCTAAGATTCATTTCTGAACATTATTATGAACAATTTATTTCTATTATTTGTATTTTTGTTCTTAAAACTTAGTCGTTTCGACCATTTTTTAATTCTTTGAACTAAGCATGTTTTAATCATTCCATTGAAAATTGCAGTCATAATTTTAGTAGTAGGAAAAAGCGCCGAATACAGCAAAAATATGGTTAAAGCATTACAGCCAACGGCCGGCTATGGCCAGAGATTTACAACCGGCTAATGTCAAAATTAATTTTGCCCGGCCTGCAACGGCCAAGAAAATTGCATTGGTCGCAAAACACATCTTGAATCTAGAAAGCCATTTTCCCGTTTATTGCATAACATTTAAAACCTGTATTTTAAAATTTTTTGTTAATTAATCATTGTAAATTATGATCTCATGGACAAGAAATTTCTCATTTTACTTCTAGTGCCATGCATTTCGATATAGCTAAGGCTGATAGAGTAAACCTTGTTTTTTTTAAAAATATTTAATCATTAAATGTGTTTTTTCGAAGTACTGTTCAGTATGGTATTACTAGGTAACGGTAGCTTGAAATATTTGTAATAAGAAAATCAATGAACGTTAAGGAACAACTGTTTGAAGTTGAAAAATATATTTTAAATAAAACAATTCAAGTGCAGTGAGAACTTATAATTGGCTCTTTCTTATGCACGAATAATACAATGACATAACATAGAGTGCAAGTAACGTAGGTTAACTGGTTGTGCTACTTGGGGAATTGCTTTCAGGTAAGAAGTCACATGTAAGCAATAAATTACCTATTAGCCGAAATTGAAAAGTGTATTACAAAGACTTGTTGAATCTATTTATACAAAAATCTTTGACATATATATATATATATAAACAGGATATTTACGCCTTTAATCGTCATTGCGTTCTGGAGTTTTCGTTAGAAATCTAAGGCTCTGCGCAAACCATATAACTTTTGTTGCTAAACAAATTATAGCGTACATTGTGGAAGGATAATTTTTAAATAATTTAAATTCCTCTAATGTGGTTTCTTATCTTAATTGGTTGCTCAACAAAAGTTGTACCGATATCGTTTGCACCCTACATAAGATGCAGATCAAAGTCGTTAAAATATACGAAGCTTCGACAGTCGTCCTACCATTAGCTTACAAAAGTAAAAATGATAGTATGCTGACCCAGTGGTGGAATCGGGTTCGGGTCGAACAGGTTATGTTCGAGTGGTAAAATTTTTTTAGTCTTAATATTATTATTGTAATTTGTTGAGATCATTGAAATGTGTATTTTTCGAGGTCATTTTACTTGGTGTTAGATTGTTTACAGAACAATTAAGTTGGATTAAAAGAACTAACTCGCATCCAGAGTGTTTATAATGGTAAGAAGATAATTGCTAAATCCAAAAGTAAACTAATTATCAGCATGAATGACTTGAACGAAAAATAAAATTTAGGGTCTAGGTTTGATCAATATTTTTTCGTGCATCTGCTAACATTTTATTTTGTCATGAATGAATTATCTTCTGAAATAAAATGATTGCAATATCGATCTCTTTTTAAAGAGGCACCTTGTCGATCGGAGCAAGACTTCTCTTCTTGTGGACTTACTGTGACTGAAAGACGCTCCTCACTGGCAGCTGACACCATAGAAGCCTTAGAAATTCTAAATTATTTTTCAAAACATCAAAGAAAATTGAATTTTAAATACACATTTAATGAACTCTATTTTTTATCAATTTAATATTTGAGGATTTTTTAAATTCGGGTTGAAATCGGGTTGGAATTTTGATTTCGAGTTCGGGTCGTGTCGGGTTACCAAATATCAACCCGATTCCACCTCTGTGCTGACCATTAGTATCCTGTCTTGAACATTCGAAAGAAAAATCTAAAACTAAATAAATGGAAGTAAGTTATCTGACAATTAATGGGCTAATTATTCATCCATGAAAACATTTTTCTAAGGCATTGTTATTTTGACGAAATGTTGACAATATAAAATTCAACCTAGTCTGCCACTGGCCAAGGTTGTTTAAACGTATTGTAGAAGTCAGTAGAGTTTGGTAAATAGGCTAAGATTACATCATTTCAAAAAAATAATTGATAAGCGTATTGAATACAACGTGACCACAATTCCATTTGCTTATTCTTGAAACCAATGTCATATATAATGCAAAGATGTAAAAGCTGTCACGACTTCCATATAACGTGTTAGATGAGAATTCAATACAGTAAAAAAATATCTGCTATGTGATTGGTCACATGTGATCCATCACATTTGAAAGGTTAGCACGTCCAAGCATCTGAGATAATTAGCGATGTGGCGATCATAAAGAAGGCGTCCGTGTTCAATTTCAATTGTAATTTGTGGGCAGAGCGCGTAGTCTAACCACCTTTTATTTGTGATTCATACTCAGGGGTGGTAACAGCGTCTGCTGTTAACAGCAAATGGTGTTAATTGTAACAACATATACTATATTTGCTGTTTTAGGCTTATTATAAATGCACTGTGAGTTAATTTATGTTTGTGCATTATAATGTACAACACTAATTATTGGATATTATTTTCAAATAAGTTATATTGCAATTCTTCAATTGAAAATAACGGATATTATATTGATATACTCATTAAATGGAATTGTTCTGATGATGTACATTTTGTATCCAATTGGGATTTGTTGTCCATCATGTAAATTGGTGAAGAACTTAATTTTACTTTTGCAACCATTAGCAATTTTGTTACTTTTGGTTTTTTTAATTTTTTCTTCATTTTTAGAATAATATAATTTTAGCTATTAACTTTTTATAGCAATTGTATGCATCTGCATAAGTTAATCTATTTTTGCCAAATCTTCCTGCATTCGGTCAGTTAAGAACAAATGAAGTTTAAAATTTTTAATTCATTAAATGAATTTTCGCCCAAACTAGGAATTCGGAAATTAGTCAGAAGCAACAACAAATATGAAAACACATTGTGCACATTTGAAAATGCATGTAAACATGATTAATAAAAATTCAAATCTGAAGCATTTTTCGAATCCAAATCCTAGAATTGCAGTATTTCTCGTATAGGCCTGGAGGCCATGATCATTGTTTCCAGGTCTGGGCATCGTTCTCAAAGAATTTGAGTAACAGAATAATAGCACTATAGTTCACAAATTGCGTATTTTGAAATCTACCAAACCAAATTTAAAATTTTTTCTGTTGTAAAGTAGAAAATTTTGAAAAAAACTTTTCTTTAAACTTGCTGTTAACAGCAAAACTGCCTGCTGTTAATATTAACAGCAGATAATGCTGGAAGCAGTAAGTTTGCCACAATGACTAAAAGTGATTTGCATAGCATTTTAAAAGGTCACAACAAGCTTTTGTCAAGCTCGAATTTATCAAATTTAGTTTGCTAAATATATATTATATTTAATATATACCTTGTTGCACGAAAATGGGATTCCCGGAAATTGAAATTTACAGACAAATGGATGAACATATTTACAAAGAAAAAAGTGGGAGTAAAAGCAAAATTAATTGGCTATTTCACTAGTGAATTACACCATACTATAAACACATGGTTCAAGGATTTACAAATTTTCCGTTGTTTGCTAAGCCTTTGGATAAATGCTGAGAAATACACTTCATCAAATTTATACGTATAACCGGTGAAATTTCATTTTGCAATTTTGGATTTTTCCGACCAATGTCGCCTTCGTTTTTCTTTTCCACAAAGTTCTTGAGGATATTCCTCACGTCTTCTACAGGATATATATATATATATATATATATATATATATCCATTTTTTCTGCGTTTGATTAGTGAGGATATTTTTTTGAAATTAGCATGCTCATTTAGTTTATTTAATTTTCTTTCATGGATTAGTAATAATTTTTTAAAAATGGCAAAAACCACTTATATTAAGACACGGTGTCTTTCTATTATATTTTGTATTTTTATGTTAAATTTTGAGATTGGTTTGAGGATTATTGGTCGTACTAGGATATCTCTGATACTAGTTTAGATAAAATGAGTACATTTATTTCCAGAGCCTACTACATGATGTCCAGGAAATTTACAGTAAATCCCCCTAACTGAGGAGACCAATGCAGTATAGGCATTTACTCACTTATAGCAGGAACTGGATATTATAAGGCTTGGCTTTTAGCAGACCTCTTATTCAACCTTTGCCGTAGAATCGAATAAAACAACTTCACAAAAATTATGTAATGTAGTTCTAGCGCCTCTGGACCACTATTTTATCGAAATTTCGCAAAATTTATATTTCGATTACGGAACCCCATTTTTAGAAAGTGCAATAAACAGAAATTGATTCAGATATGTCTATCGCTTACACATCGAATGGTGTAAAAATTTTGGAAATCGAATCAAAACTGACAGAGCTATGGTTTTCCAAACACGGACTACTTGGTTAGAAAATGCAAATTTTTGAATATTTTTTGAAACTGGGCCATTTAAAATTGAATATATCATTCTGCGCATTACTTAGAAGAAATGTAGCATAAAAATGATCTTATAGAAGTCTTTAGAAGACAAATGTAACTCGAAAATTTCGAAAAAAGCTAATTTAGGATCATGTTAGGACTCTTATAAAAAATACGAAAGCAACACCCATTTGATATAAATTAGTGTTCATTTGATAAAGATGCTAATATTAGACATTTATAGGAAAAAGCATTTCCCACACATAAAAAAAGACAGAGCGCCAATATAAATGTGTGTACATAGACAGAGCACCTTCTTTAGACCGAGTGTCTCATATAAATATTTATTAGACAGAGTGGCGATATATATATATATATATAAAATTTATCAATATGCAGATGATACTTGTCCTGTAAGTACTAATATAAATGCTTTTAAAGCAAGTAAAGACTTGCAAAATGATATTGAAAAATCCAACAACATATTTTACAAATAATCAACTGAAAGTAAATATTCTCTCCTAAGACATTTAAAATTCTCACAAAAACATTGAACTTAATATAAACCATATACCAATAAAGCAAAGTGAATCCATCAGCTTTTTAGGTGTTGAAATCGACAATGAAAGTAAATTTTGAAAAAACACAATTTGTAATTTCTCGCCTAAAACATTTAAATATCTCACAAAAAACATTGAAGTAAATATAAATCAAGTACCAATAAAGCAAAGTGAATCAATACATTATTTAGGTGTTGAGATTGACAATGATTTAAATTTCGAACAATTCTTAACGTCAAAAATAGAAAAATGGCATCTGGGGTTAGGTATCTTTATTATCTTAGAAATATTTCAAATACATACAAACAATTAATAAATGCTCTCTGCGTATCACACTTTCAAAATTGCTCATTTCTCTTTACAAATATAAACTCAAAATATCGCATTCTTCTGTCTAAAACGTTCAATTGGTCTCTTAAAACAATATCGACTAAAATACAAAATATCATCTCCTTACTACCAAATTCAAATTCATATCTTATCAGTATTATTTAAATTCAAATTTGGTCAACCCGCGATTTCGTTTTTAAAACAATATATTAAAATTCACATGCTTAGATAAACATTATAATAGCTTTGACTACACAGCAACTAAGGTATGGAATAACTTAGATCATGAAATTCAACTCGAAAAAAACTATAAGAAAATCAGAAGAAAATTTCGCATATTCCTCTTTACTAGACAATTCATTCTTAATGACAATAACATACTACACTCATTCGAAAATTTTGTATAGCAAAAGAAAGCAACATACACACAAATTTATATTATAAATATATATATATATATATATATATATATATATATTATTGTTTTGTAAATGCATGTATTTGTAGTTTGTAGCTTTTGCACTAGTTTACAGCAATAAATGTGCTTTGACTCTCTTAAATAATAAACTTAAAGAGACGCCATCTAGTGTTCAAATCTGAGAATTTGGAAAAATGAATTGAAGTACATACCAAACCACAATTGATTGCTATTCCTTCTTTAGCACGATCACCAGTAGCACCAGTTCGCTTTAAACGCTCGGATCCTGCAAGATCAACGAAATTGAACTTAGCTGACAACGTTTCGAATTCCAATTCATCATCCTAAATTTCAAAGTTATGTCATAAAGAGTTTAAATCCAAAGCAAAACTGAGAAGTGAAAATTCACATTAAAACTTAGAGTCAAGAATATTCACTTACTGATTAACCCTCAGCGGGCCAAGCGTGGTCATTTTTACCACCCAATGTAATATTTTTGCAAAAAGCACAATGAACACAACTTTCAGTATTAGGTTTCGTGACTTTTACTTTCTGGATGTTAATTCAAATATTTACATTGTGAAATCATGACTGACGTTTATTTGGAAAGCAAAGGCTCATTAATGAAAGGGTATAGGACTGAAATTTGCAACCTCGTGAGAGGATTGATTCATTGCGATAAAGAAATAGTGACATATATTATGCAATATTGTTTCCTTTTCTTGTTAGCTAGCTCAAAAAGCGTTGCTCACAAAGACTGCACGAGGCTCATTGAAACCGAGTGAATGGAACTTACTTCATCAGAAGACTCATGCTGCCACACGAGCCAATTGAACATTTTGCGATGGTTTCAAGTCCGTAACGAGCTGATGCTTCAAGAGCTGCCTCTGACATATCTACTCTGATGGTGAGGTCAGGGCACACATTTTATTCTTCTGTAATGAGTCGTTCAAAATTCCAACAGTGGTTACGATACTTGCGTTTTGATGATAAAGACACCCGCGAGCATCATATTGTAACAGATACATTTGCCGGCATTTTCAAAATATGGTACAAGGGGAATGATCGAATTCCTTAATATTTCAATGCAAGTTATTGCGTTACGGTTGACAAACACCTTGTTTCATCCCGCTCTCAATCACCATACCGAGTATATAATCCATCAAAACCCTGAAAATATGGTGGCCCATTCGCAGCATAAGTATATGTAAAGCCGTTCCATGATATATGTACAAATGTAACTGGAGATCGATTCTTTACGTCTCTTCCTTTTGCAAAAGGACTTTTGTCGAAGTGACTGACGTACATGGAACAATGATGTCAAATAGGCGTGATATACGAACAATTTTGCATTAGCGGTGAGCCCCAGGATAATCAGAATATATTTTCAGCAGCGACAACAAAGTTAGAAACTGCCGAAAATATAATTATTGTAGCGGCGGTCGGTCCCTTCTATTCAAAATCAAACATGAAATATTGGGCGAAAGTTCTTATTTAATATTAGTGCCGCCATTTTTATTTTTATTTTCAAATGTTGTAATTTGCCACCACGTGACTTCTGCCACCAGTAACCTGCTTATTGTTTGATAGTATTGCTATATATTCGTAAATTCTTACGCATTCACAATAAAATTTTCGGTTTCGCTTTGATCGGTTGCTAATTCATTTATTCTAAACTATATAATCATACGATGTCGAGCTAAATTTGTTTTGTTTTGAGGAAGAGCCGGAGGTAGATCTGAGGGCTGATAAGTGCATCGCCCTTGCGATTTTATGTCCGTTTCTTCCCTGATCAGATACTTAATGGCATTGCTTATCGTTAAATTAATTTCAATGGCTGTGATGTTGCACTCCGGCTTCGGCTACGAAGTTCTAGTGAAATTCTCTAATCAGGGTTTTACTCGTAATTTTTGTCTCACATGCTCGATCAAATTAATAAAATTCTCTTGCCGTTCGTTAACTAAATTACTCATGCCACATGGTTAGCTGCTTTCGTAGACTTTCTCTCAGTGCTTACTCACAGTTGTTTATTACGCCTCGTACTGTAGATGTTATTCGTACTTTAATATTACTCTAACTCTAAATCAGTCGATGCTTTCTACAATGCATCACAAAAGATTCATCCCAAAAACAAAGTCAAGACGGAAATTCAGCTTGAATACAATCAGACGAAAGCAGGGGTAGATTCTGTGAATCCGATGGTGAAGAAATACAGCGTAGGATTCGGAACTCGGCAATAGCCTTTCATCCATTTTCAAAATATGCTGGACATCAGTGGGATAAACACAGACAATTTTCAACATCACCCATCACGATTAGACCACTGAACGGGGGCAACACCGCCGTCGTCTGTTCTTGTTGCAACTGGTCTACGAACTCGCCTTGGTATTCAGCTTCAGAAGACTGCAAAACCCGTCAGGTCTGCATGTTACTGTTATGCAGCAGATGAGACATATCGCAGGTCAGAAGCCTTCACTGCAGACCCAGCCGGACCTGGTTCTCAGAACAACTTTATCAGTGAAAAACAAAATGGTTGCCAAAACCTAAATATATATATATATTTAACAGTTTATGAAATATGAATCATGTACATGAAAGTTTATAGGGTGATAACTTGCGAAAAAATTTTGTACACTAATAAGTCATATAATTTTGACAGAATTATTAATAGACGTTCCTTCTTTAGAAATTTTCTAAGTTTTCCAAGTTGCGTATCACTAGATCTCAACTCGGACAGAAATTTCAATTTTTCATACTTTAACCATTGACCAGTGGACTTGCACACAAACACATACTCTAAAACCACGACCCATTTTTTAAGCAAGATTGCGCAGTATCGGTATTTTCCATACATGACGCATGGTCCAATAACTCTGCGTTGCCAACAGAAAGAAAAGATCTTTTGAAGGAAAAAGTCTTCGAAAAACGATGGAAGCAGTTTAAAACCAGCACCCTGGGAATAGTGGCGAGCTGAATATCTTCATATATACAATGCCCACATAGGATATTTTGGGTCACTTGCTAGATGAGCCAACTGACTCTAAAAACCGGGTTTTGAGTCTTGGGCAAAAACAGTGTTGCCTAATAATCGACACACAGAATTCGCCCAGGAAAAAGTTGTTGCATGATATAACCTATCTAAACGATTCAGCTGTTACAGATTTCCTTTTCATCGCCTTCTATACAATACAATAAAGAAAATAGCCATTTCTGAAGCTGCCGTCGTAAGTGCATTTTCTCGCCACAAATTGATCCACAAGAGAATTCGGACAAACTTATCTGTTGCGCCTATGGATAATGAACTCTATATAAGGTACAATTTTGATAGAATTTTAGATGTTGCAGCATGAGATGTCACTGAAGCTAATATTACAAAAGAAATTTTTGAAATAGAAAATTTGGAAGACTCAGATTAGCATATTTTTGTTACAATTAGTTTTTTCAATCTTGTGTTAATAAAAATTGTCATAAGCAATGTTTTTGATTATATACAAACAGCCGTTAACAAATCACGGCCAAAAGAGCCGTTAATGGCATTTTCAGCATTCCAGCCAATAGGAGTTAGGAAAAGTCATCTCATCGAGAAAGCTCCGCAACAGCTTGAGAAATAATCCAAAGTTTAGAAGGGGGAGCAAATACTTCCCCCAAGCCGAATAGCATTAAATATTTGGATACCAAAATCCCTAAATGGAATGTGAACTATAAAATTAGTTCGTGCAACAATGTCAGTCTTCAAATTCAATACATTCTTGCACAGCACAACTCAATATACATGAATTTCATTAATAAAGAGCAAGACTTCAAGAATAAAAATGTAGGTTTTCAAAAACAAAGAGCAGAATCTTTTAAACTAGATTGTGGGGAAAAACTACACGTCAGGCACACTATTGAACATTTCTGAGTGAAATTATGCCTGAGTCTAGATCTGTACAATCTTTACACACATCAAAAGTCGGAATTTAAATATCTTTAAAAAATGCAGTTGTTAAGGCCTAAAATTTTAGGTCGAAACCTAAAATAAATGGCTATTCACCAAAAAGATATGTAAAGATCACCAAAATTTTGGGCTTATCCGTTATTTTTTAGCACAAATAAAAATGAGTTGGATCAATTCCAGATATATTTGATGTAGAGAAATTTGCAATGCGATAATACTATTTACGTTCCAAATTTCGAATGTTATTGCATAAAAAATTGCGGTAAAACTGTTATAGTCAATTATATTATAAACAAGATTGATTATTCTTTTATTTCATTAGAAAAGTCATGCTAATGGAGTATCATATTTCTAAATATGATGCCTGTAAAAGGTTAAATTAATATTTGTAAAAATACCAGTGCATCAAAATGCCGCATAAACAGGCTACTTATAGTTAAATTTAAAGTAAAAATAATATACACGAACTTCTTCATCAGCATCTTTTCTAGAAACACGCTTCTGCTTAATGATAAGTGTGAAAATAGCATGAGATCGCGAAGAAGTAGAGTTCATATTGGTTGCGGCTGTTGCGCGACTCAACGTCCCCATCTGAATACAGTTTGCACAATCCTGTTCACTGGCGACTGGGCGTGTGCTAACACCGGTAACATAAATATCACCCTCAGCGTTCTCATGAATACGAATATTTGACTTCAAAGTCTAAAAAATATCTCAATAGCATTATTCAGTAAATACAAATTTACTCTGAATATAACTTATAACATAATAAATATAAATGCGTTAATGGTCAAAAGTTCTTTGGGAAGCTTAGTAAGGAGCTATTTGAGCATTAAACCAGCAAAAATGCAAATTAGAAAATAAATTGAAACATGACAACATCTAGACATTATACTCACAAAAAAAACGGGGAGAACTTGGAAAAGGGAAAGACAAACACATAACTTACCCTGCCAAATGGTCCACTGCTGCTTAAACTAATGAAAATGACAAACTGAAATCGCCCAATAAAAGAGGTTTAAATGTTTTCAATATCAGGTTTGAATTGTTAGCTTAACGTTTATGCAAAGAATCCACGGTGTAACTAGCTATAGTGGAATGAAATATGGATTTTTGATTTAGCCAAAATTCATAAAAACAAAATTGTATTTTTAGTGGTAAAACTACATTTATTCAAAGAAAACTCAGATCGCAAAGGAACTTGTTCCCAGGAATATGAAATATTTAACTAGATCCAGTAGACTTGCCTTCAATGACACTGGCCTATACCCTAAGATCTCCAATCGTTCTCTGTTTCCTAAAGTGCCACAGGACAATTTCTATCACCCTTAGCTCAGCAACCCTGTTAATCTCTGTACTATCGAACAATAAAAAACGCTACATATAATTTTAATAATAAGTTAGGAACATATATTGCGTTACTTGATAATAGTAACACATATAAGAACAAGGTCATAACGGAAACATCGACAATTTAGGTTGACATCACGGGAAGTATTTTTATTCGCTCAGAATGTTAATGATAAATCAAAAATATTAATTAACTGATTTGCAGCATAGCCCATTATACATCCGTGGTTTTACTTGCTTGTGATGTGTTTATATGGGAAAGTCAATCGAGGCAAAAATTGCTTCCAAAACTTTTCAGCTGAAAAATGAAATTTGAAAATCACAATAGTTTACGAACAATTAATTAAAAATATTCTCAATATCGACAAAAAACATTTTATGGGAAAATTCTTAAAATTTAGAAACTTTAACAACAGCAATTTATTATCTCGATTGAAAAAGCCAAAGTAACCGTAAAACTACAAATTAAAATGCATAGCTTTGATATCCGAAATTAACAAATCGGTCCATGGAAATGGAATTCTATGGGAATTGTTATCTCATGGTAAAGGATGAAAAGAAAATTTCATTGAAATAAGTAGAAGGATTGCATAGCTAACTATACCATGTACTTTTCTTATTCTATTCTAGTTGATAGGGAAATTTCTTTGTTTAATTCTAGTTTGATGGGAATGTCACAATGATTTTTGAGGAATCACTAGGGCCGTTCCAAAAAATTGGTGGGGCTCCTTTGAACATTAAATGATTTAAAATAACCAAAGCACAGATATTGAAGTATCAATCGCACAAATTTCTACTAATTAGGGCCGGAGCAAACAAATATAAAAGAAGAACACAGGTGTTGAATAATCAACGAGTCAAACATAAATTGCCAAGCATCATCTGCAGATCTGTGATGCAATCGTTATTTTAGAATTGCACTCAACTTAGTGGCAATTCTTGAAAACTGCTAAATGAATTGCCCACAATGATGCAATAACAAAGTAGATTTTTGCGTTGGTAATTGAATAACGCATCACGTATAGCGTTTGGTCCCATGACCATGTTATTAAAAAATGCTAAGAAACATGATGCATGACATTTCGTTAATAACTACTGCGAGTGAAAGTCATATCACATATTTTGGAAAGAGTTGTTGCGTCATCGATAGTAAGTGATATTTTGCGAAGTTGGAGTGATTTTCATCCTAGGTAATGTAATTTGTCAATTAAAAGTATCTCAATATTGAACCCATATCGAAACCATTTCTTGACTACGTACAAAAAAAACAAGATAAAGATAATCACAATATGAACGGTTTCTGTATTATATGAAACAGGCTGTGACAAGACAAATGGCCGTTATATCCATAAATATGTCATTAAAATCCGCAACACATGTTTCAAAAACTTTCTTGCGCTATGCTGCACGAATTTTGATATATATATGGTTTCTTAGTTTGATTATTGATGGTGATGGTTAAAAAACTTGTACGTACTGTTGACCAATTGTAGATTTACTGCAATCCCTGAATACCGTAAGTTCCAAAATATGTGACATATATGCTTCTGAGGTATTAAGACGAACATTATTTAATACAAAGTAGTTAGTATTATTTATAAGCATTAGAAACAGTTCCAAATTTGTTGTGGAGATGAGATTGCCTATCAATATGAGAATCATCAAAATTATACATTCTTTAATTCAGTATCTTTTATTTTAAGTGTGCCTTTGACTTGAAAATTGGATGGTCGCACCCATTAAATGTTGACTGAACTTGAGCCATTTGATAATTGGATTATATAAGTAAAAATATTGTATTTGCATTATAGTAAGCGCAGAAATCTCTACATAATGGTGGCGCTAAAGTACACCAGGGCAATTTCGTTATCCATTTCTTTGTTAATAAAAGAGGGAAATAACTGTAATCGAATGCAGTAGGATTCATATGATCCCCCTTACATGACATTAAAAGAATTTTGCTTTGAATCCCCTTCATGGAAAAACAATTAAATTTTCAAACACAATTAAGCTTCTTCAACCACAATTTCCTTGACTAATCGTGAGACAATGAAGTAAACTATAGTTAGTAATATTTTTTCTCAATCGGCAAACATACAAAGGACTGCAAAACACTATCCACTTTGACAATTGTGAGACGCCAGCTTAAGCTGATGCAACACATTTTATAATATTATATATATTATTATAATATTTTCGATAAGATGACACCAGAAAGCAAAATTAACAAAGTTCTAAAAAAATTGATAGTTATGTGAAACACAGTTTGCAGTAAATTTGTATTGAAACACAGTTTGCAGTAATTTTTGCATTGCAATATTACAATAAATTATTGAAAGGCTGTATTCAATTACACTGGGATATCTCTTCGAACTTACAGTAGGGATAATTCGATAATTAAAGCATCACGTTTCAGTGATAGTAATAGGATCCCACTGAGCCATTTTGCAATTATAGCTCTCTCCTCCAATGCAATATTGGCATGAATGAGGCGAATTCTTGTTTCACGCACAATATATGGAATTTCATTCATACCAGTGTATCACAGTATGGGTTATTCCAAAATGTAGTTGTCATTGCTAAGAATGTTTACAAATCATAAAAAACATTTATCGTCATTTAATTATAGATATTAGATGATGAGGATACTAAAATAAAAAATCTCAAATATTACAGAGGCATTGTGCAAGGATAACGAGGAAAAATCTATGCAAACATAACACAAAACTGCTTACTTTATCTCGTGGCTCGAAAAGATCATTAACATCTTCATTATATAACTAAACAGCGTGAATTTATCATAAAATTAAAAGAAATCATACTTCCAAGAATTGTGCTGAAATTTTGAATTCTGGTGGAGGTAATCCGTCTTTAACAGCGCTGCTTCGCTTTCTTTCGATTTCTTGGAAAAGGTAAGACACCGATCTAGGAATCATTCCAATTGCATGAGCAGGTATTGTAAGATCAAATGCAGACCCCATGCAGTAAGTCTTACCAGCACCGGTCTAAAAGCATCAATGAAATCGTGAAGAATTTCGACGTCTACTTTTGAAAACTACGCCTTTTTAGTGTCAAATAAAAACAATCGATTTTCAAATTAAAATAGTTGAAATTCAAATTCAAATATACCAATAATCAGAGCTGAAATTATGTTATCTTAATTGATTTAAAAATCATAATTTAAACACCAATCAGTAATAATGTTGAAGCCATCACTGAAAAGGGAGATTATTTGTAGTTGATTGCTTTGATGTTATTATGCTTTAATGTTGATTTTTTGATATTGCACCATTTGATAAATAGGCATTTTTCACATCAAATCAAGCCTTAAACCTTTAATTACTTACTTGGTCTGTTAGTCTAGACGATATCCGGTATACCAACTATACTAAACATTTTTTCACTGTTTCCTTCTAAATTTAGTGATTAGCCAAAATTTTCGAAACTATATCAATTGGAAATAGAAAAATTGACCCCACCTGACTAAGTTATCACAATAAAACAAATAGTTGCTTGTCAGAAAATACACATTTTCTACCAAAATTAGAGTCTGCGTTACGAATGTATGGTAAACTAATTATAAATACAAATAAAATAATTAATTTGATGCATATTCTTTTTATTATTGTCATGAAAAAGTTAGCCACTAATCAGAGTGTTTCACCATTTCTTAAAAATTGGTTTTAGAAATTAACACTTGTTTCAACATTATTGCACACTATTTTATATTCTTTGGCAATGCCGAATTTATTCCTAGCATATTTCTCTTATTAAGCTTCTTACAAATAACATTAAAAACACAGTGTAATTTGTATTAGACGAAAAAAATATATTGTTGATGTTCAACTACAATTGTTGAAAATTGCTCGCTTTTTTATAACCTACTTTCAAAAAACAATGAATAAATAGTTTAGTCATTTATTAATAGGGATGTGCCAGAATCCGGTATCCGGTAAAATTTAAGTTGTGTACTGGATTTTACCGGATAATATGAAGAGTATAGCCGCAAAACCTCGTAAATCCAAAACGTAAAATGTTCAGAAAACGATTTCTTCTTCTCATTTTTTATTTTTCAAGCAACCAAGATGATTTTTTGTAATAATCTACATTGAAATATCATTATATTTATAGAAAAAACACAAAGCATTTAAATATTTCCTGATAAATCTTATGAAGGTTGAAATATACCGTAACTTTGTAAAACCTCGTAAATCCAATTTTTGCTATAAAATATCTTCGCTCGGTGTCCAGGTTTCTGCTGATTTTATTGTAATTTATTTAGACACAACGATGCATTTCTATAATAGTGACGCTATTACTTATGACAAAGATAAAATGTAAAATGTATTATAGTTGGAATAATTCTGTGCGCTATGAATTATTCGTCACTTATAAAAATGAGCTATTTCTATTCAATGTAAGAGATCTTTTTTAATGTTTCACTCGTTCATGTTGTGTAATGAGAAAAATGATAAAAAACACAATCAGAGTCACATTCCTCATCACCATGTCCAGTGATATTTTGTAATGAGTCAACATAAAAAGTTTTGATATCATTATTCACATTCAACGCATTCAAAAGTTTGATGACATCCTCTCTCTTCTTCTCTTAGACTGGGTCATTAGAACCCCAGGATTTCCCTTTCTTCAAATTCTGGTGATATTCAGGCACATCTGAGTACTACGTAGACATGCCAACTTTTGTTGTAAATAAATAGATAACTTTGGCTTCACTTATTTTGTAAGTTCTTGATGTTGTGAATATTTTTAGCCTCTTTTTTATGATCGAAAATGCACCATCTTGCCATATTCATCAATTTGGCCATGTTTGCTCAGAATTTCAATGTATTGATTTGGGTGCAATAATGTAAACAAAGCGATTTGACGATTGGTCGAATGGACTTACATGGTTTTGCAACAATAGTGCATGTTCAAAGGCTGATTTCTATTGGACATAAGGGGTTTTGCAAGGTGAGAACGAAACCATTCGATGCAGCTATCCTCTAGCTATCTGTACATATAAAAATGGGATTTCTTTAAAATTTGGCGCTTACGAGGTTTTGCGGCTATACTCTTCCTATAGTCTGAGATGAAACTTGAATTAAAAATAGAATTTTCGAGGAAAAAGTTATATTTTTCAATGATGTGGAAGTTGTCATACAACAAAACAAGTTTTTCTGATATATCAGGATGTAGTCTATTTAATAATTATAATTATTTTCATTCGCAAGAGGTCGATATTAATTGAAAAATGGGGTTGTTCTTCAGTACTGGCCAAATATGCTGGCAGCGAAAATAATAATAGTAATAATAAAATATTTCTTGTATATGCGCACAAAATGCTTATGAATATATCTAGTGCGCTACAAATAAGATCAACACTATAGATTCAAATCGGAAAGCTGTTCAGAGAGTAAGTAGTGTTTCAGACCCTTTTTAAATAGAATAATATTACGTTCACTTCTGAGATGAGCTGGCAGATTGTTAAAACGCTTAGGACCACTATACGAGAAGCTAATTTCATTATTATTTTATGGATTCTGTTGCAGAATTGTACCATGCCTATTCAGGCAAAATACATGGGTGTTCACAATCTTATTGCTTCAATTAAAGCTGCTATCATAAAAAATGACACTTGTTCAATGTTTGAAAGAGTTGAAGTTTAACTAGATGTTATTACGCTCACCGTTGATCTTGGAAATGATACAGGTAAAATAATCGCCTATATCAAGTCACGATTAGAAAATACCGGCTTCACCACTATGAAGAATGGAAAGGGGATGGAAATTTAATTCGAATTGTACGCCAAAATGTCAATCAACATCGACTGCAGTTGAGAGATGTTTCTCTATGCTAAGAAAACTCTTAGTCTGTGACAGAAATCTTAACCACAATAATATATAGAAATTTATGTGCTGTTATTATAATTTAGTGAATTAGTTGGTTAAAAAATTGAATTTTTATTTATGTAAGAATTTTTGTATTTGTTTTATATCTTGTCCTCAGTAACAGAAAAACGTTTTATATTGCTAAAACTTTAGGGCAGTCTGTTTCCCCTAGTAATAATTGACAATATATTATCTGGTATCCGGTAAATTATCCGGTATCCGGCAGTCAAATTATCCGGTATCCAGTATATTCAATTCACTATCCGGATCTTATTTATTAAGAAGTAATTATTAGACAGTGTTTGAATTTAAATGTACAGTGGTAATGCATACTGAATAAATTATTTTGTAATTAGAGAAAAGTTTGTGCTATTGTTTTCAAAACGCTTTCCTACTAAACAAATTGATAACATAAGCTTTAAAATGTTTTGAAAACAACGTTTAGATTTCTCAATTAATCATAGAAATGCAAATAAACTAACACTTTTCAAACTAGAGGTTTAAATTATCACTCTTCGATCACTACTAATATGTATTAGTGCGCCTCGCCCCATGATTGGTTTCGGCCTTGTCAGGTTCTACGTGTATTTAACCTGTTGCATTCTGTGTAAATAAATTAATTGAGGAATCAAAGGTGTTGCAACACTTTTGAGAGACAGTGTCTCATCAAAAATTTCGCTATCAGTCATTATATCAATTGTTTAAAAACACTGCTAATTTGACATAATGCGATGAAATTAAATGCTCCCGTTGTTAATGCAATTAAAGCTTTCTGTTATGATGATGATGAGTTTGTGGCTTTAAAAGTAATAAGCCCTTATAACATTGAATTTATCGTATTATTGTTTTTATTCGCGTAATCTAATTTTCTTTTCCTTCGAAAATAATTTTATTTTTTGGAATTGGTCGTATATTCCGACCACTGCCCGCACTCCAGTATTGGCTGATTAGTCTACTCTTGCCCTAGTTTATAACTACAAAGTATAAAACAATTTCGTAAATTTATTGCAAATTTGAGAGAATACCATATTTAAAATTTTTTAAACTTTTTTAAGGGAATTGGTGTCCTCGTCCATCTTCAGCACTCGCGCGATCGCACAATTTTGGCTTTGCTTTTAATAAAAGAAAAGCTTAAAATTTACCAGTCTTCTTCCTTTGCAGTACTGAATCTTATATACAAGACATGAAAGATTTGAGAAAAGAAGTATTTTAGCTAGAAAACGATTCAAATTATTCTGAATACGAACATGATCTGCCTTAAGATAAGACCTATTATAATACTTCAAAATGGATCCATCATCCATCTGCTACTTTTCGAGAGGGACGACACCTCTTTAGCAGAGATAACAATGCAAAAAGTGACGTCGAACGCAATTACAAACATAAATATTCATTATCGCATTTTTCGGCTGCATTTTTTATGTATAATACTTAGGCTTTGTAGGCATAAGCGCTCTGTTAAAAAATATACATATTACATGAAAGGTTTGAATAAAGTGTGACTATTTCTTGTAATTTTTTTGTAAGAAAATAATCCAATTTCACAAAATATGATTCATTAGATTCAGTGTTTATAAGTAGTCGCTTGTAGGCCCAACCATTGATTAAATGTAAAATATTGGCAGCAGTTACATGACTAGGCAAGGTTGACATTACCCAAAAATCAAATTGGTTTTGGGCTTTCTTCTAAATGGCGTAGTGTACGATTTCTTTCTTATCAGCATATGTATATGTATGAAATTATTTCAATATGTATTTGGGTAAAGAAATGCTTATTTTGAATCAATAATAATGGCTAGCTTTGAAAAGTCTTAAACTAAATTTGTTTGAAGATAGTATTAGCTGGTACTCATGCAATACCTACATGNAGGTTTAGGCGGGGTATATTCCAGGGAGAAAGCTTAGCGCCACTACTGTTTGTAGTTAGCTTAATACCTATCACAGAAAAGTTAAAGGAGACAGACATAGGGTATAAGATGGAGAAGAATGGTAGATAGGCTTTGTAGGCATAAGCGCTCTGTTAAAAAATATACATATTACATGAAAGGTTTGAATAAAGTGTGACTATTTCTTGTAATTTTTTTGTAAGAAAATAATCCAATTTCACAAAATATGATTCATTAGATTCAGTGTTTATAAGTAGTCGCTTGTAGGCCCAACCATTGATTAAATGTAAAATATTGGCAGCAGTTACATGACTAGGCAAGGTTGACATTACCCAAAAATCAAATTGGTTTTGGGCTTTCTTCTAAATGACGTAGTGTACGATTTCTTTCTTATCAGCATATGTATATAAGCATATATAATTTTTTACTTTTGAAATTATTTCAATATGTATTTGGGTAAAGAAATGCTTATTTTGAATCAATAATAATGGCTAGCTTTGAAAAGTCTTAAACTAAATTTGTTTGAAGATAGTATTAGCTGGTACTCATGCAATATCTACATGTTAGACAATATGGCTTACTCTTAACTTTTAATGATCTTTACATATTTTATCATACTTCTACTCAAAAGTATACCAAATTTATAATTAATTCATCTATTATTCAGCGCAACAAGCCGCTGCAGTGCATATATACAGTATATAGGAAAATGTTTCCATTTCTGTGATCATTATTAACTGTTTCAAAATTATGGTAATTTCGAACTATAGAAGATAATTGTTTGTGGAAGACAACATAACAATAATCAATTTTCGCCATAAGAAATGAAATATAATTTTGTTACTCTCTTGTCTAAATTCAAAATTCAATTTTGCACTGCTCATTGCCTTACTGGCAGAACAGAAACCAAATAATTATATAGGAGATTGCTTTGATGTAACTTGAAAACATGAATTAATGAAACTAGTTTTCAAGGAACAGCTATTAAATACGGCAGACATCTTGATTAATGACACATGAAATTACCGACGGAATAAATCTCAGACTAGACTATAGATAAGAAATCCATTAAAATGGAATATGAATCATTCTAACATCCAAATCATCAATTGACTAGGGAAATAAACAGTGACTCAATCACAAAGTATACAATCTTGAAAAATGAAATTAATTGGCTAGCTTTAACAAAAACCAATCAGTAGGAAAACGGGGAAACATTCCCACATTTCCACAAGCATTATTTAAAAATTGAGCATATGGCGTTTAATTCAATTTTAAAATTAAAATGCTTTTGTAGAAAAATAAGAATTAATATAGAAATTGAATGGTGCATATGGGATGATTTAAGTTAGTTGAAAATATTTAGATTTTCTACTTTTTGTAATCGATTATTTTCGTTAAATTGTAGAACATAAAGCACTTCCATTTTTACAGGCTCTTCAACAAAAATAATGAGGTTCCTTCGTTTTTTGTATATTCATTTTTGTATGGTTAATAGAGGTGAAAAATAAATATTGGTCCGTTCAACTACTTCAATAATTCTTCCCTTTATTTTGATTCTCTCTCGGTATTCCCGAGAAATTATCTGCTCCAATTCTTTTGAAGTCTTCCCTCCTTTGTTAAAATTCTTTGTTCCTCGTAAAACAAGCTGCTGACAATTTCTACCTTCTATTCTTAGTATGAAGTTCATCTTCACAACAAACACATGGATCTAGAAAACCTATCTGTACACCTGTGTGTCAAATCGTAACTCTTGGAGAAAATTTGTCCAGCATTTAAAGATTTTTCTAATTATATCGAATTGGATAAACCTAGGTTTCTCCATTTTTCCTTCTGCAAACAAATTCATCAAATCCATTTCTGATATGCAATCTCTTGTTTTAGCGATTTGCTTCAAAGTCAAGCTTGGTCAATCATCACGACATAAATCAGCTATTTACCTCTTCTGCAACTGACTCTGATCTAATCCTTTCTGAAATCATTCTAAACTCATTTACTTCACAGATCTTTCCAATTCCATCCTCTATTAAGCACATTCCTCAATTGCCCACAATCCGTCGTCATCTTTTCTAATTAATTAAGCGATTTCGTCTTGCAAATTTGTATTGTAATGCACTTTATTCAAAAAAATTGCGATTTTTTCACCTTTTCAAAAAAGAGAAAGGAACCCTAGAAGTAGGATAATTTTGCGTTTGACAACATCCGAAGATGGAATGTTAAAAATAAACTTGAGACCAAAATTCGCCCTAAAATTAAAAATATTCCATTCTTGTCTGATTCCTTCGTATCAGTTCCTCAATTCAATCATCTTCTACCTTTCATCAGCTGGAAAATCCTTCCAACAGTGAGTTTGTTTTCCCCACCACCAATCAGGGTTGGCATGTTTTAAATGGGACCTGTTTAAAACATGTTTTAAATACGATCTAAAACAACTGTTTTCTGCAGTCTTTTTCTAAATGTTTTTTTTCAAATTTATATAGGAAAGTTTACAAAATAATTTTTGGGATTCGTCCATTCGTAATTTTATAACCGATTTTCTACATAAAAATAGCAAAACTTCCGTTTTGTTTACGTGTGTGAAACGAAAAATTAATGTCGATAAGTTTTTCATAATTCAACGTTTGCTACTATATATTTTCAGCCAAACTTTCGTATCTTAAGCTGATTTTATCGAAAAAAGCAAACAAAATCTTTTTTTAAATGTTCAAAACGTTTTTTGTAAAAAATACACTTTTTTCCTAACTTTACCTCAATTTATTTTACTAACAGATCCCAATCTGTCCGAATCGAATCTGAGCTTTCAGAAGAATTTGCTGTTACCTCTGGCATTTTCTTCTAACTTCTACCTTTTCAATCCACACTGCCCAATTCAAATTTACAATATTTATACCCTAGTGTTTTTATCACTTTTTGACTGAATACGTCAGGGTGTCCGCGAATTTCAACATCATTTTTAAGGCAGTTCAAGACATTTCCATGCCGAAAAGAGAGCAATTTTTAAGCAGTAATGTGGTATTTGCACAATTGCCATTTTAAATTTCTAGTCAATTTTAGTCTGAAATTAACGTAAAAATAACCCAATTGAATTGAAATTTCACCCACGAGTAAAACATTAGTTTATCAAACAGATATAAGCAAAGGTGGACGTGGGTTGGGTATACGGATATACTCACATCTGCCCGGGTATGGGTGTGGGTTACTAATTTCAAAAGTGCGAGTACGATTTTAAGTCATCAATATATTAATGAGACATGAAAAATTAGATGGAATATCAAGTAGTGTATTTTTCTACATTCGGAACATGCTAGACTGTTATTTCAGAGTCGTCTCGTCTCCATGTCCTATGCAAAAGTCTATTAATGATACATCACGTAGACAAAGTCAACAACTACAATGTAGTAAACCATAGTATTATGTATACTGCACGGTGATCTATTTTGTAGTATAAAATACTTTGCTATGGGGAAGCCACTTTTTCTAATGAAAACAGCGATATTTTTTTGAAAATCTGCAGGTCCGATGCGGTATGATTTTTGTTAGCCACGGATGTGGGTGAGTGTTGATGCGGGTTGAGTTCACCCTTGGATATAACCATATAATACAAAAAACAGTTTTTCTAATTGTAATCAAGTGAATAATTCTTTTCAACATACTAAACTTTACAGAAACACGTTTTGTTTTGCAGTTAATATTCACGTGGAAAATATAATTTTGAGTTGATGTCAAAAATATGAGGTATCTACAGTTGCTACAATTGAAAACTTCTAAGGCATAATCGTTGAGAAGTCACTCAAAAAACTATTTAATATTTCGTAAATCATTCTAGTTTCTATATGTATTTAAACAACAATGTTATTGATGCAGCCAAAAGGGTGGAATATCTGTACAATGAGTTTGATTAAACGTAGTACAAAAGCCCTAAATATTGGCTCACTTTTGTTACTTTATTTGATTGTCTGAAAATTAAATGATTACTTTCTAAATGCTGCACTAGAGAACGAGAACTTCAGATAAACCTTTCATTTAACTAATGATAATAAAGTTTTGTAGTAACTAAATATTTGGTAGGCGATGGCTAACTGTTGTAGTACCGAAAAACTATTTTTTACGTTGGACATACAATTTCCAATTCAACGAGAAAGCGGCAAAATATTTAACAATTTGCTTGAATTGCTTGATATTTGGAAACATTACACTGAATGGTGCATACGTGCAGGTGTATTTCCTAGTTATGCTTGCATTCTTCCAAATTCAAACAGCATCTTTAGCAGCAGACATTTATTATTAAATTCCCATGCTTTTGATGAGACTACTTTAAAAAATGTGTCTGTATTGGGTATGGAGCAAAATGACAGAATTGGCAAAGACTAATGCCGAACTGTTACAAACGTGAGGAAGAAAAAGTTAGGTGGAAGTATTGATATAGCTTCTGATAGCAATATGGGCTTAACAAGATTGCTAGACAATGGACCTATTACTACAATTTTAAATGTTGGTCAGGAACATAATCCTAACGTCCCGTGATAATTTTGATTTATTGGATTTTAGGTACATTATCACAACATATTTACAATGATATGGCATAGAAATGTACAGTAAAAAGTCAGAAACAAATCTCAAAATAAAGTTTTATACACAGCATTAGCAGCATTTGGTGAAAGTTGGCCGCGAGCCAAGTAGATGTGCTAGATGTAAAAATCTTGAAATTGATAAGCGTGCTAAATACTACACCACATGTAATGCATATCTACATGACATGCGTCTTGTACGCAATTATCTATAGAAAATCCTAATGGCAAAAAAATGTTAAAGCGTTGTTGATGCACATGTAAAAATACGGAGTATATAGTTCTTAGACCAAAATTTGATAAATTTTTTCAATAGACAAAAGTTGAGTTAAAGCATTTACCAGGTAATAAATATATCATACTATTTGAAAAATACAATTCGTCATTAAAAGTGTTTTAGTAAAATGCGCTAAGAGGGGATTGATCCGATTGACATTTCAATCCCAATCACTGACAATAGCTAATGCAGTCACCTTTAAAAACTAACAGTGACATATACATGACGCCAATACACCCTCAGGAAGGAATACATTTAGACAAGACAATAAATTGGCTGCAATAAAATATAACACTTTAGGCAGTTCCAGGCACTAAAGGCAGTTCCTTCTTAACTAAAATTCTTCGTCTTTTACAACGTGAATTTCTGGTGAATTTCTTTGGGTCTACTCATTTAATAAACATTTCCTACATCATTTTTAACANGTTAAATGAAAAAAGAGTGACGCCAATACACCCTCAGGAAGGAATACATTTAGACAAGACAATAAATTGGCTGCAATAAAATATAACACTTTAGGCAGTTCCAGGCACTAAAGGCAGTTCCTTCTTAACTAAAATTCTTCGTCTTTTACAACGTGAATTTCTGGTGAATTTCAACGTAAATTTCTGGTGAATTTCTTTGGGTCTACTCATTTAATAAACATTTCCTACATCATTTTTAACAGCCAGAGTTTCGCTTTGCATGTCCTAAAATTTTCTCACTATCAATGTTTTTCGACCCGCCTCTCCATTTTTTTATATCTTTCGGTAATTATCTCTCTTGTCATCTTCACATCTAGTTTTCACTGTTCTTCCGATTCATTTTATTAAAAAAATTATTTTTGTTGACATTACTGAAGTTTAAATTCCAGAAAATCTAACCTGACCATATGCCATAATGGCAGCATTGTATCCTTCCAAAGCACCATCAACAAGTGGTCTCACTAAGGTATTGAAAACCTCTTCTTGCGTGGTTTCAATGGGAAAGACATCATCGAATGTAAATGACTTACTATCTCTTTTAATTCCAACGGTAACATGAGGCTCTCCTGGTGTCACGTATACAGAGACATTGCAACCAGATGCAAGTTCATTAGCACTTTGCGGTCTTATTCTAAAAAAAATAGATGTAAAATTTAAAATACATAATCTAAAAATGCAAAAGGAATTGGAATCTTCAATAAAGTCTACAATAATTCAGAATAGACTAATTGCACATTAGGATGATAGCGCTGCTAGTTGTATATAACAGATGATTTATTATCTATTTTAATTATAAAAATTTCATTTGTTATTAGCACTAGCTTGTTACAATTTCTAAGTTTATCAAAGACTAAAAAATATCCTTAAATATATTTTTTGTTTATGAACATGAAAAAAGCAAAACTAAATAATATACTAAATAAAAGAAAACTTAATGAATTTAATAACAAAATTATCTAAAAACTGTGTTATGCACGGCTGAATTGTTTACCTAGAAGACTTAAAATGTATTTATTATTCAATAATGTTCAATAAGATGAATGAATATATTGTCAATGGATTAACATTGAAAACCAGAGCCCCATTTCTGCATGAAAAACGAAACAATATTTCATGAAAATGCTTCAAATATTTGATGAAACGAAGTTTCTCTAAGAAATTTTCAATCCCGATCTGCAACAAGGAAATTTAACTTCTATTTTCAACAATGGTAAATAGTAGGAAACTATTGCATTTCATCTAACATTCAATAAAGGAAATGCACGCAAAATAAATGTGGCGCATTGCATCAGTTACACAACGTGGTACTGCTATGTAAAGCCGAGTAATGTACTCTATATGACCCAATTCAAGCAATGAAATGCGCAGCAAAGAAGGAGAACAGCTTTTCCAACCAATTGGATGTCACGTGCTTTGAAATCGGGATCACATAGCTCTATTGTATAGTAACCACTGATTGGAAGTTAAATGAAAAAAGAGATTCACAGGTGATGGGCGATGGCTTCTTCGTAACGCAAACGATTGTCGTGGTTTACAGATCAGTAGTTGAACAGTACTTGGCAGAAATTTCAGTCTCATACGCAGATTAGGAACGTTTAGGCAATTTTTTGCATGTTTTCAAATGGATTTTAAAGTAATTTTTGATTAATATAAGTCGTTATTACTACGAAAATTGCGGTAATGATGGAAAACATTATAATTTAATTTTCCACAAAAATCCGTATAGGTAGAAGGATTTTTCGTTATTTGAATAATTTTTCATGCACAATAATCACCTTTGGTCCATAAAACCCTTTAAAACAACATTACTGAGAGAACAAAAAATGCTTAGTAGCACCGCAAAAAGTAATACAGATGCCTTTGCAATGCCAAAAATTGAGAAAATCCTTAGTGATATGCAAAATGTTGAATCTGAACATAACATGACATACGGATATATTAGTAATGTGAAAAACATTTGCTATATTTAGTATTATAGAATAAGAGATCACGTGCTTAGAATTTAGAGGTTTAATTAGCCTTGGGTGTGTTATTAAAAGAGGTTGCAAACATTTAAATTATCAAAAACGCTAATAAATGATTTTAAATTACAAAATGTTATTAAAATTGACAAAAGAGAATAACCTTAAACAGAAAAACATAAGAATAACAATTGTTTAACTAACCTAACAGCAACTCTAACGCTACTTTCAGTCATTGGAAGATTTACAAACCATCCTAATTGCCACTAATTCTTAACTGGCAATTACATTTTTTTCTAATAGCAAAATGTAAAAGGCGGGATTGTTCAAAAGCGAATTGCAAAATGATTGTTAATTAATTCTGCAAATTTAAATTTGTTAAACCGGGTAGGGTTTTTTAAGTCGTTTTTTTCAATGTCGTATTTTTTAAAGTCGTATTGTTTTAATGTCTAATTTTTTAAAAGCGTATTTTTTAGTGTCGTCACTTTTAAATGTCGTATTTTTTTATGTCGTTAACCCTGCCCCTAAGTCTCAACTGGATGTTTCCTAATCCCAAAGCCTAGCCCAAAACCTTATTTTCATCATTTATAGACCTATACCCTAACCTAAGGGTTTATTTCTTTATTATTTTATAAACCTAAACCCCAAACCCAACTATCAAATAAATTTTCTTAAACCTAAACCCTATATAAAAACCCTATTTCTGTAATATTTTATAGACCTAAACCCTAACCCAAAACCTTATTTCTGTATTATTTTATAGACATAAACCCTAACCCAAAACCTTATTTCTGTAATATTTTATAGACCTAAACCCTAACCAAAGTTAAGTATATTTAATAAATTGATCTTACGACATTAATAGTTTACGACATTAAAAAATTACGACATTAAAAAACTACGAGATTAAAAAATTACGACACTAATAAACAAGCGAATTTTCCCATGTACGACTTAATAAAATACGACGTTAAAAAACTACCCCGTTAAACCGATTGGATTGTACTATAGTCAGCGAGCTAAAAACTGGAATCGCCTGACCGGTAAGAAATAAGAAACTAATGGAGATCGAGAGACTTCGCATCCCTAACGAAAAATTTTACTTTTAAGCTCATTTAAAATATGTAAATTAATAAGATGAATAATTGGGCTCTTTTAAATTTGAATATCAGTTGCAGATGTGTTGAAAAACCATTTCTATCTTAGTGTGCTTGTTTAACGGTTGGTCTGCCACGAAATGAATTTTGCTTTATCTGGTCTTAAGGTTTGACTAACCTCAATAACAGAAACTGTCAATACAGTACTACTGTTGACAAATAAAAGCATTTAACATAATTTTTCATTGAAACATTATTGTAATTTTGTATATATATATATATTTTCTCTTTGCTGAGCCCTTCTCCAACTTCGTTTACTCTTCCATCTGCTCCTACTGTCGTCGCTGCCTTCAGCGGCTAAATAAAGTGATTCATAATTGTTATTGTTCTGCTTTCCATATGCTGCTCTCTCAATGTCCAAAATATGTTGCGGCACTACCTCATAGAATTTTTCTATCATTGCAACCAAAAATGCCCTTTTAAACATTATTTAGATATTCGCAATTACTTTGACCAGGTGAAAAATTATAATTTAACGTATACCTCGTATTTGTGTTAAAATATTTCAACAACTTATTAGATTTTGTATTATATTGAAATTCTCCCGGAAAGAATACTCACCTTCATTGTGGCAACTTAGTAATCCACGTTCACCAAATATTTCATCAACAAGCTGCTGTCTTTGCGATTTAGGAGCACCAACATAATTTGCCAAATATACTTTAAGTTCTTAAAATGTCGCACACAAAAAATTGTTCGTGAGTTAGGGAGCATAAGTGAAATTGATCTTTTAAGCGCTTTTTTATTTTCAGAACCCTCCCCCCCCATTCAACAGAGCAGAGATGCTTCCATTCATCATGAAATGTTTGCAAATAACCAGTGCCAGTACTCAAGGTGTGCAATGTCCCTCAGTTAGATTTTAAAGATTGCCTTTGACTGGTTAAATAAAAAAATTGTCGATAAAAATATTGAAAATTCCAAATTAAAGTGATGAAATGAATTTGAGGTGTTTCGCCCCGCTTGTTGTTACTCACGGCGGAGATATTCCCTCTGCGCACATCCCTACCTATAACAAACAGAATAGGACCATGCTTAATTACATATTATATACTATATGTCTGCATGGGTAGACAATATTAAATTGATATTGCAATTAACCTATTTAATACTTTAAAAAATCGATTGTCAATTATTTAAGAGTCACTTAAATCTTCCTGAAATATATAATCAATTTCCGATTCCAGAAGCATTATTATCCTATCTGGTAAGGTTATATAGCATTGACTGTTGAATGTACTGCACAATTTGATGACCCAAAAATATATCATGCTTCCATCATCCAATTCACTGTTTTTTGTATATTGAAGGCTTAACCTTATTTCGCATCATTGTGACATTCTGTCGAACACCTCATCTTGTCATGTCAAACCTAAAGAAACTAAACTATGATCACAGCATATACATAAAGTATGTACGGCTGAAACAAATTTGCCATTAGCGATTATGATTAGTGGCAATATCTAACTTTTGATTTTGTAAAACAATTTCTTCTTAGTGCTAACAGATGTATGAAGCACAAGTAACCTTTCTGTTACCTCACAATGATTTTTCTTTGAAAATCTTTTTGTTTTATGTATTGATTTTTATTAATACCAACTAGTAAACTTACTATGATTTTTATCTAATATTTTTATTCTAATTATTGCAACAATTATAAATAATCTATTGATTACTTTACTAAACTAGAAAAATATCTTTGTAGGGTTCCAATTAAAAATTGCCTACTTCTGCGTGTCTGTAATTTATGACGAGGAGCAATTTAATGCGCTTCTTAAGTGAAACTAGGAATGAGAAATATAGCTATTTTGAATGAAATGTTTATGAAATTATAGCATTTTGAAAAGATAGGCTGAAATTGAACAAATAGACTACAGTTTTAGTGAATGCTATATGATTTTTTAACGTTTTGAAATTGCATATTAGTATCATATTCTCTTGAAGAATGGAATTTAGTATTTTCAATTCAATGTCCAGATTTTGATAGTTTCTATTCTAAGATACCTTACTTTGTTTTAGCAAGCCGCAAAATTGTAGAAAACTTCTTAAAAAATCTGATTAGATTTTTTGAAATTTAAGAATGTAAAGAATTTCTAGAGATCACTCTACTTCAAAGGAAAGAAGTGCTTCCTATTGAAATTAGGAACAGTTAACAGTGCATCAGCCTGTATTCGAAACTCGCTTCACTCATTGATCTATGGAACACTAAGTGTGGTAGGCAGTCTAATAATGGTTGCATTCGTGTGGGTGTAGGGATATATATATAT
>CABFPE010000002.1:3681586-3693073 GCA_900660155.1 Hofstenia miamia
GCAAAAATGATTAAATTGATTGATTTTACAAAACACATAGTTGTACATTATAAAAACACAACAGCAATCGTTAAATGATTTAAACTACATTTTGTACACTAGGTATTAAAACAACTTAGGAACATTTTCTAAATATAGAAATAAATATCGTAAATTACAATTATCAGAAACCGATAAAATAGAGTTTCTAATGCATAGCATTGGAAAGAATGCCAATATATAATGGATTTCCAAGTATTTTTCTACTATTTGAAAGTCTAAAATTTTCATTTTCCTTTTGGTGATTTGTTTTGTCTTTTCAAACAAAATTACTTGCCTTTGGGAATATTTAATTTTCCTTTTGGTGATTTTTTGTCCTTTCGAACAAATTTACTTGCTTTTTGGAATATTTAATTTTCCTTTTGGTGATTTTTTTGTCTTTTCAAACAAAATTACTTGCCTTTGGGAATATTTAATTTGCCTTTTGGTGATTTTTTTGTCCTTTCGAACAAATTTACTTGCTTTTTGGAATATTTAATTTTCCTTTTGATGATTTTTTTGTTGAATATTTAATTTTCTTTTTAGTGATTTTTTGTCGTTTTGAACAAAATTACTTGCCTTTGGGAATATTTAATTTTCCTTTTGATAATTTTTTTGTCTTTTTGAGCAAGGATATTAAACGTGTACAAACATTAGGAAATTTTTATAATATTTTGTAATCATATGAAACAAAGTTAGTAATATTAACTTTTTAAAATACAAAAATAACTTATATTATTGAATGAATTCAACCGTCACCACTTGAATCTTTGTGAAAACTGAATAATGTGTTAAAATGACAGTTTTAGCATAAACTTAAAAAAGGAGAAAGAAAAACGTACATAAACTTAAATTCGACATTTCCTTGTTGTATATTCAGAGTTTTTTGTATTTCGAAGCGTTAATGGTTTTGTTTTTATGTATTTTATTTAATATCGCACGTAAATACCCATTTTAAGACATTCTACAAATTACATTATGTATTTGAACGATAAATTTTACTATTTGCTGAAAAGATTACGCAATATATAGAATACACTTAATAAACATCGTTTGACAAGATGACTTCTATTGTTAATTTATATCCTCCTGTACATAAAGATAATTCTTCCAACATTTTAGTTTGTAATAAATGAAAGTTATGTATGAATGTAGTGACAAACTCTGCAGAGAAACATTTTTAATTTGTAAAGACGCTCATGTTAAGACTTTTATTAAATGTTTAAGAAAGCTATATGTATATATGGATAAATATACATACAATATAAGTTCTGTTAAATATAAAAAAATTTCTGAGTAATAACAAGAATTTATGAAATTTAATACTAGTGCTATTATTCAGTGTATATAACAAGTTCATTAACAAAAAATATATGATTATTTCAATATACTAGTCATAATCATCAGCAATGATTTTTAATAGCATCAATAGAGATTGATTTAGATTTCTTACTATTACTCACCTCATGAATTAGTTTACAATTTGCTTTTTGATTTGGCAGACGAACATATTCATTTCTAATGTATTCGTTGGTATGCCGTGCGATTTTGAATGTTGATGACATTTCTAGCTTTTTTATATGCAACAAAATTACTATGAGCTTGAGAATTTTTAAAGTTTCTAAATGCCATATTTTTTACGAATCAAAAATTTACAATTTTCAGTTATCCAAGGTTTATTACATGAAGAATTGTTTGAATTTCTTCTGGGAATTGAATTAATCATACTTTCTTTTCGAGGCAAAATTTTTTTGAGGTAAAATTCAAACATTTCTAGAAAATTTGACAACATTGTAGTTGAATTTGTTGCAGAATACACTGCAAGCCCATTTCTGAAGATTGCCAATTTAAAATTATTTATGTTACCAGTAGCCTTTTCAAGGGTTTTTATCCACTTCACATTTAGAAAACTCGACAGATGTAATACAGTATTTGTGTGCAACTCAAAGGCAAAGTTTCATTAGTCAATTTTAAAAGTAGGTAGTAAAAAAATTCGGGTTCTAGTCTTCAAGTAGCATTAAATCTTTATTTTCAGAACAAGCCAAAGATAATCCATCTTCTAATTGCGTAATGAACTGATTAGTGAATTTCTTGTTAGGACAATAAAATACATTTAACAACTGCTTTTCAAATTGCGGATTTTTTATTGGATCATTAATTTTTTCCCAAAGACTTCGAAATTTGACGGTAAATTGCTCTTGATATCATTGCGTAACTTAGTATTAAATTATTTCGGTTTTAGAAATAGAACACCCCCCCTTTGTTTTACCTAGTGGATTGCTGAGTAATCTGTCCCTCCTGAATACCATACGTGATTCGTTTTAAAAGACCACATATTATCGAGATCTTGACATTTTAACCAAGTTTCCGAAATTGCTAGTATGATCACATTTTTAAAAGTTGAGATGAATTGTTTAAATTCAACATTTTTGCTAGTAAGATTCTGGAAGTAAAAATGTACATGGGTAACAGATTTCAATTTTGAAAATATGATTCATACTTTAAAATCGGACCTGGATTAGATTCGATACCGTATACAGTTAATAAGATGAAATATGTAATAGTTGTATTAAATTTTTTAATACTGATAATAATCGAAAAAATGTTATTGGTTGAAGCTTTTACGTGTACTAGGAATAGATGGATAATAAACAGGATGATAGAAAGGCTTTGGCAAAGTAAATTTGTTTCACAAGCGCTAAAAGTAAAAATGAGATAAATAACTTCAAATAGTTAAAATTTTGAAGTGAACTTAACTTTGAATTTAGGGTAATAGTAGTTTTTCTTAGCCTGAGCGTTTTGGAAACAAATTATAATAATTCCCACAACATGTGTATAACATATATACAAAAATTATACATCATAATCAACTTAGATAATTTCTAAGGAATTTTTTAAATCTGAAGAAGCTTAACACATAAAAAATTTGCGCAATATCCTCTTTGATTATATCCCCCACTTAAATCAACGTGCCTAAATAAATTAACAGATACTCAATAAAATCACAACAGATCAAATGAAAACTAGTAAAACTCTCTTTAAGGAAGGTGATTTGCGACTACCAATTCTATAAATTATGAGCACTTTCAGGTAAATTATCCGATTCGTGAAAATTGCATTACCAGCATTTCGTTCATTGCATGCACTATCAATTCTGTTTCTTTTATTGTCAGTGTCATCTCCGAAATGCTCAAAAAATTTAATTACCGATAGCTTTTTGATTTCTGTAGCTCAAATTCTACCTCAATCTGTAGGAAAATAAATGTTTGCAATTTCACAGCCACTCTAACAAGTACCAGTTGATGCATGTATGTAAACTTATCATATACGTATCGTAGATTGATGGAATGGTTAACTTTATATCAAATTTCCAATCACATTGACAAATTCCGTCATAGGGTACATATCAATAGCTTTGACAGGACGCCATAAAAATAATTCAATTTAACATGTTTAAGAACTCGTGTTTGAGTCAACCTGAAGTCCAGCAAGTGTATTGATAGCTGCTATCTCCTATTTTCATTAGAAATGAGTAAGGAAACAGACAAAAGTTATTGTTTTAGGGTTAAAAGTGCAACATTCAGGATTTTGACAGAATTTCAATATCTTAGTAAGACATTGACCTTCATGACATCTCGTAATGGGACTTTTAAACAGACTAAAATGTTTTAGTTTTGTTCACAATCTTAGACAAATGGTAAAAATGTAACATTCCTCACGTACTTTGTACTTTATTTGTTTGTATTCTGAGATAATTGAGGTTTATATTTCATGCAATGTCAATTTTTTGCTTAAGAACACTTATGCTTACGTAGTATTCCATAAATTATTCCCAAATTTGAGTATTGTATCGCTATATGGCAATGCAAACAGCTTTGATAATTATGATCAGAACTAATACATCGATCGGAACATTATTGCTGTTCATTCAAAGCTCAATGTTTTTTACTAATTTTTCCAGGCCCTTTTCTTAGTTTTAAATACACAATGCTGTAAAAATGTAACTAAGAACTTTCTAGTTCCAATTTCTTGTATTTTAATTCATACCATGTATTTATCTGATATAAATACGAGGAGAAATTTGAGATACTTTATTTTTTCGTATTTGCATTTATCTGAAAATGACCTTTGACATATTCAAAATTCACACCTTCTCTTTGCATAAAATCAGCTTTTCGAGTTTTTGAAAAAAGGTTGTTTGAAAGATCCTTTCAATTATCAGAGTATTAGTACAATGAAAACTTCTTAAAAATACTGGAAAATTACTCTTTAGTTACATTTATAAGAATACTAACAGCAAAAAAATTATCAGATAAAATATTTGGGCTTTGAAGACACCATAGCACTTCAAATGCCATTTTTAGTTACTGAAAAAATCAATCCAAATTTACATATGTTACTCTAAGACTAGTGAGGTAGCCCTGTTAGAATTAACCCTATATTTACCAAATTATTAAAATCGGCATAAATATCGATTTTTTTGCGATAACAACTTTTATGGTACAATTAACTTGAATTCAAAAGCACAAATGTATTCTTAAAGAACATCCTAGTTATTTTGCTTGTGCACTGTAGTGAGCGCTAGTATTTTATAATGTAAAAATATCGAATGTTGAACGCCATTTCAAATTCTATTACAAGCAATGAACAATGAATAGAGATAACTAAAATGTTTGTCAAACATAACAAAGGTGCATTTTTTATTTGAGTGAGTGTTTCAAGCGAGTGTTTGAAATACTTTACACAATGTCCATAATTTTCAACACTTGGTTATAGCATGAGTTTTACAAGCCTCCACTTGCAAATCACGGTTTCTATTTTGTTTCTATGTGGGTAATACTAATGCAATAATCATCTAGTCGAATATTATTCGCTACATTGGTTACAAATTTGAAGCCCCTTGCAAGCCTACCAAATACGAAATGTGGAGTGTAATGCTGTTTCAGGGATGTATTTTTTATATCCTGTGTAAATTCAAGAAGTGATGGCTCTTTATCAACATAATCCTAGCAATACAATACGTATGATTTGCAAATGGTAACTTTCAATAAGGATAAAAAATTACTAACCATCATTTTTTGTTAAATATTAATTTTGTATGTATTGACATGTAGATCTATATCACCTATGTTTTGTTTATAAAGCTTAATAATAGTTGATTAGCCAGTAAATATTTTCATACAATGAGAAGAACAGCATTTTTTTGCTTTCACAGCAGGTGACAGACAATGAACATTTGACAACAGTAATTGTTACAATATTTCTCAGCCTTACCAAAATATGTTTATTGCTGATGAGTACTTGTTGTACCACGTGTTTTTTAAGAAGTGTTTCCTTAGTCTCTATATTAGCCTTGCTTGGTGTAAAATTTTCTCTTACAGTTGCTGTTAATGGGTGAACTCTTTCCTACAGTGCATTGACGCGACGAATTGAATTGAAGATGTTGTTATAAATGTTGAATTTAGCAACTGGGTGCTGCAAATCTGTTTCTTTAAAAAATCTGTACAATGGTTCACATAATTTTCTATCCTACTCTGAATCATTGTCATGGTTTAGATTCATGCCCTGAGATAATTTAAAAGAAATAGGTACAAATTGTGAGCGTTCAAACACTGTGCTTTGAAACTAAAGCCAATCGGTTTTGAACATTTACTGATTACACATGTGTTTTCCGTAATACCGACTGATACTTTCAAGATCAACAAATTAATCATGTGGCATGTATTGGATAAGACTTTGTCAAAAGCGTAAGAAGTGGTTGCAATTTCCAAAGCTTGTATTCTTGGCCAGTACCTGTTAATGGATGTGAAATATGTACAAACTGAGTAACTTATGAAATTTATTTCTTCTCATAGATTAATTTACATCAAAAAATGATTGACGAATTTTTGACTTCACAAACTAAACTACTATCATGCACTACAATGCACAGGAAGTTTAAACTAAAATTTCAGATTTGTTAATAAATTTTTTTCTAAACCTATGTGTGTGTTGCTATGCATGTAAATTATGAAAAAGAAAAAGAAATCGTTGCATAACTTGCATGATTTCCCACAAAATTTTAAGCTTTTAGTTGCATAGATCCTAAAATTCTCAAAAACAGAAAACAATTAGTGCAATTAGAAAGTGTTTATTCAGATTATACAACTCAGAGTTGGTGTGTTAGTTGGATCGAGCCAGTCTAAGTATGAGCCTATAATATGTGCCTGGCGACAGAAAATTGAAAATAATAATGAACTAACGTTTGTCTTAACTATTATTGCTGTGGATCATCAAGTATTCCTTTTGCTTTAAAAATCTAACATTAATGAACTCTTAATATCTAGCTACGTACCTATAAAGTAGGTAAAGGTAGCTTATTGATTCTAATCAGGTAATATTAAGAATAAAATTTGCTTCATTTGATAAGTGCGCCAGAATTATGTAAGTGAAAACTTATCAAATAGTGTCATAAAAGAGTACAAAATGATATTTTCATTAGAATTGTAGACTGTGAACATAGTTTCAATTTAATTAGTTATATGAAGTAGCGTAATTACTGTTATGAAACTTAAATCTCAGCCACAATTTTCCTGATATGAATTTTTGCTTTAGTAAAAAAGTTTTTAATAGCTTTTTAAATGACTTAAAATTATTATTGTTTTTAATTGTTCCAATCGCTGTTTCATAAGTTTTGTCGTCTACTTATGTCACAATAAAACAACAATTTGTGAATATAATTAATTGAAATTTTACATGTCATTTGATTAGTTATCAATTAAAATAGTGATTAGTTGTTAATGTCATTTTTATCACTTTTAGAAAATATTGATTGGTTATGGAATTTGACAAAAGCGACATACGAAAATTGATTTATTTTTTCATCTTCGAGGCCTCAATGCAACAGAAATTGCCAAAGAAATTTGTCAAACTTTGGGAAAGGATGTATTGTCTATTCGAACAGCTCAGCGATGGGTCTCAAAATTTAGGAACAATGAATTGACGACAGACGATGCTGAAAGATCAGGAAGACCTTCAACTGACAACGTAAACGAACAAATCGAAGAGTACATATCAACGAATAAACATGCTACCTGTACAGAAATGGCTGAAGCTATTGGAGTATGAAAATCAACAATTTGGAGACACTTGATCGACATGGGAAAGAAATATCTTGCTTTTCAGTGGGTTCATCATGAATTGAGTGAAGAGAATAAAAACAATCGAGTAAAAATATCAGGTGAGCTCTTGTCAATGTATAGAAGAAACAATTTCTTGAATCAATTGGTAACAGTCGATGAAGCTTGGTTGTACTGGGAGAACGATCGCAAGACACCTGGTATTCATCACAAGTCATGGAGAGGGTCTGGTGATGAGCCTCCACAGTTTAATCGGCGATCATCAATGGCAGTCAAAAAACAATTGGGAATCTTTTTCTGGGATTGTAAGGGCATAATTCTTTTTGAAACCTTACCAAGGAATGTTTCTATAACAGCAGAACTTTACTGTCAATTTCTGGACAAGCTCAAAGTTGCACTACATGATAAACGTCGTCGATCGGTCTCTTCTGATTCAACAAACTTGTTTCTATTCCAGGACAATGCTCGCCCTCATACGGCAATGGCAACCCAAGAGAAACTGCGAGAATTAAATATCAATCCTATTCCACACCCTCCTTACTCGCCGGATTTATCACCAAGTGATTTTTATCTTTTTAGTGCCTTGAAAGCATCATTTAAAGATAAAAATTTTACAAATGAAGATGATTTAGTTTGTCATGTGAGTGAATGGAGCTCAAATAAGGGCAAAGAATTTTACCGAAAAGCGTTTATGGAGCTTCCAAGTCGTTGGCAACGATGCATTGATGCCGAGGAAAATTATTTTAATCGTTTAAGTGACAATGATAACTAAATTGTTCAATATAATTATTGTTGGATAAATATTTTTCTTATTTTTCTTAAATGCGACAAAACTTATGGGAAATGCCTATAAATACATAAGCATCTCGAAATATTTTTGTGAAAATTTATACAATCAAATCTAGTTCCAACATTGCCATTAAAGTTAAAATACTTTATTAAATTTTACACTTGATGTCACCAAAAAAACCAATTTTTGGTAATTTTCACAGTAGAAGTCCTGTTTTAAAAAATTTCATGATATTCATATTTATGGCCAAAATATATGATCAAATTTAAAAAACATAAATTAAATATTCATGTAGACCCAAAAATCCTTGAACAGCTTTCTTAATTGTGCACAAACATCTTTAAATGTATTCTAATGTTATAAGATGTTTTCTATTCATTCAGAACTCTTAGCAGCCTGAAATAGGCACTAAATTGATGTCTTTCAAATTAGTTTCAGTGTAAAATTTCAATATTTATATATTATTAAGTCTTTTGCTGCTTATAAATTTTACTTAGTGATCAAATTAACAATAAATAGTTTTTTTTTCAATTATCTGCACCTACTGACACTATATGAGGCCGAAATGTGCAATATGTGCTTTACATATACTTGTACATGTACTTATAAGACAAATTAAAAGAATGGAATGCGGGTACTAATAAATGTTACAATTTTAGAAAATAATTCTTGACAATAAACTACCTTTTAGTTTCCGTTCACTATTGCATAGAAAATCAAAATTCTGTACTAGTGCGAATTAAATGAGCTTTAGCCTCGGTCTCCTGACTAAAATTTCCAACGAAATCAGTTCAGCGCACATTGATGTTTCAGTACAAATAAATTAATCTAGGCTATCAAATATGATCTAGAATGGATTCCCCCAAAATATGTTTTTACTGCCATTGATTTTTTCAAGGGGTGCTTGTCACATATAGAAAATAGTTATTTTCATGATGAGTGAAATAGATCTGCTTTAGTAAATGTTTCAAAGAAATATATTTTACTGTTTTTGCCTCAAAGATGCATGCGCTTTTATGAATCACCCATTCTTTATATCAAAATATCTGATACAACTAGTTAATTGAAAATACGATGTTGATGTGGGCGGTAAGAACCGCATGGCTTTGATTTTTAAAGTAAGTGCCAATTCATTTGTCTATAATTTAAATAGAATTAATGTAATTTGAGTGATTCACTGGTTTTAGGTGTTGTAGAAAATGCAAAAACATTATCTTAAATGTATATTATAATTATCTTAATTTTTGAACTTACATGTATATTAATTTCTAAAAACCAATCGTTTATTAATTCAAAGAGCTTTTACAAAATAGATAGTTGGAAAATACACTAAAAGCTGGCAGCATGCAGCATTCGCTAGATAAGCAGTCCTTCATAACCTAAATGCATGATTGTTACACATTTTAATGTATTTATTATACATACATACAGTATACTAAGTCAACATTTGTGTACAATTGTGTTGTAGATATTTTAAAGTATATAGGCATAAAGTCCATCTCTTTCTATATTACATGATGTAGCAAATATTTTTGTGGCAGGCCAATTCATTTACTTGTTTTAACAAAATGCAGTCAATACATGCAATATATTTTACAAAGAAAAATTTTTGGATATATATATATATATAAATATATAAATGAGATTTCATTAATAATTCATACGTTAGTATTTCCTAACCATTGTGATCATAATTTAGTTTGCTGCAATGTTTACATGCAGGTAGGATTTACATACGATCCTCCCAATGAAAAATGAAGTCTATTAAATATATTCAAAGAAAATTTGCATTCACGATGAATAAATTACGAATACTGTGGAAAATATTAATTATGTTTTAAATTACTGAGCAATATCTTTTGTTAATAACGGTCATCAAAATTTTATGCCCTATACCTTTAATATCTTGTGAGCATTTATTAGATTTAATATCCATAATTTGAAAATATTGCAAAAACTACCTAAGGCTTATACATTTCCCTTTATATTTCATGTTGCTTAGAAACCAATTAAGTTGATAACCTCTTGAACTTTATATTTTGACTACCAGTATATATAAAATAATTTAATAAATTTCTTGTAGCTTAATTAAAAATGCAAATTGCTTAACTGAATTGTCTCAGGTGCGTCATTGCACACTAATTTCCTTGATAAAATACACTGTTCCTTTTGAAATAATTAAATCGATGTGGCTTTAGAGACTGTTTCAAAATAGTTTCAAAATTTAAGGTTTGAATACGCATAACGGAAAAATTCATTTTACGTTTGCGGCTAGTACAGAATTATCATAGGCGCACCCAGAGGGGGGGAACTGGGGGAACGTTCCCCCCCTCAACAGAGCACAGATGCTTCCATTCCTCATGAAATGTATGCTGATATGATAACATAGTACATATATATATTAAGCATTGCTTCAAATCTATCTGCAGGGGTAAGCAATAATTAATTGATATTGCAATTATTACAATAATTTGAAATCGATTAATCTATTGAATACTTTAGAAGAAAAAAAATTACCAATAATTTGCAATTATTTAGGTTCACTAAGAACGTTCTCACAAGCATTAATGAATGAAAATCTTGGTGAAACATAATAAAGTCCCAATTCGAAAATCATTATTGTCCTGCCTAGTAAAATTAATACAGTATTGGCTATTGCATGTGTACAGCAGTTTGATGACCAAAATGTTCATTATGCTTCCACTACCGAATTCACTTTTTTATTTATTGAAGGCATAAGATTAACCCTATTTCGCACCATTGCTATATTTCTGTCACACACACTTCATATTGTGATGTCAAACCTAGAGATATTAAACAATGATCACAGCTTTTACATAAGGTATCTATGCAGAACCAAATTTGCTTTTAGTGATTACGATTTCTGGCAACATTTAACTTAGATTTTTCTTAGTGCTAACAGAAGTATGAAGCACTCGTAATTTTGTTTGTTATCTCACAACGATGTTTTTTCTTTTAAAAAAGTTTTTATGTGTTATGCTTGGTTTTTATGCTATGATTTCTTATCTATTATTTTCATTCCAATTATTGCCAAAAAGCGAAATTAGCAATGAGAAATATGCAATTTTGGAATGAAATTTTCTATTAAATTATATTTTGCAAAATGTGAAAATAATTTGGACACGGTTTTTGTATTTTTTACCTGTAGTGAAATATGGTGAATTACATAGCAATGCTAAAAAACAATAGAAAATAATGTATTAAATTTAAATTACGGCAAGTTACAAAATGTAACTAAAGGTATTTTGTGGACGCACAGTATTAATACGGCATGATCCTAAGTCCTGTTCTCTTTGCTAACAGAAGTTGAAGTCGGAGCCGCAGTGGGCTGGGGCTCGACTGAGCTATTGGAAAAAAGGGGCTGAAACTGAAAAAAATAAACTATTACACAACAGTTGTTGTGAATATTTTACAATTTCTTAAACAACGTTTTGAAATTGTACATCAGTATTATCTATTTTTGAAAAATTTAATCTAGAATTTTCAACTTCAGTGAGCACATTTTCTTAAAAGTTGAGTTGGGCATGATTCAAGCTTCAA
>CABFPE010000002.1:3719532-3744158 GCA_900660155.1 Hofstenia miamia
TATATATATATATATATATATATATCAGTTAAGAAAATAAGCGAAAAAAAGCACTTCAACCATACATATTCATGGAGTTTGGTGGGTCTAGGGGAAATCATATGAAACAATAAACAAATAAAAATGCAAAAATAGTAGTAAAATAAATTAAATCCTTTGACATAATTTGGAATAAGGATGTTGTAAAAGAAACATATAAATAGTGAAGCTTTTTCTAAGACTATGGAATTTTTGAAAGGCTGTTTTGATCATTAATAACATTAATTATTAGAATATGTATTGATCAATTTGTCTTTGTTTATGCTGTAGATGTAGAATATTCTTATGGCTCAAACGATTTTAGTTTGTTTTTATAATTAATAGTTTTATTTTATAGTTAACAATATTATTGAATTGCCAGTTTAAGCAAATATTTGAATTAATACAATTGACATCATCATTTAGTGCATGGTAGAAGTTTAAGATGGTGTTTGTCAAACACATGTACATTGTACACAATGTATGTATATNTTATTAGAATATGTATTGATCAATTTGTCTTTGTTTATGCTGTAGATGTAGAATATTCTTATGGCTCAAACGATTTTAGTTTGTTTTTATAATTAATAGTTTTATTTTATAGTTAACAATATTATTGAATTGCCAGTTTAAGCAAATATTTGAATTAATACAATTGACATCATCATTTAGTGCATGGTAGAAGTTTAAGATGGTGTTTGTCAAACACATGTACATTGTACACAATGTATGTATATGTATCATAATTTTGTAGTACTAAGCGTTTCCGATAAGACTAACAATTGAGTAATTTTTACTACCGGTACTTAAATTGCTTGAAGAAAGCACGTGACTTCCATTAAAAGAATTAAAATTTGGGCAATATGCTTATAAGATAATCTTAAATTATGCGATTAGAAAGTCAAGGCTTACTGGTTTATCTCATTTCCGATTAGAATTTTAATTAGTGTAGTCTTACTATCATTCATCTAACTACACAATAAGTTAATACTTCTTGCGATTTTGCACTTGCGTAGGAATTTTAGTTAAAAATTATATCACGTAGTCGACAGTTTTATTGAATGGTTTTTATATCGGATAAATCATCAAAGCCCGAATTTGCCCCAAAGTGCATTAATATAAAATTTGATTTCCAATATATAGCATTTTGTATTCCATTCAAACTACGAGTGGAATTAAATAAATAAATTTTTTTGAAAATATATATATCAGAAAAGTTAAATTAGGAATGCTGAGTTCCACGGTGGCCTAGCTACTGGTTAACCTGGCCGTTCGTCATATTGATTTTCCTGACAAAAATTTAATACAACACACATTGGAATAAATTAATTTTTTCATTGGAAATAATACCAAGCTCATGTCAAAATGCTTCTACTACCACAAATTTAAACCGAATTCGTAAACTACGCACTCTATAAACCGTTATCAATTCACAATGGGATAATTCACACTTACTAACATAGGAAAAAAATTAAGTTGATGCCATGCCAAATTATAAATTTTGAAATCGTATTTCTATATCATGAATTTTTCTCTTAGATGGCTAATTTGGCCCATCATGTTGCAAAACTATTGGTCAGCTTTCATTCCTGATTTAGAATAGAACTCTTCTTCTTATCTAATCAAATTGAATATAATATCAAAATTTATTTTGTTTAACTAATGTCTGCAATAACATAAAATTTGTGAATTTCCATAGATCGTCTATGATAGATATCTTCTCTAACCTAGACTTCATTTCCACATCTTAAAGCATGTAAACCTGCATAAAACAAAATCAAAGAAGTGTTCCTTTGTCAATAAATTATGAAATTTAAGAACCCTTATTTTTACTTAAGTTTAGTGTTTTTATGTCCATTATTCACATAATTATTTTATTAATTGTTGCTAAATGTACATGTCAACTTTTTGAAACTCACTTGAAACGACATGTTTAATGAAAAATGTCACATTCCGATTCAAATAAATGAATGCATCAACCTATAAAATTTAATGTATGATTCAAGTACTGGATAAGATCAACACTTATTTACACATTTGAGGTAGGTTACACAAAAAGTTAAATTAATTACTAAAGAACAAAATATATCATAATGTAACAAAATCAAGTTGCTAAGACTTACAACAAGCTTTCTGCTATAGAAATATTGAAAGTCCAACTAATGTCTTAACCTTTTCACGACTAAAATACCAATAATATATTAACATTCAATCTTGTACAAATTCTAACCTGTTCTTCTTTTTCAGGGGTTCATGGCCTCGCAATTGGCCAGGTGGTGCAAGAGAGTAAGCAGTGTCACTAAAAGACAAAATGTTTAGCTAAGGAAGCTGGAAAATTGCATAAGTCGAGACCTGTTTAATTTATAATTTCAAAATAAGTTAATGCAGTATTTCAAATGCCACTTTGCTTCTCTGATGGAACTTAGAAGCGGCACACTTTAAATTTTATCTCACTACATTCATCTCTGAATGAAAGCTTTTGTTGCAATCTAATTTGCAAAACGTTCTTAAACATACATTTATGTAAAATAAACTAAGATTATTTATTGCATTTGAGAACAAATTGAAAATTTCTTTTCATGTCGCAAAATATATATATCCATGTTTTCTAACATTTTATTGACAATATGGTTTCGGTGTTTTGCTTGCAAAATTGTGCAAGGACCTTGCACCTGTTTGTTCTTATTTAAGTGGAGGAAGTCATTGCACATAATTAAGAATGCATTTTTGTTCATATTTACGTCATATATACGTAGATTGAATTACGAAATTCATTGCGTAATTATTCCGTATTTTATTTTGCATAATCAAATTGAGTTACGCTACAATCACATCAGCTCCAGGATATGAAAGAAAATCAGATAGGATCAAAACATTTGTTATGAACTATGCTGCGTTTAACAATAAGAGCCTAAGTTTGATAAATCATACTAACAAAACAGATAGTTTCTCTTTCTATATGGATTTCGATATAATTTGCAAAGCAATCATACTCAGTAAATACATTTAGAATTGCATAAACATTTCTTTTGCTTTTGCCTTTGTAAAACGGTAATATATTAGTATTTTAATAATTATTGTCTGTCCAGCTTATATAATAATTTTTTAAGAAAATATAGAAAAATACAAAACTTTATTGATTGAAAATCTTAAGTTGTTCCAAAAAATGGAGGCCTTTGAATCATTGAGTATACTGACGAAGAGTGTGCTTACAAAATATGTTCCATATAATTATAATTTCCAAGTACTACTTTTCAGGGATGAATCTAGGTAAACTATGATGAAACGTACTTGATGTATATTTCTCTTTATTTTCAGGATTTCCTTATATATTTCGGACGTGTTAAATAACTTCCCACCAATGAAATGCTAAGAGTTTAAGTCTACATGCACTAAATATTTCTGCATGTCTAACCAAAATTTGCAAGAAATCAGAACCCTGGAAATGCTTAAGGGATTGACTTCGCCTCTACATTGCCTGTAGACGTTTAAAAATTTCTTCCATGTTTGAGGTATATTATATTATGTAGTACGATCAATAAGCTGTCTGTGAATAATGTATTCCAGCAATTGAACTATTTATTTAACTGCTCTCATTGCATTTAAATACAATAAAATCTAAAGAATTGAAAAGAGTCCTAACAGAAACTCATAAAATGGTTTGAGAATCCATGCATATCTTAAAAATGGTGATTTTTTATTTGCTAATGATATGGAAGAATACGATGTGCAGATAATTTAGATTTGAAAATAGAATCTTTGATAACCCCTTATATTCATTTCAATAATTTTTCAAATGTGTTAAATATGCAGCCGAATTGGGGAAAATGTGTTAAAACTTTGTCATTTTTGCAATCTAGAAAGTCATTGGATCTTTATTAATATTAATCCCAAGATATGTATTAGCCTAAAAACCATCTCATTATGTTTTCAAAACAATCTGGATTGTCATCTACAATGAAACGAAGTACTGTTTTTCTTATTTTTTCACATTTTGTGTACAGCATACCATTAATTAATTTTCTCCAAAAGTAATTTTGCGAATCTCATTTGAAAATGTCTAAATGCCTATAATGATTTGACAGGCAGGGGAAATGGAGTTACTAATACTTGGTGAACGTCTGTGCATTTCAAGTGAATTTCTAGCAGTTATTGCACTTAGAAGGTTGTTCGTAAAAGTAGAACCAATTTAATTTCAGGAACATTTGAACAACGTTTATAATATGAAGCCTGCCTCATACAAAATTCATTATTAAGCATTAAGATATGTAGTGGGAATTTAACATTTTTGTCCTAGGAGCATTGTAAATTTATGAAATATCGAAATATAAAATATAAAGGAGGAAAACAAGTCATTTTTGAGTCAAGGATTTACAAAAATGTAACAATTATACATTAGCATTTGTTAAGTAATATTTCTATACTGCGCTTCTTGCTTTGAAATCAAAGCGGTTTTTGCCATTTCTTCAAATTCTCATTGCAATTATATATTCTACAAGCATACACAGCTTCTAAAAAAAATTGGTGGGATAAATAGTGAAAACCAGTTAAATTTGAAAATAACTATAGCTACAACTACAAATCAGCTGCAAACATATTTGGTTTTGTGGAATTTTTTGAGCTGGTTAACATTTTGTGTGGTTAATTTGTGTTAGTATTGAACTTTATTTTGACAGAAACTGAGATCCCTTTTAAAAAATATTCTCCTTAAATTACAAGTGATTGACAACCTTCATAAACAGCAAAATGTAATTCACAGTTAGGACTTCAAAGTATCTGTGAAGTAGCAATTTTGGATAACATTTTTGAATAGGCCAATGCACTGTCTAGACGTCAGAAATATAGAAATTTTGCCCCCTCCAATTTGATTACCGATCGTCTTGTGTACTTAAAATGAAGCTTTTGTAGGTACACTTCACTGGATAGTGGATACAGCTAGATCTACACATACACATGTATATTTGATTTTAATACACGACATCAGATTTAGCGATTTGCCTGATTTGTTTATATCACCCTTGACATATCAAACTATCGCCCTTAATGACGAAGAAATTTGACAGTACTTACCTACAAAATTATTTTTTGTAGTCATTTAAAAAAAAATATATATATATATATATATATATATATATATAAATATATAATCTAAGGAATAGTTCCCCCCTCAGAAAAAAAAGCTGGGTGCGCCCCTGAGAATTATAGTATTTGAAATTTTTAAATGCTGGTGCTGGTGGTTGTGTATTATTAAATGACTTAATGCAATGCTATGCTGACCCTGTGATCAAAGTTAAGAGCAAAGCATTCTCTGTATTCTATACAGTTGCTTTCGTTCACAATTTTGATTTTTGAAAAAATGTACTCATTGAACCATTTTTTGTTAAAAATTCGGGTAGGTATGTAAAACCAGCTGTACTCCTAAATAATTATCAAGGAGGGGGCTCCAAGTTTGAGTACTGTATTTTTATATACTTTGACGGAACTTTATCTCACAACAAATAAAATCCAAACCCACAAACCGTAAAATAAGTTTAACAAGAGGGGCTAGGTCCCCATTCAAATTTAACAATGTGTGTTGAGCCCTCCTGAGCACCTATCGAGTACACCTCTATGTGCAAAATTTCAAACGGTAATATATGGTATGCACCTTATTACTTAAGTGCCTTATAATTAAAAACTATAAGAAATCGCGATGTTCAGATGATCTTTACAGGCACTGAAAGATTTTAAGTAACAAATTAAAATCACCAGAAAGTATTTCGGTGCATTCAACTATCCAGAAGCTCATTGATTTTGGAAGTAGGTTAAGATAAGCTGAAGTAAACTGAACTGATTATTATATTTTCATCAGATGTTAATAAAATTCCAAAATAGTGGGTAAATCTAATCAAACTTATAATTTAAGATGATGTAATTTAAGCAAAGTTCAGTTATCTCAAAATGTGTTGTTCAATGTTTAACAACTTTTAAGATATTTTTCTGTTCGAATAAAAATTTGAATATAGCTGAAATCAGTTATCTTATAGTGATAAATATGAATTTATATTACTTAAAGTTTCATCATATTTAATTAGTAAGATAATTAATACGCCTACATAAACTATGCTGCCAAAAAGTTTGATTTATTAGATGCCAAGTTTTAAGCAATTGACTGATTGCCAATTATATATAGACAAGATCTCCCAAATTCTACAAATTTCGATCTTGTGCCTTTTAAAATGAGTATCATTGCAATTTGTTTTTCGTTCCCATTTCAAATGTTTACCTGGGTTTAGCAATAGTAGCAAGATTAAATAACGATATGAAATATGATCAAATTTTTAGTCAAGTGTTCAATGAAATGCAATTTCTTAGGTTTTTAGATGTCATCTGAAATTTTGCTTATTGTTGCGCCCAAAACAAATACGAATTATCTGATATATTTCTGCAAAACGGACTTCTTTTTTAAGTCAGATCAGTTCTGCAAAATTTATTGAAAAATCATTTCAATGACTAACATAATAGCAGAAGAAAATATGAACAAAATACTCCATTTTTCATAAACCCCTTTAAACCTGCATTTGATGGGTTAGTATTGAATCAGTCACAAACGAATCAATTATTCGATCTTTTAAGCCAGATCAACCTTGCTTCCCTACCAAAAAAATTATAGATTACTCTGTACAGATGTAGGTAATTCCCAAATAGTTCATTTATATATATATATATATATATATTAAAAAATTTAATATACATGTATTTAGTCATAAGGTGATGCTTAGCAAAAATGAAATTTTTGACTTTGATTTCAATTTTGTTTTATAAGAAACTATTACGCTAGAATTTAAGGTTTAAACTAAATCTCTAACAGGAATTACAAATACATATATATATATATATATATATATATATTATTATTATTATTATTATTATTATTAATTCTAGGTTTGAAAAGCAATTCAAATCAACAACAGAAAAGATAATCAAAGATAAAGAACATCCACTCCATTATGAATTCAATTGGTCATTTGAGAAAACGCGAAATATTGTTACACTCCCAAAGCACAGTACAATACTTCAAAAAACCATATATATGTGATGCAAGTGAATTCTTAATACATGGAAATTGTCCTCAGCTCCTATAGCATTTCTTTAATGATACTATCTCATTCATTTTTACAACCAGCGTTGCTTTGTGCACAGGAATTAAAATGGACATACTTACATATATATGCATATATATATATATATAAATATATATATATATATATATATGTTCAACATAAACCTCCTTAGTTTAAATGTACTAATTAAAGTATGTTCAGTTAATTGAATTGAAATGTTCCTTTTTAATGTAGATCGTTGTGGGATATGTCCTTGGTCCTTCTTATGGCATCCAATTCAATAATAGACAGTTAAGAAACAAAACTGTTATTTTGAAAATAACACAAAGGTTAAAGATAAAAGTATTTCCCAACAAAAGAAAGCAATTGTCTGCTTTATTAGAGGTTATTAATTCATTACAAGATATTGTTAATTGGAATAATAAGTTGACAAATGGCGTCATATCAAATTGAACAAGAACAAATGTGCTGCGCATTTTCAATCCAATCTATTTAAGAGAGACGTTGTATTTTTCATATTTTTCATAAGAACATTTCATTACAATTCGCTTAGGCCTAATTCTTTTGCTTATGTAACAATTACCCTTTAATGAGCTTTATTTCGATATAAGTCTGGTAGTTATGCACATTATTAGATCCATTTTTGAATATATATATATATATATATATATATACACAAAGATATTCAACACAAAGAGTATAAATATTAAAACTGAACATATTGCCTATTTATTTGTATTTAGAAATTTCAGATCTGCTGTACTTCAACAAACTTTTAACCCATAAAGTAGATTTAAATTATAAAGATGTCATTGAAATTTTCATTCCTCGCACTTCAACAAGATCAACCAAAACAGTTCTTACGTCAAAATATCTGAGTAAAAAATCTACGGGTAATTTATTTTTCCACAGAATTGCTAAAGTAGGAAATTATGTGCATCTCCATACTGAGATTGATCTATTCGATTACCCAAAAAACTTTTCGAAAGCATTAAAATCATTTTTCTGGAATTATTTCTCGAAATACTACAGAATTACTAATCATTGTTCTTTTTATCTTGTATACAATTGCTCTTGTTGCAAAGAAAAGAACTCTTATTTATTTCTAACTTTCTTTTAGGAAGTAAAGTCTTTTAATAAAAATAAAATAAAATAATGTAGAGGGTCCAAACTTAATTTCTGAAATTCTGAATGAGCCCAACCTAACCTAACCCGATCCAAGCGCAGAATTCTTTGATGTCCGTCACTTCATCATATATATTGAGTATTGATGAAATATATTTTCACGTGAACAGCATCACAAAAACTTGGTTTCCTGGAAAATCAAAATTTCTTTTGCTGGCATGACATATTTTAGAGTGAAAAAGTATTTCATATCCAAGTCTAATTAGTAATATCAACGGATGACCACTACGCCAAGTTATCAATCCCTAGAACGGGCTTCCTTACTTTGGCACAGACTGACTCAATGGACTTGGGTGATCTATCTACATAAAGTGAAACAGTTAGGGTTAGTCGTTTCTTCCACGTACTTTCAAACCTCGTGATTACCAGAATCTTAGAAGTGAAGATCATTTAAGTCATTTTTAAAAAATTGCGACTTTTCAATGAAAAATTGTCAATCATTTCAAGTACTTCAAACCAACAATACATTCAAGTACATATTTTCAACATAACGTATGAGATTGTTCAAAATTGGAATAGATGTGACCAGCGGCATACGCAGGGTTTTATGAAGGGAGATTTCTCAGTTATTACCAAGTGAGTGTCCAAAAGAAGGGCTAAGCTTCTAGGAAATTTTTAGAAATATTCAATCAATAGGGCCTAAATATGCACTTCACCATCTTAGTTTTCAAATTTTTTAACGAAATTTTTTCATTTAGCCAATAAAAATCAATTTTGAAGTCCTGACAGGGGACATTCTACCATGCCCCCCTTGCATCGCAAAATTTTCAAATTTCATTATAGGCGTTAAGAAAATTTCCTTGAAAGTGCAGAAAAACGCTGTGTCCTTTTTAAAGCAAATGTGAGTTATGTTACCTGTTTAAAATAAAAGTGCGTTTAAGTAGGAACATAATTGATTTCTTAATCTGAAACTAAAACAACACGAGCAGCTCTTCCAAACATCCGCAAAGAGGAAATAGAGAATTACATTTAACAACAGATTTTCTCTTGGATATATTTTTGTTGAAATTGCCCTTTATTAAATTTTTCGATTGAACTTTGGAAGTATTAATTTCATTCTTAGAACTTGTAGTCTTTCGTAACACTAGAAAGTCCGAGTGGTCAAATTTGACCACCTTGCAGATCTTAAATGCATTTGTAATACCTCATGTAATGAAAATTTAAATAGAAAAACAGCTTATTTTGTTCTTCTGACACTTTCCTTTCATTTGCTTTGTTTTTGTTAGTTTTACTTGAATGGGTCAATTCAGTGACAATGGCATGAATTTAAGATATAGAATCGTCGGACTTTCTAGTGTTAATTGTTTTATATACCTCATGCTAGCAGCCATCTTTCAAATGTTGCTGCAAATGAAAATCTTTAGAAGCAAATTTCTTGTCTATACTACAGCTGGGAGATATTTAAGTCTCTGCGTTGCATTTTTTTAGTTTAATATCATTTCTCTTGCCAGTGTTTCAAATTCATCAAGATGAATTATGATAGTATTTTTTAGTCGGCTTTGTTAAATCTGTTTGTTTACTAAAATGTGTTATCTGCTCTGTTTTTCACAAGATTTTGAGTGACTATAATTGCCCGTGCGCTTCTACTTATAATTCAAATATCATCAGTCTTCTAAGGAAAGGAACAACTTTATTATATAATGTATAATCAGGGTAACTACTTTTTATACGTTGTCCTTTATCTAAAAAACGTTTAAACTATTGAAGGGAATCTTGGTAAAGGTATAAAATTATGGTTAATTTGAAATCGTTGCTATTGAGTTTTTTCAATTTAAGATAATAGCTTCTCAGTTTGTTTTCCGATATCATTCCGAAAGCTATTTAATACGATGATAAAATACTATACATTAAGAATACATTTACTTTGTTTTTCAAAAGCTTTTGAGTCCGTCACTGAGTTAGTCAATAATTAGAGCAGTTAGTGAAATCATCTTTTTGGAAATGGCGTACCATCTTCGCATCTCCTTTTTTCAGAATTTGCAGATAGTTTGCTGCACAGATATCACAATTGAAAGCAAACAATGAGTATTCAGAGAATAATTTTAGTAGTTTTAAGGAATGAAAAAAAGTATTTCGATGCAGCCATTTAAGGAATTTAGTTGAAAAATGAGGCATCGCATTCAGTCAAGCATAAATTTTTGATTCATTTTTATTAGATAATTGAATATAGGGAAAGTTGGAATCAGCCATACAAGCAAAAGGTTCCCGCCCAACTGTCACCAAGAACTAAACATTGCAGTAAAACCTGGATAATATCTGGAAAACTTGGAACGACGGATTTATAATATATAAATTATTTTGCGAAATTTGAGCAAAATAGAAAATTTGACGTGGTACCACATCAGAACATGCAACAAGAATTCTTAATTTGACTACTTTTTCAAAACTCATAGCTCTCGAACTTTGAAAATTTATAGCGAAATTTCAAAATTAATATAAATGTTAATTTTGAGATAAATTTTAAAACTTTAATATATAGTTGTGAAGGAAAAATTCCAAGTGTTAATGGAATGAGACTGACACCATTAATTTGATGGTTTTAAGGAACCCACTACATGCGGATTATTCAAGACTTATACTACAGTTAATTCAGTTCTAACGATCACCTTTAATACCAGCACTCGCCTATGAATTTGACCCAGTGATTCATCCAACGAGATTTCTTTGCCAAAGCTGATGAGTCAGTTGTAATATCTGCGCTAAGATTAAAAAATTATAGGCTGATTTCCTTTAAGCATTTTATTCCGACTTAACTTTCTATGGTTAACGAGAATTATTAAATTTTCACATACCACTTTTATCGAGTGAGCAATGAATTTATTACAGCTAAAACAAACCTGAGCAAACCACGTCCTACTTATGTTTGCGCGGAAAAATGAAAACTGTTATCCGACGCCCCTGGATAAAAAGTTTCCTGGTATAAATCAGTACTAGCAATTATCCAATAACTTTGCGATCTCTTAGCAATTACATTACATCGATTGTATATTTTTGCCCATTATATTCCAATTAGACAAATGTCTCAAATTTAGCAATATATTGCTATAATTTGATTTTTGTAGTTTAAGTTTGTGGCCTTGAAAAGTAATGCCTAAAACAAATCTACTTCACAAAATTATGATTCCTAGGCTGGTCTATAACACGTTTTACTTACCAAATATTTGACTCGCTCTGAATAGCTTAGAAAATAAAGATAGGGTTTTATACAAATCAACGGAATCTTATTAATGAACAACTTTTTGCCACGCAACATTGTATGTGACGTCATGTAACACATAAAATCATTGTATCACACAAACCTAATCTTAACTCTAACCATGGACTTCTAAATTTAGAAGTCTATGCTCTAACCCTAGCCCAACCATAATCCCAAACCTAGCCCTACCGCCAATCTTGACTCCAAGTCTCATCATTTCTTAATACATAATCAATTCCTTAGATATTTATGTCAAGAACTTTTAGAATTTCATATGAGGTCATTCCTTTGATCTACAATAAATCTACAATTTGCGTATGCTGATAAATGCTAAATCAACTCGTTAGCATTTTCTTTTAGGCTAATTATTTTATATGTACTGCGAAGAAGTTTGTCAATAGAAGTTCCTTACATTAACGAAAACTACATCTAGTAAGTTTTTAAGCATTGCTTTCGGATGCGGACTGTGACCTCAAATGTATATTATAATTTTCAGCATGAGCCTAGTGAGTACTCTCATTTTTAATGCTGAAAACCTAAATCTTGAAGGCAGCTCTAAATGTTAAATGCTAATTTTAGTTTGGGAGACAATTAGTCTTCAAGAAATAAAAGTTAATGACATGCGTTTTTCAGTTAATAATGCAAATATGTCAAGAGTTTCCAATTTATTGACATCGCGCTGAAACTCAGATTTGCGTCATTCTGAAGTACAAAGTTTTTCGTCAATGTTACAAATATAGAGTTAAGTTGCCTACGCATTTTTTAAAAATCCATTTATAAAAACTTTTAAGTAAGCAGCATTTTTCAGATTTTGTAATATAATTGTCAAATTGACTATCTATTATATATATAACTTATTGTCATATTTATATATATATATACACTATTTTTTCATTTATGAATTGAGGATTACATCAACTCAATGCGGGTTGTTAGCGGATTTTAAACGTGACGGCTAGTAAAAAAACACTTTACATGCAAATGGACGTTTCTGAATTAAGAAAAATTCATTAATGTGGTGCAATAACAAATAACATGCAGAAATTGTTTGGTACTTTATTGTGAAATTGGCCATTTATGTTAAACTTGGCCTCCTAAAAATTATTCCTCCATTGAAAACTGTTCACACGCACCCATTTACTACTTAGGCTGCAACTTATTGTGAGCAGAATTGATTTTTTGTCTATATTGCTCACAGTCATTTTATCGGATTATGTGACAGAACCAAGTGCCAAATAAGCAAGGTACTTCTCTAAGTAAAGGAGAAAATTTATATATATACATATATATTTATATATATATATATATGTATATATATATGTATATATATTTATATGTATACGTCTGCTGTATATATATAGTACAAAACTACTTGTAACATTACAAACATGCAATTGTTTCTAAATGATAAAACATATAGAAATGCAAGTACTTATTGGTTTGTTCTAAAAATTGCCAGACAGACACAATATGAAATATCAACAATTTTGCCCTTTGAATCATATTAACTCCACTTCCTTTAGACATCTTGACGTTAGCACAGGAAAGCATTCAAATGTATAAACAAACAATTTTGATTATTCAAATTTGTTCTACGAGAACTCTATTAAGTAGAAGGCATATTAGACGCTAATTTTTTACCATCTTAAAATATGTGATATTTTTTATTTATTTTACAACCATAAATACGATGGTTTTTGTAAGCAACAATGTAAATGCCTTACATGCATTGTAAGATAATTTAAGTTGTGAACCAAATTTTTATCAATGTAGTTATGGTTGCATTAACTGCACACATGTAAAGTTTGCGGTGCTTATGTCAGAAAAAATCACATTTCCACACATAATTCTAATTTTTCGTTAAGGCTATAATTTCAAAGTACCCTGCAGATTGGAACCGGCTAACAGTTTGTGAAATATGAATCTCGTGCATGAAAATTTATTGGGTGATAACTTTGTAGCCGTTTTAGTCGGCTACAGTATAGCAATGAAATTGACAATGAAGTTTATCATTTCATGTTCAATATCTCATGGTGTTTTTATTCATTAAGTGATAATACTTTCCTATTCTTTTGTTTATTTTTATTCCTATACTTTTCCATTGTTATTCATAAAAATTGGCTTAATTTTCAATGTATTCGTCATAAAGGCAATTGTGTTAGTTCAATCCTATAAGAAATTTCATAAAAATGAATAATTTTTCAGGTATTTGATACATACAATTGCTTTTCGTCATGACCTACTATTATTTTAATAGGTCTTGTCTGTAACCAATGTGTATAATTTCCAAAATTGAAATATGTTTTGTTGACATGTGACTAGACATTTACTAATATATATATATATATATATATAGGGTGCTCCAAAATGAACCGATCCGCAAACTTAAATAAAAATTGTACATCAAAAACAACAAATTTAATAGGTATATTTAGCATTTACAAATGTTCAAAATGTTTACTTTGAACTTTAATGCAATCACTACATCTTTTGACAACACTGCGACATACTTTCTGGCAAGATTCCTTTGAAATTTGGTCCCATTCGTGCTGAATACTTTGTTTTAGCTGATCGATTGTTCTGTGCTTTTTAGCATAAACACAATTGTGTCTGTTAACATGCCCATTCAGTTTGTAGGAAGCTTCATCACTCCATAAGATGCAATCTGGAAAATCTGGTGATTCTTCACAAAATTGTACAAAATTCTCACAAAATTCTAATTGCTTATCCGGGTCATGCTCATTTAGGGCATAAAGAAGATGAGGTCTGTATGATTTTAGACCTATGTCATGCAAGATACGGTGGAGTGAGGTTTGAGAAATGTTCAGCTCCTTCAATACCTGGTGAATAGATTTTTTAGGAGAATGAAGAAATGCAGCTGCCACTATATCCTTGTTTTCAGGTAAACAGGCTGTTCTTGGACGACTTTCTTTAGGAGCATTTAACACACTTCCAGTTACTTCAAATTTGGATACAAGATTGAACATTGTCGACTTATTCGCTACAGGTGTTCGGAAATTTGCTTCCCATCTTTCTTCAACATGCTTGAAGCTAGTCCTTGCATAGTAATTCTTAATAAAAAAGATACGTTCGCTTAAATTATTTTCAAGAATGAGAGTCCCAAAACGCACATTAATAGTAACGTAAAATAACATAAAAGAAGAAATGACATGTGGTTGTTGTAAATTGACATTTAAAAATTTGTAAATGCTAAATATACCTATTAAATTTGTTGTTTTTGATGTAAAATTTATATTTAAGTTTGCGGTTCGGTTACTTTTGGAACACCCTGTGCATATATACGTATATATATATATATATATATATATATAAATGTCAATATTATTCAAATAGGGATGCTTCAACCTCTGCATGTGCTATGATAAGTACAAAGATTTATTGTTTTATTTTAGATAACGAATGTTGAGCATATATTCTATCAAAGCAGTGCATTACTTCGTTAATTCTCGTCCCGAAACATCATCATACTGCATTCTATCTTAACATTTTTCATAAGATAAATTATTCTTTATTCGGGTAAACATTAACAATTATATATATATATTTTTTTTTCAAGTAATGTTGTTTTACTAAGTCTACAATTTCCCAGTAAGAATTTGTGTCTTGACTGTGTATATTTTTCAAGAGTAAACTAATGTATATGCAGATATGCTTAGAGATTGCTTTAATAAATGTGTCAATTTCCACTATATACATCGCATTGAGTACCAAAACCCATTTTGTTTGAATATCTTTCTTTCTTTTAGTATTTTAAATATTGTATACCTAAGATGTAATTTGTGAAATACCCAATTAAGATGAAGTTGAAAAAATATATTTAATGATGTTTTCAAATTTTACGGCAAAATCAGACTTTAATAAGTCTTTGATGCATGCAAACAATAAATGGAATGACGTGGAAATAGATGTAGGAGGAAGATTACAAAAGAACGGATTCAAAACATTTCTTTTTATCGGCTATATATATAGAAATTCAACTGTTACATTTCCTATTCAGTTATTGAGTACTATATTTTTCCATCAGATTATAACAGGGAAACGGAAATTTCTAAATTGATACATTGAATTTTCTAGATTAAAAATTGTTGAACATATAGGTATATATGTATATATATATATATATATATTTATATGTATACGTCTGCTGTATATATATAGTACAAAACTACTTGTAACATTACAAACATGCAATTGTTTCTAAATGATAAAACATATAGAAATGCAAGTACTTATTGGTTTGTTCTAAAAATTGCCAGACAGACACAATATGAAATATCAACAATTTTGCCCTTTGAATCATATTAACTCCACTTCCTTTAGACATCTTGACGTTAGCACAGGAAAGCATTCAAATGTATAAACAAACAATTTTGATTATTCAAATTTGTTCTACGAGAACTCTATTAAGTAGAAGGCATATTAGACGCTAATTTTTTACCATCTTAAAATATGTGATATTTTTTATTTATTTTACAACCATAAATACGATNAAATTGTTGAACATATAGGTATATATATATATATATATATATATATATATCGTCGTTAAATAATAAATTCCAAATCATGTTTTTAATGAATTTGTCATAGAGAGCAGAAATTTTGAGGCGTGAGTTTGAGATATCATTTTGTGCATTACGAATTTCATATCCCTTATCAATATGAGATCAGCACTGTTCGGAAGTGCATATGCAAATGCATGCTCACACCCTTTATAAATTTGAGACATCATATTATTTCTCGGTGTAGGAATCTGAGAATTAACTCTCTATTGTGAAGTTCTATTGCAAAATGAAGCGCTGACCCACAAAATTCGCTTCTTTATTGCTGTTGCTTTACAGGTTTATCAGTTTGATAAAGAAAGAGTAATAAATTGTGTAATTTAACTACTGCGTTTTTCTATAATGCCTTCTTGTCATTATGTAGGTAAGGTACATGTAGTTTTGTTACATATGTGGCATTTTTATGTCTGCAATGATGTGGAGGAATTTAATAGTAGTAGTACAACGTGCTTATCATGAATATTCCCACTGCAAGAATGGGCTCAGAATAAGAGTTGGGCGCTACATATAAAGTGCAACACATGCACGAACCGTCTTCTTGCCTGATGTTCAGAAAAGGGAAAATCAATGGTGTTGGGATCCCAATGTTTTGTCGTGAGCCAAATGCACAAACTTGGTATCAGCACTACAGCATTTTCCTCATACATACCTAAAATTAAATTTTCCTCTCCTTCAACATCTATTATGCTATCACTTGATTCTGATTAAATGGAGTTCCAATATGGTTGAAAACTTCTGCCAGGTGCTAATGAATATATGCCTTCATTTAAATTGAAATTTCTGCATTAATAAAATTTATTTTAATTTATGTATGATGAAACTTTTTTCTTATTCATTTTTGCAAAAGTTCATATAAAAATATTTATAGTCTTGAAAGTAGAGAATTGATGTAGAACTTTGTCCATCTTTGCAATTCAAAGCATATCAAAAATTCCCTTCTGTTTTGTAGACCTACAACCATTCGATTTGCTTCGAGACAAATGTATACAGTCACATTTATTGTATATATATATTTTTTTACTTGAAATTCTTCTATTCAAGCCAAGTTTTTTCCAAAAAATTTTTTAAATACCTTGATCTAGTTACTAATTACTATGTTTTTGATTTCAATGAATGTCTATCATTTTCTTAGCTCTCGTTCATTCAAATATTTATTTATTTAATCTCTTTTAATTCATGAGTTACAATCATTCCATAATTACTTTTTTTCGTATAATTCAGCAAATTTCATATTTCAAAATTTAAGTGATGATTTCGTTCTTGTCCTTCTAATTTTAAATCTAGCATTATAACTTTTCTTCTAAATTCTTTGCATACATCTGGAATTTCGTGTAAATGTAAGCTCTTCCATTTTCTAATTGTCATTAAAAAACTCACTTTTTTAGTATTCTCTCTACATACTTAGCTTGGTTATTATATTGTTATGACCTTTAAAAGTAAAATTCATTTGCGTTATAATATATATATATATATATATATATATCAGTTAAGAAAATAAGCGAAAAAAAGCACTTCAACCATACATATTCATGGAGTTTGGTGGGTCTAGGGGAAATCATATGAAACAATAAACAAATAAAAATGCAAAAATAGTAGTAAAATAAATTAAATCCTTTGACATAATTTGGAATAAGGATGTTGTAAAAGAAACATATAAATAGTGAAGCTTTTTCTAAGACTATGGAATTTTTGAAAGGCTGTTTTGATCATTAATAACATTAATTATTAGAATATGTATTGATCAATTTGTCTTTGTTTATGCTGTAGATGTAGAATATTCTTATGGCTCAAACGATTTTAGTTTGTTTTTATAATTAATAGTTTTATTTTATAGTTAACAATATTATTGAATTGCCAGTTTAAGCAAATATTTGAATTAATACAATTGACATCATCATTTAGTGCATGGTAGAAGTTTAAGATGGTGTTTGTCAAACACATGTACATTGTACACAATGTATGTATATGTATCATAATTTTGTAGTACTAAGCGTTTCCGATAAGACTAACAATTGNTAGAATATTCTTATGGCTCAAACGATTTTAGTTTGTTTTTATAATTAATAGTTTTATTTTATAGTTAACAATATTATTGAATTGCCAGTTTAAGCAAATATTTGAATTAATACAATTGACATCATCATTTAGTGCATGGTAGAAGTTTAAGATGGTGTTTGTCAAACACATGTACATTGTACACAATGTATGTATATGTATCATAATTTTGTAGTACTAAGCGTTTCCGATAAGACTAACAATTGAGTAATTTTTACTACCGGTACTTAAATTGCTTGAAGAAAGCACGTGACTTCCATTAAAAGAATTAAAATTTGGGCAATATGCTTATAAGATAATCTTAAATTATGCGATTAGAAAGTCAAGGCTTACTGGTTTATCTCATTTCCGATTAGAATTTTAATTAGTGTAGTCTTACTATCATTCATCTAACTACACAATAAGTTAATACTTCTTGCGATTTTGCACTTGCGTAGGAATTTTAGTTAAAAATTATATCACGTAGTCGACAGTTTTATTGAATGGTTTTTATATCGGATAAATCATCAAAGCCCGAATTTGCCCCAAAGTGCATTAATATAAAATTTGATTTCCAATATATAGCATTTTGTATTCCATTCAAACTACGAGTGGAATTAAATAAATAAATTTTTTTGAAAATATATATATCAGAAAAGTTAAATTAGGAATGCTGAGTTCCACGGTGGCCTAGCTACTGGTTAACCTGGCCGTTCGTCATATTGATTTTCCTGACAAAAATTTAATACAACACACATTGGAATAAATTAATTTTTTCATTGGAAATAATACCAAGCTCATGTCAAAATGCTTCTACTACCACAAATTTAAACCGAATTCGTAAACTACGCACTCTATAAACCGTTATCAATTCACAATGGGATAATTCACACTTACTAACATAGGAAAAAAATTAAGTTGATGCCATGCCAAATTATAAATTTTGAAATCGTATTTCTATATCATGAATTTTTCTCTTAGATGGCTAATTTGGCCCATCATGTTGCAAAACTATTGGTCAGCTTTCATTCCTGATTTAGAATAGAACTCTTCTTCTTATCTAATCAAATTGAATATAATATCAAAATTTATTTTGTTTAACTAATGTCTGCAATAACATAAAATTTGTGAATTTCCATAGATCGTCTATGATAGATATCTTCTCTAACCTAGACTTCATTTCCACATCTTAAAGCATGTAAACCTGCATAAAACAAAATCAAAGAAGTGTTCCTTTGTCAATAAATTATGAAATTTAAGAACCCTTATTTTTACTTAAGTTTAGTGTTTTTATGTCCATTATTCACATAATTATTTTATTAATTGTTGCTAAATGTACATGTCAACTTTTTGAAACTCACTTGAAACGACATGTTTAATGAAAAATGTCACATTCCGATTCAAATAAATGAATGCATCAACCTATAAAATTTAATGTATGATTCAAGTACTGGATAAGATCAACACTTATTTACACATTTGAGGTAGGTTACACAAAAAGTTAAATTAATTACTAAAGAACAAAATATATCATAATGTAACAAAATCAAGTTGCTAAGACTTACAACAAGCTTTCTGCTATAGAAATATTGAAAGTCCAACTAATGTCTTAACCTTTTCACGACTAAAATACCAATAATATATTAACATTCAATCTTGTACAAATTCTAACCTGTTCTTCTTTTTCAGGGGTTCATGGCCTCGCAATTGGCCAGGTGGTGCAAGAGAGTAAGCAGTGTCACTAAAAGACAAAATGTTTAGCTAAGGAAGCTGGAAAATTGCATAAGTCGAGACCTGTTTAATTTATAATTTCAAAATAAGTTAATGCAGTATTTCAAATGCCACTTTGCTTCTCTGATGGAACTTAGAAGCGGCACACTTTAAATTTTATCTCACTACATTCATCTCTGAATGAAAGCTTTTGTTGCAATCTAATTTGCAAAACGTTCTTAAACATACATTTATGTAAAATAAACTAAGATTATTTATTGCATTTGAGAACAAATTGAAAATTTCTTTTCATGTCGCAAAATATATATATCCATGTTTTCTAACATTTTATTGACAATATGGTTTCGGTGTTTTGCTTGCAAAATTGTGCAAGGACCTTGCACCTGTTTGTTCTTATTTAAGTGGAGGAAGTCATTGCACATAATTAAGAATGCATTTTTGTTCATATTTACGTCATATATACGTAGATTGAATTACGAAATTCATTGCGTAATTATTCCGTATTTTATTTTGCATAATCAAATTGAGTTACGCTACAATCACATCAGCTCCAGGATATGAAAGAAAATCAGATAGGATCAAAACATTTGTTATGAACTATGCTGCGTTTAACAATAAGAGCCTAAGTTTGATAAATCATACTAACAAAACAGATAGTTTCTCTTTCTATATGGATTTCGATATAATTTGCAAAGCAATCATACTCAGTAAATACATTTAGAATTGCATAAACATTTCTTTTGCTTTTGCCTTTGTAAAACGGTAATATATTAGTATTTTAATAATTATTGTCTGTCCAGCTTATATAATAATTTTTTAAGAAAATATAGAAAAATACAAAACTTTATTGATTGAAAATCTTAAGTTGTTCCAAAAAATGGAGGCCTTTGAATCATTGAGTATACTGACGAAGAGTGTGCTTACAAAATATGTTCCATATAATTATAATTTCCAAGTACTACTTTTCAGGGATGAATCTAGGTAAACTATGATGAAACGTACTTGATGTATATTTCTCTTTATTTTCAGGATTTCCTTATATATTTCGGACGTGTTAAATAACTTCCCACCAATGAAATGCTAAGAGTTTAAGTCTACATGCACTAAATATTTCTGCATGTCTAACCAAAATTTGCAAGAAATCAGAACCCTGGAAATGCTTAAGGGATTGACTTCGCCTCTACATTGCCTGTAGACGTTTAAAAATTTCTTCCATGTTTGAGGTATATTATATTATGTAGTACGATCAATAAGCTGTCTGTGAATAATGTATTCCAGCAATTGAACTATTTATTTAACTGCTCTCATTGCATTTAAATACAATAAAATCTAAAGAATTGAAAAGAGTCCTAACAGAAACTCATAAAATGGTTTGAGAATCCATGCATATCTTAAAAATGGTGATTTTTTATTTGCTAATGATATGGAAGAATACGATGTGCAGATAATTTAGATTTGAAAATAGAATCTTTGATAACCCCTTATATTCATTTCAATAATTTTTCAAATGTGTTAAATATGCAGCCGAATTGGGGAAAATGTGTTAAAACTTTGTCATTTTTGCAATCTAGAAAGTCATTGGATCTTTATTAATATTAATCCCAAGATATGTATTAGCCTAAAAACCATCTCATTATGTTTTCAAAACAATCTGGATTGTCATCTACAATGAAACGAAGTACTGTTTTTCTTATTTTTTCACATTTTGTGTACAGCATACCATTAATTAATTTTCTCCAAAAGTAATTTTGCGAATCTCATTTGAAAATGTCTAAATGCCTATAATGATTTGACAGGCAGGGGAAATGGAGTTACTAATACTTGGTGAACGTCTGTGCATTTCAAGTGAATTTCTAGCAGTTATTGCACTTAGAAGGTTGTTCGTAAAAGTAGAACCAATTTAATTTCAGGAACATTTGAACAACGTTTATAATATGAAGCCTGCCTCATACAAAATTCATTATTAAGCATTAAGATATGTAGTGGGAATTTAACATTTTTGTCCTAGGAGCATTGTAAATTTATGAAATATCGAAATATAAAATATAAAGGAGGAAAACAAGTCATTTTTGAGTCAAGGATTTACAAAAATGTAACAATTATACATTAGCATTTGTTAAGTAATATTTCTATACTGCGCTTCTTGCTTTGAAATCAAAGCGGTTTTTGCCATTTCTTCAAATTCTCATTGCAATTATATATTCTACAAGCATACACAGCTTCTAAAAAAAATTGGTGGGATAAATAGTGAAAACCAGTTAAATTTGAAAATAACTATAGCTACAACTACAAATCAGCTGCAAACATATTTGGTTTTGTGGAATTTTTTGAGCTGGTTAACATTTTGTGTGGTTAATTTGTGTTAGTATTGAACTTTATTTTGACAGAAACTGAGATCCCTTTTAAAAAATATTCTCCTTAAATTACAAGTGATTGACAACCTTCATAAACAGCAAAATGTAATTCACAGTTAGGACTTCAAAGTATCTGTGAAGTAGCAATTTTGGATAACATTTTTGAATAGGCCAATGCACTGTCTAGACGTCAGAAATATAGAAATTTTGCCCCCTCCAATTTGATTACCGATCGTCTTGTGTACTTAAAATGAAGCTTTTGTAGGTACACTTCACTGGATAGTGGATACAGCTAGATCTACACATACACATGTATATTTGATTTTAATACACGACATCAGATTTAGCGATTTGCCTGATTTGTTTATATCACCCTTGACATATCAAACTATCGCCCTTAATGACGAAGAAATTTGACAGTACTTACCTACAAAATTATTTTTTGTAGTCATTTAAAAAAAAATATATATATATATATATATATTATATATATATATATATATATATTTATTTTCAATTGGTACCATTGGTTACGACAATATACAAGGTGTCTAAAACTTAGTGTAAGGATTTTAAACATTTCTAATTTGCACTTTTGTTTTAGTTAAACCCAAAAAATCGCTTTATATGTTACAGTTTTCCTATCTTTTAGCTGCGCTAAAACACACACATTTCTTCCTAGATATCATTCTTTTCTATCCAACAATATTTTTTATGGTTATCTAACTTTTATAAAATGTAATTGTTGTGGAACAAGAAGTGTGCTTTTACTTCAAATGTCATAACTGGAGTTAAAGGTCGCCGATTTCAAAAATTCCAAATGTAAATAAAATGCCATAATCTATAGGAGTATGTGTGAAGTCATGTTGAAATTCATTGCATCATTTTAAAAAATAGAAACATTTACAATCCTTAGACTAAGTATATTATTGAAAATATTAAAGAGTTTGTTTAATGATATAGTCTCTTTCTTTCATGCTGGCATAATCTTTTAGAAAAATGCAGGTATTATTTCAATAATATACAAATTAACTAACAAATTTTGAATGCATTTTGAATAAAAGTTTCTATTTTTTAGAATCAAGATTATGGAAATATATACATTAATGCGAGAACAACTAAATCAAAATTGAAAAATGGATATTGTGTGTATTATTTTACGGGTAAGTTTATTATATTTATTGAGAAACTTACGTCTTTGAAGAGCTGCTTGAAGATGAGAAGCCGATGAACCTGCCCGAATTTACTCTTTTCATATTATGGTGGAAATCTCGCTAATGGGAATTTTTTAAATGCCTATTACGTAATTATTTTTATATTCAATCAGAGACGAGGAAATGTTTGTTAATGCGGTATTAAAAAAACTTGTATTATGCAGCGTTTTTGTCCCTTCTCAAGCGCTGACATTCACTATTATCGATTGTGTAAAAATACTTGATAGCAGTGGCAGTGAGATATACTGGCTCAAATTCATCAGACTACCATATAAAATTTTATCAGATTTATTACTGAAAACGTTGCACACTAAATAAGTTTCGTTCACTTCACAGAGTTTAATAAGTGAATTCAGATGTAAAATTTTGATATATTAGGAGGATTAGTATTATATTAATAATACTGTACATGAGTTTAACTTGTTGAAAATTATTTATTAAAATATTAAGAGATGATCTTTTGGACATACTTTTGAAACCCAAGTAATAAGGACTCATTGATCATTGATGATCTATTACATTTTCCATTATTGACCATTAATGGCCCTATGATATATACAACAATGAGCCAATAATAAAGTCTTCCTTAGCTTAATTTGCAAATTATATATGAAATATAGAATAAATTTGAATACTTTTATTTGACAACAAATATAAAAAAGCAAGTATAAACTAACTGCAATTACTAATATTTCTTACACAGACTAATATTTATAAAATATTAATTTAGAACCGTTGTTATTAATATAAATAACATATTTGAAAATACTGGTATTTGTTGAAATATTTTTAATTCATATAAAAAACTTCATTATTTGGTCAGTGTTAGATATATGCTTGGGCATTAATGCCAGCACCCAGATGTCGATAATGGAAGCAATAATAGGCAATCAATGGCCCATAAATCCTTGTTGTTTAAGATATTTTTTGCTACTATTTAAACTTTAATCTACAATATCAGTTACGAATTGGCTGTTGTTTTTAGCCCCCCTCTCCCCCGCAAAAGAGCCAAAGAAAGTAACAATATTTTAAAAGTATATTTAAGAATACTAAATCTCTTAGCTGCATCATATTCGAAATTAGTAAATGACTTCTATTTCAAACTCTTTGTAATCTTTGTAAGCTTCTTTAGAAATTATGCAATTAAGCACTAAAATTGCGAAACATTGATTTTCACAGTGACTGGCATATACGTTCTATATCTATAT
>CABFPE010000002.1:3757054-3776796 GCA_900660155.1 Hofstenia miamia
CCCCCCCCCCTGCGTACTCCAATGGGAGATTACATGCTCTCAATATGAAATTATTGATATTGTTTAGACAGAGTACTGATATTTAATAATATAAACATTGTGTGATCCAACTACTGTACATCACATCAATTGTTCATATATTATATTTATTACACTTTATTGAAATGATACATCTAGAGATGCACCATTTATACATTGTTCATGTCTAAAGACAACATTTTCCTTAGCATGGGAACTTAAATAATGTTGTTTTAGCGATTCAAAATTATTTGGATTACAAATTGGAGTTAATTTAGGAAATAAAATAAAAACATATGCAAATGTTTTAAATTTTTAGGCGTGAGTATACAGTTAAATAACATTTACATAAATCAAGATTTCAAACTTGTGAAATGGACCTCTGCTGATTAGCCATTGTTCTTAAAGTGCGTGTCTAATTTTGTTTGCTTTTGTTGAAAATAACAACTATCTCTTAAAAAAATAGGCATGCGCTGTCACGGACACCTCTTCATTTACAAAAAAAATTCAAGCAAAAATTGAAGCATTTGACAATATCACATAATACTAAGTGATGGTGATTGTTCATCCATATGCTATAAATGTCTATCACAAGTGACCTACAAAGTTAGTCAAGCAGATCACTAACTAAGATGATCAAGAAACTAGACTTGAATTGAATAAATACATGTATCTATGCAGGGATTTTTTTTATTTATTGTCACCAATTAGGGTAGGTCTCGTACCTGGCACGGATAGAGTTATTTGAGCATTGGAAAAGCATAACAGGTTCTGAGCTTAGCATGATTATATATTGCTGTTCAATGATTTGAATTCTAAAAAGTATATGATTTTTAACCCAACCCAAAATTCAACTAATTAATTTTGCCCTTACGTAACACAAGTTTTATTGAGCGTTTAATTTATTTGACTCACGGTGTACATAATGTACACTTTGGTTTACCCAAACCAAAGATGCATCAAAGTGTTGCCCAAATGTGATCCAAAAAAACATCAATACGTCCACAGGTTTTGGCCTCTTAATAATATTCATAAACATGTTTGAAAAAACACATAAAAATGTATTGTAGTCTGATTGTAGTGCAGAATATACAAATATTGAACTTTAAATATTTGACACAAACAATAAATAATTCTCCTGCAAATGTACATGCATAGTGTCTTTCAATGACCCAATCATGACGTATATTGTTTTGAAATATTATCACAACCCATTCTATTGATTGATGAAAACTTTCGATGTTTTGTATACATCTATGTATATGTATTTTGTGGAAATACTAGCGTTCATGTAAATTTATAACAAAAATAACAACATAGCACATTTCACTATCATCTTCAGATATTGCATTGATAAAAACATCGTACTTATGTACATTATATTGTAGCGCAAGTATCTTACAGTTTGAAAATCAGAAGACGTAACATCTCGTATAAATTGAATTAATTTAATCTATTTTACAATGTTTTATAAGCAGTGTAATTTCCAATTGTGCTAAGCAAAACCCCATTTTCAAATAAACACTAATCAGCACCATTTAATTTATTTTAAACTGGTTGATGTATTGTAAATGATAGTTATATGATATATCACATTTATGATTGGATGCACGATTGGTTAATGAATTGACAAAACGTGTTGATAAATCTTCTTTTGGAAATGGAACTTACTTTGGACTTTGAAATTGCAAAACTTAGTTTCTCAGTGATGTCAACAAAATTAATAAATTTGATTTTTTAGGCAAACTACATGATAAGCAGTTTAATGATGGATTGATAATAGCACACTGGCAGGTTTTCTCCTTGCGTTCTTAGTCAAGTAATATATAGCTACGGGCATAGCGGGCTAGGGATGCTGGCAAATTGTATGTATATATATATATGTATATATATGAATATAGTCAATTGTTTCACAACATTTGAAAATATGTAACCAATATTGACTACAAAATTATGCCCACATTTTGTTAAAGATAAATTGGTGAAAAGTGCAATTTTTTCCAACATGTTATTGGTAAATATTTTTCAAGATATGAATCAATCAGCTCAATACGGTCATAGAGTCCTAAATTTAGTACTAATTAAAAAAACAATTTTTTTCTGATAAACAATAAATATTAACAAAAAGTTTGAATATAAATAACAAATAGTAACTTAGATATAAATTCCAGACAATTATTGGGGCGATTTAATGTTTAAATACCATGTATTACAAGAAGAAACTGAACTATTGACTTTTGTTTTCTTGACATCACAATGCAGTTGCAATAGTTGTAATTCTAAAGCTAATAGAAACAGGAATGAAAAATTGCGGGTAGTGAAATTACAAATAATCATTTAATTTAATACATTCTAGAAAGAGTATTAATTTCTTTCTGTAGGGTGCATGCTGTAGACATGTATATAATAAGTACAAAATTTAGTACTTGGACGCTGACGAGGATATAAAACTTTGTTTGTTTTAATAACCAATCATATTCTGTTGATGAGTTCTATTTAAATCTTGTGTTTATGCAGTAGGAATTTCATTGCACACATTCGTTATAGTCATAGATCTTAATCACGGCTGAGAATCGTGCAACTGTACTATACACATTCATCATCACCAATTGCTACTCTTAGAGTCTATTGCAGGGAAAACAATCTAAAATCATTCAGCGTGCAAATTATAACTAATATAATAAGTAAATTTGAAGAAAAATACTCTCTGCACGATAATTAAAGGAGTGGACGACTATCAGTAATGAAAGAATAAGCAGATTTGGTAAAGAAAAAACTTGCAAGCTTTTCCAATCCACTTAATAATGCATCATCATTACACGCCGCTCTAGAAACTGTATTCCGCAAAGGAGTGTTCGATGGCATTTAAAGGAACACCTTGGCATGTATCCATATCATTTGCAATGTTCACAACCTTTACTGAGGGTGATAAGATTGCGCGATTACAGTTTGTTAGTGATGATATCGTAGACCGGACTGTGTGAACAGATTAGACCTACTCTTTCGCTCAACGGTGCAATGCTCATAATTGTGTAATTTGGGGATTCCATAAACCACAGATGACGCTAACACATGAACTGCATTCCCCTAGGCTATGAGTGTGGATGCGCACATCAGCGAAAATTAAGCTTAAACCATTATTCTTTACAACACCAGTGACAAACGAAAACTATCACGATCTTCTACAGAATAATGTTTTTCCTGAATTAAAAAGAAGAAGAGAGATAGCAACTATGATGTTCCCTCCCTCCTCATTATTTTAATCAAGTGCATGATTATCCCTCTCAGCTCGGGGAACTCACCAGTTCCCAGGGAGTCTGAGAGCGTTTTAAAGGACTCTAGTTGTTCCAAACAGCACTGCCTTCTTAACTGCATCAACTCCCCACTTCGGTAATCTTAACACCTCCAAGTATCTTTTATCCTTCTTAGTCATTGCTTCTAGTGCTTTTACGACTATCGGGACTACTTCTACCTTCTTTAACTTCCACATCCTTTCTATTTCCTCTGCCAATTCCCTGTACTTGTCTATCTTCTCTTTCTCCTTGCTTTCTACATTCCTGTCTTTTGGTACTGCTATGTCTATAACTATTCCCAATATTTTCTCTTTGTCTACCACTACTATGTCGGGCCTTGTTCTGCTGTATGTTAAAGTCCCACAGTACTTTATCCTTCCCATTCTCTATGACTCCCCGTGGCTTATAGTTATACCACTTGTCTCCAGTTTCTGATCCATTTTGCCTGCTCCAGCTTCAATGTACCATTTTTCCCAACTTGTCATGTCTGAACTTATACTCAGTTTGTGCCAATTTCTCACACCCTGCCATCAGTTGATCTACTGTCTCCAGCCTTTCTTACATAGCCTACACTTATGACTTACTTCCACTCTTCTGTCTATATGCTTCTTTGCACCCAGTTTATCCTAATTGCTTGCTCCGATGCAGCCATTATCAGTGCTTTTCTTTCTCTTTTTAGCCACTTGTTGCTCTCTTCTTTGTCACAGTTTTCTGTATTTCTCCAGTATACTGCATGCATCATCTTCTGTCTATACCTTGTTTGTCTCTCTACTTCCATTCTTTTCTGATATGCTTTCTTTCCCTTTGTCTCTGTTCTTAACTTAATTAACTCCGTAGTGACACCCAGTAGTGACCCTCTACATTGCTCTTCTACATATTCCTTTAGTCCTAGTGCTTTTGCTTCCACAGCTTACTCCACACTTAGCAGTTTTCCCTCTTTTGCCTTGCCATGTACAATCTATCAACATCTCCATTTAAGTTGAAAGCCCTCTCTGATGCTAGTATCTTCCTGGTCTCCCTGTCCAGCTTCCTCAGCTCATTCTTGTTCCACACAACTATTCCTGCTCATTATCTCAAACTGGTATTGCCCATTTATTAATTGCCTTTATGCCGTTCTGCCCATTCAGTGCTGACTTCTGTAGTACTTTCCTTACTCTCCTTTTTTACTATTTTCTCATCCTCGTTTTCATTTCCTCATGATCTGTTCTATCTTTCTCTATCACTCTTAAGTACTTGTAACCCTCCTTGACTTCCTCAATTTTATCCCAATTGCTCGTCATCAAACCATCTTCATCTACACATTTGCCTCTGGTCATTGTCACTGCCGCACACTTTCCTAATCCAAACTGCATCCAGACTCTCTACTCGCCATCTTATTCTTTGAACTAGCATAAATAAAAAAAATGGCTTCTGGAGTTAGGTATCTTTACCATCTGAGAAACGTCTCAAATATATATATCACAAAACATAAATAAATTCTTTTTGTTTATCTCATTTTCAATATTGCTCATTTCTCTCTACAAACATAAATTCAAAGTATCGCACACTTCTGTCTAAAACTTTCAATTGGTCTCTTAAAACACTTAACTTTGTACAAAAACATGACAGTTCATCCGTCTATCGAATTCAATATAAAATATTAGCTCCTTATTACAGAATTTAAATGCATATGGTATCAATATTATTTAAGTGTAAATCTGGTACACCTTCTCTTTCATTTTTAAAACAATATATTGAGTTAAATGAACGTTCTCAAAAATTTTTATGCTTAGATAAACATTCAAATAGTTTTCACCACAAAGCAACTAAAATTTGGAATAACTTAGACAATGAAATTAAAATGGAAATTAACTACAAAAAATTAAGAAAAAAAGTGCGAAAATTCCTCTTTCACAGACAATGCATACTTAATGACTATAATACACTACACTCCTTCGAAAATTTTGTATGATCCTAGATAATGTACACACACACACACACACAAATCCCCAACAAACACACACCACACAATTATATATGTATATGTTACTATTATTTTGTAAATAGTTTTTAGTTTATAGTCTTGTACCAAGATTTGTTGCAATAAATTGCTTTTGACTCTTACTGTAAAAAACTAAATGTTCAAAAACAAATACACACATAAATCAATGTAAGTATGTGGTAAATGTGCAATGTAACCTGAGTAATACACCACGACATCAACCAGACATTTTTGTTCAAACATTATCTGACATTAATACAACATTAATTCATTGTTTAAAGATTAAAATTCTTAACGTTAGATTTAGTAGGAAGTGATTTTTCAAAATTTACTAATGATGGATTTCTGAAATATCCAACAGATTAATCATTTTTAGAATTTCCAAAAAAGTATAGTCTAATAGATCCTGCGTCTATTGCGACAGCATCGTTGTGCGTTTTGTATTTACTAATTCAAAAAATTCTCATATAGATAGGACATTAATTATTTGTGAGAATTATAAATACGAAATACATTTTTGTTCTTCCAATCGCACGACATTTTTTTCTGGGAAAGCATGTCAATTTGAATTGTGTATAAATTATTTCATTACTACAGACAGTGTTGACCATTTAAATGAATCGTTTTAAACGGTTTTAAACGTCGTTTAAATGCAGCAGTCAATTAAACGATTTTTTTAAACTTCGTTTTTTTGACAGGCTTTATTTAAACGGCAAGTTGAGAGCATCTACAATGTAGTAACCAGTTGAGAAAAAAGCAAAATCTTATTGTAATATATGAATCTGAATTAATCAAGTATTATTGTCTAGGCATATATTGCAAAACATTTTCAGATACGCCTAGTGTAGTAATTCAAACCAATCTTTTAGATGTTCAGGTTTTGAAGATATATCAAACGAACACCAATGCTGGTCTGCAATATCGTATATAAAACTGACCCCAACTGGACAATTTTCTAGAAGAAACTGGTTTTCAACTTTTTGTTGAAAGCACTCAACTTCCGCAGCTCAAAATAGTTGCACGATACTTGCTCAGATTGTTGCGTTCCCCAGCTAACTGATACAAATCATTGCCTATAAAGGCTTCAATCTTATCTAGTAGAAGCGGGATTTTAATGGATTTTAGCTGAAATAAATTTGTGTTGAAACCTAAGCAGACGATAGATTAATTAATTTGAATTTACCTACTTTTTGCATAAGTAATCGTTTGAATGCAGTTCGTTTATTCAAATTAGTTTAAACTATTTATTAAAAATTTCTTAGTTTGATTGAATTTAAACAGTTTAAATGTCATTTAAATGGTCAACACTGACTACAGGAGTAAAAAGCCTCTCAAATAATTGCGTTGGATAACTTAGTTTTTCAGAAATATCACTGATTACCATAAATATAAGGTCTTACTGTTGAATTTTATGTTTTTCAGCGTCTTCTTTCGGAATTACGATTTTTTTCTTGATAATCATTGTTAAAATTTAATGAAAATCAATTTTAGCATCTCTTGTTAGGCAAAAACATCCCAATGAAAATATATTTTCACTTCAATATATCTGTAGTTATTGTATACCTTCTCATTCAATTATTGGGAAACTTCAAAATTGTGAATAACATTTTTCTCAATGCCAACAGCTTTGAAATGACACCACACTGGGAATTAAAAAATCTTTCAAATCTTATATATATTTCAGCAATTTTTATCAATATCGCTGTCAATCAATTTCGAGCTTAATAAAGTATAATGATATAGAAAAGGCAGAATTTTTATTATTAACACGCTTTTCATATTGAAGCAATATATAATATCATTGTAATCCCCAAGTTGCTCTTAGCTACACTTGAAAGATTATTTTCTAAATTGAGGCACTTGAATACCTAGCTTCGCTCAAACAGGAACCGGAAGAGATTCAACACATTGATATTAATGATGAATGAGAATAAATTAACTGTTGACACTATCTCATAATTCGGCGTTGCAGATCACATTCAGTAAGTTTTCTGGAAAACATGCATAAGTTAATAAATAATTAATTATTATTTGAAAACTGTTGCTTCAAAGGCTTAGATTTTTAACAGAGTGTTTCCACTTATCTCCAAATCGAGTGCAGCTTCGCTTAAACTATACTGTATATAAATTTTGATTTTATGATTATGTCTTATACATTTGTTCCTAGTCAATTTTTTTTCATGGTAAGTGAGAGAATTGTTGTTGCTAATCAAATAGATCTTTTTTCAAATTTAATTTGTCTGCTTTGACAGAAAGTATTTGAAAATTATTTCATGTCCATAACAAATAGATCACGCACTTTTTTATAGAATTAAAGAAAACATTGAGCTGTTAAACTGAATAATATTCGATGTAGAAATTTTGAAAAAGATATTTTTTCAGAATTCTACTTATGAAAACTCTTTGCTCAGGACAAAGAAAAAAATTCTTCAGTCATAAACTAGCTTTGTCCAAACTAGGATTCACACAACTCAACTTTTGTCTTCCCTTGCCTGAAATTGTCCATCTACATATTACATAACATTATATGCAATAGTTCAAAAGTGAGACTGGAATTAGAAGTCTTTAATCATGTAAACCGTGATTTTTTTACTAGAGAATTATTCCTTAGCATTCTTTCAAATTCTGTCTGAAGCAAATATTGCAAGTATTTTTAAAGTACAAACATAGCAGAAAAAAATAAACGATTGCTTAAAAAAGTTAATTTTTTAAATTTAGGACCCTAAATTTTTTTTGTATTATGATTCAGTCCATCATTGAGACCATTGAAAAATATTCAAAAATTTTTAGGTAAGTGTTTTCTCAAAGTTACTACTCACAGATTTTGATATTATCTAAATTCATTTGTTGGTGTGAACATGATGCTTGTATAAGAGATTTTAAATATATTGATTTTGTAGGCACCATGACCATGTTAAATTTCTTCTAAACCAATGTCAGAAATTTGACAAAAATAGTTTAATGTAGTAGCAGAAAAGTAATGTAAATAAACAAAGAATTAGGATTAAGAGAAGGCACTTCTGCATCTTTTGTATAGTGCACCACCCTTGGCCTTTGGTAGTGTGTTTTTGTGGGATTACGTGATCATGCTGAGGTAATTGAGAACCGCCTGCAAAATTTCAATGATGTGGTAACAGAGTAGAATTTTGACCTTAGCGCGATAATGAAAATGCCCTATTAATCGTTTTTGCAATGAAAATGCAAATCTGTTTAAATGTTCAATAACAATATAACTACTGAAAGACTTGAATAATGCAAATATTTATTATACATTTATGTCATTATTTCAGACAAAGTTTGTGTAACCAGTCATGAATTTTCACAAATGTACTAATCACAGATTTTTTATAAGTCAAATTCATTTTATTGGTCTTTACATAATGTTGGAATAATAAGAAAATGTCCATGTATTGACTTTTAGGCATCAATGTAAGTTCAAGAAGTCCCTTTGAAAACATGAATCTCAAGATCAAAACTCACCTTACAAATTGTCTAATGATCATTGGTCTTTGCAGCTCTCTCCTGCTTTTGTTTTTGGAAGGCATTTATTCATCAATGATTGGTCCAATTTATCCCCTTAGAGCGATAAATGGACATGGAATTTCGCAAACCATTGTAGCTATTACTTTAGCCATGTTCCCAATTGGTCAAAATGTTGTTGCCATTCTTCTACTCATATTCGACATGAATAAATACATCAGAATTGTGTTTATTTCTGCTGGTACTTCCGCTGCATTGTCGATCGCAGCATTCGGGTTGTCATTCTTGAACAATTTAGTATTTATTATTTTTTCAAATTATTTTCTTATATCAATACGAAGCACTCATAATGTTTGGTAAATTAGAATAATTTTTTTAATTGAATTGTTTATAGGAACCACTAATAATTGTTTCCATCCTAATAAATTTTTTCAAATTCAAATTTTAACGTTTTTAATTTATCTCGGTTATTATTGCATTTCAATTAAAGCATTCTGCGTTATATACATTGTATGACTATTCAAAATGTGTAGTAAAACTATTTAAAGTTTTATTGAAGACAAGGGATAAAAGTTTTTTAAAAAATCTAATTCAGCTTACAAAATGTGCTTAATTATATAGTAGAGATTGACAGTACAATACAATTCTTAAATCAAAATGAAAAATAAATATGAATTTTAATATTTTCGATATTCTAGTTTTCTTGACAGTTCGAACAATATTCCAACTGATTAGCACAAAGAAGCATTCTTGCATATGCAATACAACAATTTTGGCAGAGTAATTATTTTTCATTAAATTCTAATTTAGGCTTGTTGATTCAATAAACAATGCTTTCATTTATAAAATAGTTTGTATGTTAATTCGCTTTATTAATGGGGCAGCTACAAGTGGCATGTGGACAATGATTTTTGCAATTGTTACTACCTATTTTGGCGAACTTGGTGGGAAGGCCTCAAATGCGTTTGTTCCTTTTTACTATACTGGTATAACTGTAGGCCCACAAATATCCCTTTTTCTGTCTACATTATTTCATTATTCAGCACCATTTTATATTTGTGGTGCACTGGGCTTAATGTTTGTCTTCACATCTTCTACCATGTTCTTACAAAAGGAAAACTTAAATCACAATGCGCAAAATTCTGAAAGAAACCATTTTTCTTCTTTAAAATATTTATTAGATTTTGGCGTAATAGTGCTCCAACTGAACTTGTTTTGTTGCATTACAACTTTTGGCTTTTTTGATGGTATTTTGGCACAATTTTTTCTTGAAGAAATTGGAGTTAATTCATCACAACTAAACACTGTTTATGTTATCATAAGCATTCCCCTCTTACCTTCAAGTTTGTTCTTTGGATGCTATTTATCAAAAAAAGGCTTTAGCTTTCTTGTGATATTTTCGTGTTTAGTTTTGAATTCTCTAGTTATATTTATCATATATCTTGGAAATTACATTTCAATATTCAAAGATCTTTATGTGGCATCGTTTATGATCTTCTTTGTGTATATATCAAGAGCTACAATTGTAGCTGCAATATTCCCAGTCCTCACCATCTACATTCAAAATAGATTTCCAGAGTCTAATCCAGTTAGAATCAAAGTATTTGTTGGAACTACATTTGTAATCATTGCTAGTTCTGGTCTTGCATTTGGTTCTGCATTTTTCATTGGCTTCTTAAAAGCAAATTATGGCTTTTACAATAGCATTCTTGCAATTTGGATTTTCAGAATCTTTTGCACTTTAATTTTTGTACATCACTTTATTATAAAATCTTCCATTTCTATTTGGACAAGACATTTCCTAGATTTGTAATAAACCATATAAGATAATTGTTTCAGTTTTTTCTGAAAATTTTATCAAAAAAATTCTAAATTAATACTACATTTTTAAATGTTTAAAATTTTTTTGAATTTTTAAATATTATTTTGAATCAATTTTTCAGTTTTTATTGCGCAAAGCAATTACACATTTTACTTAAAAACCTAGTAATATTAGAGATTTATTTTTCACATGAGTTTTATTTTGCATGATTAAAGTTTAGATCCTAAATATATAAAAATGCAACATTATTCCTACTTAGAAATTTCCTAATCTGCTAAAGTCATTTAATCTCAAAATACATATTTGAAGGAATCATAGCCTCCAAATAATTAATATGATATGTGTCACTAATATATTTTTTAAAATTGTGTTTTTAAATTCAGAATGCTTAATAAATGTGCCTGTTGAAGAGTTATTGGCAAAACCATTATATTGTATAAATTCTGTATAAAGTCTTGGAAACTCACTAGTTGGATGAATTTCTACTTATGGATAGAAATTATCATTTCCTAATTCTAACTGACATGAAGAAATTTCAGTAGAATTGAAGGTATCAAAGTGAAGTTCATTTTTAGCTTGATCATTAATTTTATCTTCAGTGATGGTATAGATGGTGGTTTTTGTATTGAATTACTTATTCTAAATATGCCTAATTGTTGATTTATAGGATTAGAATTAGACCTGTGAAAAAATCTACCTTGCTGAGATAAAAAAATTGCATTGACTTCATTTCCATCATTAAGAAGTTCTATTTTATCATCATTGTTCTTGTAGAAGAATTCATTTTGTGTGATGTTTAAATAAGATTCTGAATACATAAGAATGTTGTGTAAATGGGCAACATTTGAAAAATTTGTAAATTTGTAGTAGAAGTACTATTATATTCTACAAATACTCTGTTAAAAAGTGAATAAACATCACCACTAATTGTTACATTATGTGCTGCAACAAATCCTGTATTATCAAGTTTAACTTTTTTAAATTTAACATCTATATAAGTATTAAACCAATCATAGGGTATGATATCTGTAGAATTATCTAATGTAAACATATAATTGTTTTTATTTTGAATATTACCTGCTGCAAGTATTATAATTGGAGTCTGGAGATCAAATCTAATGTTACTTTCTAGAATTGTTGGATTTCTGAAGTCAGTCATTTTTATATAAGAATAAGTGAAATTAATTTCACAATAGTTTTAAAAATCCTGTCCTAATTTGTCAAACTCTTGAGGTCCACTCTTGGAAAACTCTTTTAATAACATTTGTATCTCCATTCCCTTTTGTTCATTTGGAGTTTTTATGTAAACTCAATAATTTTATGTTTACTAGTTACTTTTGGGTTGCCTAATATTTTAATATTGTTTGTTACCTGTGGCTTATTGAAATTAGTTGTGCTTAAATAGTTTTCTTTGATTTAATCATGTATATATAAGGAAAAAGGACTTTACTTTCTTCTTCTGCATTTGCAATTTTAGTGAAATTTAAATTACAAATACCTTTATTTGATTAAGAATAACCTTTTTTTATTAAGAATAACCCTTTTTGATTTAAAATACTAAGTGAACATTATTATTAATTAAGTTAATAATTTGATTTTGGCTATCAGTAATATATATTCTTACATCTCTTATCTCATTAGTGTTGATTTTGTTATAAAGCTAATGCAAAGGTTGTTTTGTAAATGCTAAATCATTTATAGGAAAAGTAAATACTATATCACTAGAATTCCCATTATAAATACTATACTTATCAGAAAACAATGAATTAAAATTTAAAGTGTTATTAATTACTTTTGTAATGTTAGAAACACAATTTGATTCCATACTTTTTGTAATGTGCATTATATTTACTGATATCATCAATAAAACCTATTAACTCACCAAATTTTTCATCAAATCTAAACCATATTTTAGGACCTAAGAAAATAAACACTTTATAAGTATTCTCCTTAAAAATAATATCAATGTGCTTATCTGTATATTTTTTGATCCATGACCATTTCATATAATTTCATTATTTATAGATGCTGAGATATCTTTGTAAACATCAGGAAATGTAATTTTTTCAAGGAATTAGCCTTATCATAGGAATATTCAATTTTATTGTTCTTATACTCCTCAGAAATGTTGTATCAAGAGTAGTACATATTTATTTGATCTAAGGAAATGTAATGTGGGTATGTGTGTAATCTTATGGGATTTACTGTGAAATTAGAAGGTTTACCTATAACATTTTCAAAATTTGAATTTAGAAATAGGGAGTTTCAGTCATATCTATTGTATAAGTAAGAGTGAAATTTATTTCCCAACTACTTGGTCCCATAGAGAGGGAGAATGAATTTCTCCTTCTCCTTAGGAAAATCTTTTTTCTGGTATTTGACAAAGTTAAACTTAAGATGGAGTGAAATTTATTTCCCAACAAAGTTCTCCTCCTTATGAAAAATAATTTCGAAATTTATTGTAAAACTTCTTCATGTCATCTTTAGTTGTATCTTAGCTTGTATCTTACTAATTTGTCAATTAACTGAATAATTTCATTATAAATTTGAGCACTGTCATTTCCAGAATTCTTATAAGAAGTAAGTAATTCTAAGTGATCTATTAATTGTGAAGGATTATTATAGTAGAAAATTCTTTGACCCTTAATTATCTGTTTAACTTTTTAGTCTTGCAATTTCCTGTAATGCCAGCAAGTTTTACAAGATTCTTAAAGACTCTCTTAGATTTTTCAGTGTATTTATCTTGTTTTTATTATATCTCTTTGTTAAAAGATCTATGAAGGATTGATCAATTTGATCAGAAATAGTTGGTTTTCCATAAGGCATACAATTTTGCTCTAAATAGTAAGCTTCCAAAATATATTCTCTATGTAATTTATCCATATCCATAAATGTAAGTCCAAACATGTTGTCATAAACTTTAAGTGGAAAAGACTTCTGGTTTGTTCTGTCAGCTACTCATAATGAACTTAACATCTTATTTTTGAATCCACTTCCTTCAGTATTTTGAAAAAGATCTTTAATATATTTCCTGGATCTATCAAGTTCATCACTCTCATATCTTATATCCTTATGTTTGTTTTCAAGTTCTATTCTTTCCATTTGTGTTAGATTTTTATTTAGTTTTTTGGTAATGTGTCCTAGAATATATCAATTTTTCATTATCCTATAACTAACAATTTTGTGATAGTCTGTTAATTCTTCATTATACATTCTTAGATGACTAAGTTTTGTAATTTCTGGAATTTGATTGTGTTGTGTCACACAATTTGGTATAGATTTATCTTTATGATTTGTTTTTGCATGTTCCTCAACACTACTTTCATCTTCAGACACTAATTCAAATCTATAGGCATGGGTTGGGATGAATAAAAGTTTTTCCATTAATTCCCCAACTTTTCTAAAGCATCTTGTTGATTTTCTATGCTTTTTTAGAAACAGATCCTTGATCTGAAATAGTTTGTGTAATAAGTTTATAGGTTTCTTGTAAGTTGTACTGAACTTCATTTTGTTGGTTAATACTTTTGCTGCAAAATCTTTTTTCTTTCTTATTTACTTCATCTTCAAAATTTACCATATTTTATATTCATCATAGGCTATTTTTATATAATTATGTAGCATCTTCTACCAGGCTTCAATTTCAATTTTCTTCATTATTATGATATAATTTTCATAGTAAACTAGTGGGTAGAGATGTAATGTTCCTAAACTGCTTAGCCTTTAGATTACTAAACTCCAATAATGGATGACATAGCAAACACTATTTAGGTGAGAAAGCCTCACAGTGTCTCTGCTAGCTGTTAATGGATGGGCCTCTGCCTGAAGCTGATCTCCAAATCAAGTAACAACCACTCCTTTCCAGTATGGGTTCCACCTTTCAGCTCAGTGAAGCAACTTATGTGTGTCCTATCCTAGCTCAGTGCCTACTCAAGTCTCAACAAAATTCAACTTAGGCTCAATTTTGTAGTGTACTATATACTTGCAACCTTGATTGTTACTACCTGCTTATTTAAATAAATACATGATTAGCCATTACCAAAATATATTGGCTTTGTTTAAATGAGATAAGTAAATAGCAGCTTTCTAACCTACATGTAATAAATGATGCATACAAGGTCACATTATCAGTCAAGTTATCATCACAAATTTAGATCTAGATTAAATATAAATATAATAACCTACTTTCAGCTTACTAGCCTTATATTGAGTTTGTTATTGTTCATACATGCAAGAAGGAATTGATAGTTAGCTAAATGGAAATAAAAACTCCTAATCATATACCTAACTTAAGTGTAGGTTCATGGTTGGGAACAAGGAACCAAGAATAATTTCCATTGTAGGATCCTTGCCACTACTGAACACTAACCATTTAGTTGAACATTGTAGTTAATAATTAAACTGTAATAAAAAAAAGGTAAGAATTCCAAAGCATTCTCTTTAACAAATTTTACAATGATTTTGCTCTATTTATATTTGAGTTCAAAAAGTACCTCTTGATTTTGAATTTAAAATTATTCATCTGCCAAGAATGCTAAAAAAAATGGAAGCAAATTCACCCTCTTTGGTTTGCCAAATTAGTTGAATCAACAAGTACTAATTGTTAATCTTTTACTAATAATTTCTTAGTTGCATTATAAAAAGTAATTAAGATGATAATTTATTTATTATGTATTTTTAATCCCATTTCAGTTCAATCTTAATTCTTCATTAACTGACTATTTTCTTTAGCAGATTGATTAGTTTTGGATTATGGATATCATCAATAAAACCTATTAACTCACCAAATTTTTCATCAAATCTAAACCATATTTTAGGACCTAAGAAAATAAACACTTTATAAGTATTCTCCTTAAAAATAATATCAATGTGCTTATCTGTATATTTTTTGATCCATGACCATTTCATATAATTTCATTATTTATAGATGCTGAGATATCTTTGTAAACATCAGGAAATGTAATTTTTTCAAGGAATTAGCCTTATCATAGGAATATTCAATTTTATTGTTCTTATACTCCTCAGAAATGTTGTATCAAGAGTAGTACATATTTATTTGATCTAAGGAAATGTAATGTGGGTATGTGTGTAATCTTATGGGATTTACTGTGAAATTAGAAGGTTTACCTATAACATTTTCAAAATTTGAATTTAGAAATAGGGAGTTTCAGTCATATCTATTGTATAAGTAAGAGTGAAATTTATTTCCCAACTACTTGGTCCCATAGAGAGGGAGAATGAATTTCTCCTTCTCCTTAGGAAAATCTTTTTTCTGGTATTTGACAAAGTTAAACTTAAGATGGAGTGAAATTTATTTCCCAACAAAGTTCTCCTCCTTATGAAAAATAATTTCGAAATTTATTGTAAAACTTCTTCATGTCATCTTTAGTTGTATCTTAGCTTGTATCTTACTAATTTGTCAATTAACTGAATAATTTCATTATAAATTTGAGCACTGTCATTTCCAGAATTCTTATAAGAAGTAAGTAATTCTAAGTGATCTATTAATTGTGAAGGATTATTATAGTAGAAAATTCTTTGACCCTTAATTATCTGTTTAACTTTTTAGTCTTGCAATTTCCTGTAATGCCAGCAAGTTTTACAAGATTCTTAAAGACTCTCTTAGATTTTTCAGTGTATTTATCTTGTTTTTATTATATCTCTTTGTTAAAAGATCTATGAAGGATTGATCAATTTGATCAGAAATAGTTGGTTTTCCATAAGGCATACAATTTTGCTCTAAATAGTAAGCTTCCAAAATATATTCTCTATGTAATTTATCCATATCCATAAATGTAAGTCCAAACATGTTGTCATAAACTTTAAGTGGAAAAGACTTCTGGTTTGTTCTGTCAGCTACTCATAATGAACTTAACATCTTATTTTTGAATCCACTTCCTTCAGTATTTTGAAAAAGATCTTTAATATATTTCCTGGATCTATCAAGTTCATCACTCTCATATCTTATATCCTTATGTTTGTTTTCAAGTTCTATTCTTTCCATTTGTGTTAGATTTTTATTTAGTTTTTTGGTAATGTGTCCTAGAATATATCAATTTTTCATTATCCTATAACTAACAATTTTGTGATAGTCTGTTAATTCTTCATTATACATTCTTAGATGACTAAGTTTTGTAATTTCTGGAATTTGATTGTGTTGTGTCACATAATTTGGTATAGATTTATCTTTATGATTTGTTTTTGCATGTTCCTCAACACTACTTTCATCTTCAGACACTAATTCATAATCTATAGGCATGGGTTGGGATGAATAAAAGTTTTTCCATTAATTCCCCAACTTTTCTAAAGCATCTTGTTGATTTTCTATGCTTTTTTAGAAACAGATCCTTGATCTGAAATAGTTTGTGTAATAAGTTTATAGGTTTCTTGTAAGTTGTACTGAACTTCATTTTGTTGGTTAATACTTTTGCTGCAAAATCTTTTTTCTTTCTTATTTACTTCATCTTCAAAATTTACCATATTTTATATTCATCATAGGCTATTTTTATATAATTATGTAGCATCTTCTACCAGGCTTCAATTTCAATTTTCTTCATTATTATGATATAATTTTCATAGTAAACTAGTGGGTAGAGATGTAATGTTCCTAAACTGCTTAGCCTTTAGATTACTAAACTCCAATAATGGATGACATAGCAAACACTATTTAGGTGAGAAAGCCTCACAGTGTCTCTGCTAGCTGTTAATGGATGGGCCTCTGCCTGAAGCTGATCTCCAAATCAAGTAACAACCACTCCTTTCCAGTATGGGTTCCACCTTTCAGCTCAGTGAAGCAACTTATGTGTGTCCTATCCTAGCTCAGTGCCTACTCAAGTCTCAACAAAATTCAACTTAGGCTCAATTTTGTAGTGTACTATATACTTGCAACCTTGATTGTTACTACCTGCTTATTTAAATAAATACATGATTAGCCATTACCAAAATATATTGGCTTTGTTTAAATGAGATAAGTAAATAGCAGCTTTCTAACCTACATGTAATAAATGATGCATACAAGGTCACATTATCAGTCAAGTTATCATCACAAATTTAGATCTAGATTAAATATAAATATAATAACCTACTTTCAGCTTACTAGCCTTATATTGAGTTTGTTATTGTTCATACATGCAAGAAGGAATTGATAGTTAGCTAAATGGAAATAAAAACTCCTAATCATATACCTAACTTAAGTGTAGGTTCATGGTTGGGAACAAGGAACCAAGAATAATTTCCATTGTAGGATCCTTGCCACTACTGAACACTAACCATTTAGTTGAACATTGTAGTTAATAATTAAACTGTAATAAAAAAAAGGTAAGAATTCCAAAGCATTCTCTTTAACAAATTTTACAATGATTTTGCTCTATTTATATTTGAGTTCAAAAAGTACCTCTTGATTTTGAATTTAAAATTATTCATCTGCCAAGAATGCTAAAAAAAATGGAAGCAAATTCACCCTCTTTGGTTTGCCAAATTAGTTGAATCAACAAGTACTAATTGTTAATCTTTTACTAATAATTTCTTAGTTGCATTATAAAAAGTAATTAAGATGATAATTTATTTATTATGTATTTTTAATCCCATTTCAGTTCAATCTTAATTCTTCATTAACTGACTATTTTCTTTAGCAGATTGATTAGTTTTGGATTATGCTACAATTATTTCAGAAAATAATTTTGACCCATATCTTTGAAATAAAAATATATTGTCCCTTACCCTATGCAATAGTGGACACATTTCTGTGCATATATATTAGTTCTTCACAAAGTTTCATTAAAATTTTTGTGAAAAGTTTTCTTTTCCTTTTTTAAAAATAAAAAGTCTTAATTAGACAATCTTTCCAAAATAATTATCCTTAGCAATTGAATTTTTGTCATGATTATCATCAGGAGTGTATAAAACTATGTGTGTACAATTTGTCCTTATTTTCTTTGGAACATTGTAATAAGATTGTCAAATATATATTGCTGATATGTCATGATGAACATTTATAAGGAACAATTATAAGGTCATCAAAGATAACTAATTTTCTACCTGATGTTGAATATTCATTAGTATTTTTTAGAAATTCTCCAAAACATTATAACCTACTTTTCTGAAATTCTTTTCATTATCTTAATTAAATTTAATATTTTTTCTTGATGAAAATTTCGGATATAAATATATAATCTATCATAATATATAAGAGGTCTTAAAATATCCATTCATGAATTAGCTTTTCCACATCCTGATTTTCCAAATTAAGCATTCTAAAGTCTTCTGAAAAGAAATCTATAGGTGAATTATCATTTTTCACTTTTGAAGTATCATAATTAATAATCTTCATTATATAAGAAAAAGAAAATTTTTCTTCCAAAATAAATTTCACAACAGAGAATTCATTGGAGAACAAAGTTCTCCTTCTCCTTAAGAAAACCTTTTTCCAAAAATAATTTCAATTCTTATTGCATAATGATGACAATAAATTTAACTTACTGTGTTAAAGAAAAGACTAACAGGTTCTATTCAAGGCTCTGGACAATGGATAAAAAATAAAAATAGAAGAAATATGCTAAAATCAATTTGTAGCAATTGTGGAAGTAAAAGGACACAATTTGTAAGAAGTAATGTAGGTGGAAAGGGAAGCAATGCTTCTAATGGTGGATGTGTGTCCCCTTTGATATTCCCAAAACAATTGGCTACCTTCCTAAACAAAAGGAGGTTTCATACTTCCAAATTAAAAATATACTGGACCATATAATCCTTTACAGAAACCGATGCTTTCACCGCGAGCAGTCAGTCCTTGCAAGTGCGCTGTGCTTACCACGCTTAACGCTACGTCACTCATTGCGTTACCTGAAGAGGAGTTAACCAAAAGTAAATTATTAGCTCCTTTCAAGAATCTCGGCAGAGATGAACTAATTATCCTGTTCAACATGCTAGCAGCCATCAAAGAAACTCCTTCTGAATCCACCAACAAAACTACTCAAGTAACTCCAGAAATAAATCATGTGCCGTCTCAAACACAAAAGAAGATACAACGCCCAAAACACTTGAGAGCAGAAGCTGAATTTCTTGCCATCGGATCATCAATGTACCGTCATCTGAAAGCTCCGGGCTTACTAAGAACTGCTACATGTGTTCATTCATATCCGGGAGCCACCATTGA